>LPNX011191469.1:44033-181533 GCA_001517045.1 Pseudotsuga menziesii | reverse complement strand
GATGATGATGAGGAGGAGGATGAGGGTGATGATGATGATGAGGTTGATGATGATGATGATGATGATGAGGATGAGGATGATGATGATGATGATGATGACGATGACGACGATGATGACCATGATGAAGCTGATGAGGATGAGGGTGATGATGATGATGATGATGATGATGAGGATGAGGATGATGATGATGATGATGAGGATGAGGATGAGGGTGATGATGATGATGACGACGACGATGATGACCATGATGATGTTGATGAGGATGAGGGTGATGATGATGATGATTATGAGGATGAGGATGATGAGGATGATGATGATGACCATGATGATGTTAATGAGGATGAGGGTGATGATGAGGATGAGGATGAGGATCAGGGCGATGATGATGATGAGGATGAGGGTGACGATGAAGCTGATGAGGATGAGGGTGATGATGATGATGATGATGAAGCTAATGAGGGTGATGGTGATGACGATGACGACGAACAATTATGATGATGATGATGAGGAGGAGGAGGAGGATGACTATGATGATGATGAGGAGGATGAGGGTGATTTTGATGATGATGAGGATGAGGGTGGTGATGATGATGAGGATGAGGGTGATGAACAATGATGCGTTAGGAAAAAAAAAATTAGTTAAAACAAAACACATATGTGTTAGAGCTTTATTGTATCGCATATGGGTTATATCACATATGCAATATGAATAAGCTATAATGCATATGTGTTATAGCTTATTCATATCACATATGCGTTATATCGCATATGCGACATGAATAAGCTATATCACATATGCGTTATTTTAATACTAAAATAATTGGCAGGATTAAGGTTTGGCATTAGGTTCAGAGGTAGCTTCGGAATACCGAACCTATTGGCCAGGACAAATAAACCAGGGCTATTGCTTGTCTTTTAGAACTCTATCAATATGCTCAGTTTAGATCGTGTGTTTTGATATGACATACACAATATTTTTTTATGAAAATCTAGGATATTGTAGAGTATGATATGACTCCTCAAAAATACATACATTGATTGTTTGTTATATAACTTTTGATTTCCATCACCATTTCCGAAAAAAACTATATGGTGCACTAGACGAGATCAAGATATACGATATTATATTTAGAAATCAAGGATTTCATTAATTTTTTCCCCTAAAGTGTTGCACTCGTACATAAGGTTTTAATTTCAAGCTTTCTTGACTTCAATAATTAATAATAATAAAAATAATACATGAAAAATTCCGAATAAATAGTGTTGCACTAGGCCCATATGTCCTTTATATTTCTGCAAGATTTTATCCCAAATGGACATCATTTACCTCATATATTGCTACACCCGCACAAACATATATGTTAATATGTGCTGAAAATTTGAAAACCCACTTTCACGGAAACTAATTTTATAATAATTTACACACATTTCTCTACATAAATGCTATATATTATGAAAGCTGGTTCAATTTTCTATATTTTCTCTTTTTACTTCATCTTCAAATAAGTTAGGGAAGTACCCCTAATTGTCACCTAAAGTCAGAGTTTTTCGTTTATTCTAGTATTATGTGGCATCTAAAGTGTGTTTAAAGGAGTCCATGATTGTGAATCAGCCCATATATATATATATAACATAATCACAGAATATAACAACACTTTTTGAAGCAGTGGGTAGGATCTGGGGGACGCTCTGATCATCTGCCCATTTTTTTGGAATATAGGTGTGAGCCGGTAAAACCACCCAGCCCTTTAAAATTCAACAAGATTTGGCTGAAGGATGAATCTTTCCGACAGTTGATTCTCTCAAATTGGGTCTCTTATGATCCATCTTCCAGACTGTCGACGACCTTCCAATTTGCAGAGAATTTTGTCCAGCTGAAAAGGCTCATTAAACTATGGGCGTTGGAAAAGAGGAGAAGAGATGATGCTGAGTTGAGGAAGATTGAATTGGAGATTGAATCCATTATGGATTCGGAGGGTGGGGGTATGATGAATCAGGAGTCTAAGGACATCTTGGTTGGTTTGACGGGGTGTAGGAACACTCTTTTGTTGGAAAGGGAGGAGACTTGGCGCTTAAAGAGTAGGGCTATTTGGTTGGCTTGCGGGGATGAAAACACAAATTTTTTTCATGCTTATGCCAAGGGAAGGAAAGCTGTGAATACCATCTGGAGCTTGGAGGATGACAGAGGTCGTAGGCGTGAATATTTTGAGGAACTGGTGGAGACTAGGGTTGAACATTTTCAGAATTTATTCAAGGCTCTAGCTGGGGAATAAATTGCGGAGATCATGCAAGTTTCTCAAGTCTTTCCAGGGTTTGTGGGGGAGGAGGAAAACAACTCATTGATGGAAGAGGTTTCTGAAGAAGAATTGAAAGCGACTCTCCAGAGTTTTCAGAAGGACAAAAGTCCTGGACCTGATGGCTGGACCATCGAATTCTTTATAGAACTTTATGATCTTTTGGGGGCTGACATTCTAAAGGTGGTGGAAGATTTGCACCTTTCTAGAAGGATCCCGGCATGTTTCAATTCGACCTTCATTGCACTTATCCCCAAGGTGGATAACCCTAAGTCTTTGAATGACTTCAGACCTATTTCATTATGTAATTGCATCTACAAAGTGATCACTAAGGTTATTGCCCGAAGGTTAAAGGACTTACTATCTGAACATATTTCTGGTGAACAATTTGGGTTCCTCAAAGGAAGACAAATTCATGAGGCCATTGGGGTGGTGCAGGAAGGCCTTCACAGTATGAAGACTCATAATATCAAGGGGGATATCTTGAAGATCGATCTGTCCAAATCATATGACAAGGTAAGCTGGCTATATTTACATATGCTACTAATTCATCTTGGCTTTGGGATTGCTTTTTTCAGGTGGATCATGAGTTGTATTACTATTGTTTCTTTCTTTTTTTTGATCAATGGCGTTGCATCCCCCTTATTTCATGCAGAGAGGGGATTGAGGCAAGGATGTCCATTGTCTCCTTTACTATTTCTGCTTGTAGCTGAAGGTTTGAGTCATTTGTTGAAGAAATATCATAGAGAGGGATAGGTCTTTGGTATAAATGTTGATCCACAGCTGCAGATTACACATCTATTATTCATGGATGATGTACTTATCTTTTGTTCCGGGAATGTTCATGATGTCAATACTATTTCCAGACTCCTGTGTCTATTCTCTTCTACGACTGGTATGGAAATTACTGCTGGGAAGTCTTTGCTGATGACTCATGGTATTGATGTGGTGGAAGTAAGACATGCCACAACACTTTTCCCCTTCATTCGTGCCAATTTGGATGAGGGCCTTAAATATCTGGGTTTTATGTTAAAACCCAACAACTATCTCAAGAAGGATTGGTTGTGACTGATTGAAAAATTAGATAAGTGTCTTCATTCTTGGAGCCATCGTTGGCTCTCTAGAGTGGGGATACTTATTCTAGTAAAATTGGTTTAGCTATCCCTATTTACTGGATGTCTCTTCCTTGGATCCCCCTGGCTATCTTGGAAAAAATGTGAAAATTTTTCCTTCATTTGTTGTGGAGCGGACACAAGGATGCCTTGGTCTCCCCATGGGTCAGATGGGAGAATATTGCTAAGCCTAAATCCCTGGGGGGCTGGGGACTTAAAAATATTTTTCGTTTTGCGAGGGCGCTGGCAGAAAAAGGAGGATGGAATTTGATCCACTCTAAAAACTTGTGGACCAAGGTTATGATTGAGAAATATATAGCCCCTGATTCTATTGTTGACTGGATTAGAAGACCACATAAAGGACACAAGGGTGGATCGGTCATTTCGAAAGCTGTGATCAAATCCTTTGCTGTCATTGAAGAAAACCTGGCCTAGAAGGTGGGTGATGGTAGGAATGTGCGGGTGGGAGTCGACTCATGGCTTGGGTGCAATGGCAGATTTAGGCTGTCTGAATAGCTGGTGATTTCTCTGAGGCAGCAAGGAGTTCACTATCTCTTTCAGTTAGCAGCTCCTGTATAGGAGGTTTGATGGACACAGTCATGGCGACCGGTCACTAATTTTGAACTCAATGAACAGGATACGATCGAACTGAATGTGTATATTGGGGCTCTTCGAATATCCATGTTCATCTTAGGATGGAGGAGGATGTACTCATTTGGAATGGGGCCTCATGTGGGATGTACACTCCCAAATAAGGGTATATGTTCCTGAGCGCTTAGGATAATGAAGTGCAGATTGAGTGGCGGTGGCGAAAAATTTGGAAATTCCATTGTCCCCCCAAAACACGCCTTTTTTGGTGGTGTGTATTGGAAAACAAAGTCCCTTGCTGGGAAAATATTCTTAAAAGGGGCTTCATTGGACCGGGTTGGTGTGCACTATGCCGGAACGCCGGGGAAATGACTGCACATCTTTTTCTCTCTTGCTCATATTGTGTGGCGGTTTGGGGGGAATCCTGCACACTGCTCGGATTGGATCCTGTGTGCAAATGGGAGGGGGACACTATCATACATGCCTGGGAACATTGGAGAATATTGGGTAATTCGAATATCATGATTGTTCTTCCTCTCCTTGTGACTTGGGGTATATGGTTGGATAGGAATAAACTTATTTTCTTTGGTAAAGACTGTACCCTGGAAATTACTACTGGGATGGTCTATGGGATCGCTCATGCTCTTCCAAAACACTTGTGGCTTAAAAACTAGAGGGAGGTTTTGGCTCTTAAGATTGCTCGATATACTCCCTGGGGTTTCTTTGACAGTGCTTCGTAGAATAATCTTTGTGGAGGTGGTGGTATATTAAACTTGGATGATAATTAGTCCTTTGAATTGATTATCGGTCTAAGGGAGGGCAGTGACAACCGTGCAGAACTTTTAAGTCTTCAAATACTCCTCATTTTTTTGGCAGAGAAGGGGTGTAGAACCATTAGGATTTTCTATGATTCCTTAAATGTGATCAATTGGGTTAAAAAAATACAAACTTGCAGCGATCTTCTGTTATGCAAAATTTTACTATCTATCTGGGAAGTGATGGATTCCTTTGATTTGATCTCATTCACACATGTATACTGGGAGAATAACTGCCAGGAGGACGTTGCATCGAAGGCGGGGCTCCTGCTGGATCTAGGCATTTGGAAGGTTAAGGAACGATTAGGAGATCAGGCCTTCGAATACTACCATCGTCCTTTTTTTGATATGGTGGTGGCATGATGCTTTGATGAGGGGGTTTGGACATTATCGTTCTCTGGTGTTGTTTTATGACAGTTACTCTATGGTTTTTTGCCGTGATTATATCAGACTACCTGCATATATTTTTCATCAGCTCTTTATACATGAACATATATGACAGGATGATATGTTTCATTTTGGAGTGGGAAAAGCCCGTTTTTGTTTTCTGCTAACATTTTATATGTTATTTCTTGAAATCTGATGGACGGATAAGATTAGTACATATGACGATCATATGAGTCATAGTTTTTGATGATTTTGAATATTCTTTGCATATCTACAAACTGTAATTTTGTCTCTCTATGGATGATATAAAATTATGTTTTTTTTCCTTGGAAAAAAAAAACATAATCATAGTTCCATACATGTTTTGAAAGCAGTGATATAGTGAATTAAGCAACTTAGATTTCTCATTCATTATGGTAAGAGAATAAAATATGATCACTCAACTAACAAGTATAGATAATAAAACTCTTTATTTCCCAAAATTAAAAATATGTATTTTTAAAATTGTTGTCAAGACCAAAATAGCCTTTTCAACCTCCATCATTCCTTATTTCAACACTATGGTTCCAATATATTTTGTGATGAAGGTTAGCTAAGAGATATTTGAATGAGTGAACTTAATCCACATTGAGTGGTCAATTTTTACCCACCGTTTACCCCATTGACCATGTAGCATTGTCCAAACCTATTTTTAGTACATAAAACCCACCCATGACACTTGTATCCCACTTGAAGGCTTGCATAGAAAACCTATAAAGGAATAATGTGATCGTATATGAACTCATTCAAAGCTATCGATTCAAATAATATTCAAAAACATCTCTAAGGAACTTGTTTCCCTTATTCAACCATGTTTAAGGTCATACAACCCATCCTCAGTGTGAAAAAACTTATTAATGGAATCCATACCCAACCTTGATGCTAAAGGCACTTAAAAGAGGGTTTGAGTTGAGTTTTGTAGATGTCAGTTCATTCTGATCAATATTTATAAGAGGAATTTAGGGCACAAATCCCATTGTTCTCCTCTTATGACATTGGATAGACCTTTTGATGGTATGCATAAAAACCTTGGAGGATATTGTTAACCAATAAGTGTCATATGTGGAGGTTTGAGGGTTCATTAAAGAAATATTAAGCCTAACAATATATATTAGGGATTGAATATAATGCTTTCCTCCCTTAACCAATGTAATGTACCTAAAATCCATAAATAAATAAAAAATTTCATAGGCTAATTAACTGCTAGATCTTAAGGACTTTTTCTTTTTCTACTGCGGAATAAAACTTGTTTGCAGAAATGAACCTAAGTTTTGTATGATTTTTTCCTTATGTGTTTTTATTGGGTGATGATGATGTCTTAAATAATGTTTCTGTATACATTGACATGTTTATAACATTAATTTTCCAGTCTATATTAATTACTGACATTTGTCGATACTTATTTTTTTTTATGTCTTACTTTGGTTTTACATGTATTTAATTCATTTATGGTTTATTATGAAGAGGATGACTTACCTCTGTATGTCAAAGGGTGGAGTGGTGGGGTTCTGTCCCTTAAAGGTCCACTCAGAAAGGTAAGGTTCCTATGCTATGGGGTTTAGTTATTTTTTCATGAACTAATGCATGTTTTTATTTTCCCATGCAGGTGATTTCACCGGTGAACTTAGTCTTGTGAATGTGGTGAAAATATCGTTTTAACATCTACAACATTCTATGCCTAAACAGCACTATTCCTATGCTCAAAAGTAAAATAGGACAAAGGGTCCTAAGCCTAGACTATGCCTTGTATATATGGTAAGAAGAGGTTTATGACATAACTATATGCATGTTATAAACTATATGCTTGAACTATAGTGTGGAGGGGTTGGTGTTTATGGAATATGGTTATGCTAGTAAAAACTATGGCTTAAACCTTATAATTCGCAATGGTGGAGGGTTTAAGACTTAAGCTGATGGGGTTTTAAATGATGGTGAGAAACATGTGAACCAAACTATGGAAATGTGGGATTTTGGTTTGCATGGAGGTGGTAGATAGGGTGGCACATTGAATGTGCCTTGGAAATCATGGGGAAACTTCCTTAAGGGTTGTGGTAGGGTTTTGATGTCATTCTTTTGGTTTTTGTTGTGGTTGATATGGAGGTATCACGCTCTAGGTGAGATCTGCGTGTCCAAGTTGTGCAAGCAAGATGCTCTATGCTTGCAAATGGGTATGTATTCGTTGTTGGTTTACACCCTTGTGCTGTTTGTTTGGTTAATCGCTTGAATTTGCATACTTTTGATAAAAAAATGTTTTGTTTGTGCAGGTGAGCAAAGCATGGGTACTCTGCATGTTGGAGTGCAGAGTTGTGGGTTTCTCACACAACCAAACTCCTGGTAAGCTCCAAAATGGCAATGGCCTTTACACTTTTTGGGTGGTTTTAACAGAGGGTTCGAAACTTGGGTGTAGGGAAAGTTATGGTAGAACCATATTTGTTTGTAGTTTATTAAATCGTTTTGGCATTTGGTATACACAACTGTGTAAAGCATTTCCTAGCTTTTCCATTTGTAAAATTTGGTATTGTGACTAGTTGAAAAATACTCGACTCTGTGTATGGTTTTCCCTTTGTAATGAAATAGATTTTGGTTTTCAAATGGCTTATAATGGAATATTTGTGTGGGTAATTTGGATCTATAGTTTAAATAATGTGTTTTCCTTTTAAGAATTACAGTGCCATTGCTCTGCAATGGCACAAATGATGCCACGACTTGGTACTTTATGCGTATGGTAGCAGTGTGTGGTTTTTCAATGGATTTGTTTGTTTAGATGAGAAGGTAGCTTTTCTTGTTTATAGCTTGGTTGCTTCCATAGGAAGCCATAATCATATAGCTCGGGCTTATCATTTATAATGCAACATGTGTATTTAATTTAATGCTTTTATGAGTAAATCATATATGTGTATGTAATGTGGTTGGGAACTAGCGTAGATCTGTTTTGTAGTTGAAGTACAATGTTTTAAATAAAAATTATCGGAAGCCTATAAGGCGAAACCCTTCGTGGATGAAACAACTTGTATTGTGTTGAATTTTTTATTTATGCCTACATGATTCGATCCTTGGTTTGTAAATAATTGCATTGTGGTTTAAAGGTTCAAAAACCCTCTTTCATTAACATAATTTTATGTATTGATTTAATGGGATTCCACTAACGTGATGCGTTAGAAATAAATTATAGTTTTTAGTTTGGATATTTATTGTGTTTATACTGTAAATTATTAGACCCACTTCGTTGATAGCATTTTGTTTATAAATAAATGAAAGAAATGCCAACAACCAATCCTTACAGGATTCGATGGCTAGGTTGGGTGAAATAAAGTTGGATGTGTTGGTATATTTTAATAGCATGATTTGTAAAATTGTGAATAGGCTCTCGGCCTTCACGCTTTGGGTAAATTTGATGGTTTTGTTTTATGATATTGGCTTTCCAGGTTTCTAAGATGTTCTGTTTGGTTTTATAGGTAATAGATTATAACTATTTATGTTTGGAACGATGCGTTTGATGGAAATATGAAATATGCTAGCACTGTTATTTGTTTTAAGGTTTTGAGTGGGTAATTTAAGAGATTCGATCTCTGGTGTGTTGTTTATAAATATGTTTGTAAATTGTTTATTCAATATTTATTTAATGTTTTAAGTAGGGTTTAAATAATGTTTAATTTAGAAATAAGTGATTTTGTTTATTATTAATCTTACTTGTCTAGAATTATAAATCTTTGGTGTAATTAGTCTATCTAGAAACTATGGTTTTAATATCTAATTTAAACTGTTTGAATTTAATGTTTCTAATATGTTTAAATACAAATGCTAAGAGAATTTCAACTTAAAATCCTATCTAGTAATTAAAGGATGATTTTTAAATTTAAACAAATAGATTATCTTGCAACATAAAAATTAACCCTCGAGATTATTTAAAATATTTCATACCGAGTTTCATGATTTAAAGAATGGAAATTTAGTTGAAGCATGTATTAAAATATGTAGATCTTCAATCAAGAGCATATCTTCAATTAAGAGCATAAATAGTGTAAGTATAAATATATAAATATTATTAATAAAACTGGAGAAGCTAAAAACCTCATACCTGCAACTTTCAGATTTATTAATGGATAGAAACCTTGTACACTTAAGCATCCAAATTTAAATGAAACAAAGATATATTCGACCTTATATTTGTTAACCAGATAACTTAGGAACGACCATGTTCCTCCCAAGCATGACCCAGAACCATTCCTAGTTTTAGTTAGGATCCCCCCGAGCTGGTTCCAACATGCAAGTAGTCTAGAGCTCCTAAAGGTAAGGCTTCTCCTATCCAAAGTATCAAGTTCTCTATATGATTGCTTTCTTTTGGAAATGCTCTCCAAAATTATTATGAACAATGATCAGATCAAATTGGATCCCTAAGCCTTTCATTGGCTTGGGTCTTTATAAACAATCTTGAGGAAAAAGGGTAGTTGTTTCAAAAATTTAGTTAGATCAAGAATCCATTATGTTCTTGAAAATAATCTTTAATTGATTTATGTGAAGTTAATAATTATTATACTTAACTTAGGAACTCTTTTACTAGTGCCTAATTTGACTCTTTAGTATTAAATATTTATTTAATCATTTTGTAAATAATAATGCATAGATTCTTTATTAATTATTAATTATTTCTTTATATTTAATATATATACTTACCCTTTTAATCATTATATATATATTATTGTTAATATTTATTTAGGCATCATATAACATGATGCCATTTACATGGTTCTTTCATAGCTTATAATCATTTCTTTTATCAGGGCCTTCAGGTAGGGTTGGTCAACTAAGTCAGGAAGCTATAAAACTCCTTACATGTTGGATTACCTCGTGTATCGTGGTAGTTCTTCAATATTTGATGAGAATTAGAAATTCAAAATTTCATTTAATCAGCTTAAAAATAAGTAAGATAAGGTCGGTGCTTTTTAGAGTCGGTTTCACTCAACACAATTAATTTTCAGTAACTCCTAGCGCTATTCAGAGCGCAAGCTCAACGCTAAAAACTAGGAGTTACACTTAGTTCAATTCTAGAGCTCTCACTCAACACTTAAGATAGGATGTATTTCTATATTACACCTAGGGATACAATGGCCAAGGATCCAATGTTCTAGAGCTTATGCTCAACATCAATTTGGAATGCTCCAAGGATTATACCCAACACTTCCAATTCTTATATTTCATGTGTTCCATAGCTTATGCTTCAACAAAAAAATCCCATAACTCATGTGTTCCAGAGTTGGCGCTCAACACAAAATCTAATCACTCATGTGCTCCAGAGATTGCACTCAATACAAAATTTCATCACTTATGTACTTCAGGGTCCACACCCAACACATTATAGAACTCAATCATGCAATCAATATTCTGTAGATTTAATCACAATTATCCTCTTAGTTTGTACTTTTAAGGTAAATCAGATAATATTTCTAGTACATTATCCTATGACAATAATCTTGTCCATGGGGTCCATGCCCAACATTTACAATCTCATACATGATAAATAAACATATGCATCGGCGTATGCCCAATATATCTAACAAGTCATCATACTCATGTGCAGTGGGGAATTACACCGAATATACAATATAAACATCAAAGTAACTCTTGTGCAATGGGACTCATGCCCATTGTTGTTAAGGTCAAAATTTAGGATATTACATCCCTCCCTTCTTAGAACAACATCATCCCAGTGTTCTAGGGAATAGGAATGGTCATGAAATAAGGTGGGGTAAGCC
This sequence comes from Pseudotsuga menziesii, assembly GCA_001517045.1. NCBI lineage: Eukaryota > Viridiplantae > Streptophyta > Pinopsida > Pinales > Pinaceae > Pseudotsuga > Pseudotsuga menziesii. Next base: position 170,545 of record LPNX011191469.1, on the reverse strand, counting down.
TCTCTCATTGTGGCTTCATTCTCCCAAGTAGCCTCATTGGATTCAAAATGATTCCATTGCACTTTCAACTAGACTATGGTGCACCTCCTGATCTGTAATTCTCTTTTGTCCAGAATATGAAGGGGTTCGGGTACACAATCCCCTTCAGGTTCCACCTGTAACAAGGACGAATCGATAACATGTTTAGTATCATATACATATTTCTTCAATAAGGATGCATGGAAAACATTATGAAACTTTATATGAGTAGGTATAGCTAATTCATATTCTGTTGGCCCTCTCTTGGCCAGTATTTCAAATGGTCCACAAAATCTTGGTGCCAACTTTCCACATCTTCCCAAGCTCAATGATATTCTCTTCACTTTTACTTTCAAGTAAACATGTTCATCGATCTGATAATCTTTATATTTCCTTTTCTTATCCATGTAACTCTTCTGGATGTCTTGTGCTTCTTTAAGGTTCTGTTGAACTTTGGTAACTAATTTTTCCAAGTCCTTTAATAAGTCCGGCCTTAACATGAGTCGGTCCATCGGGCTATCCACACTAATTGGTGTTCTACACTTCTGACCATAGAGTTTCTCAAAGGGACTCATATTGGCGGAGGTCTGTTATCCATTTTTATACACAAATTTTGTGAGGTGTAGATAATCCTCTCACTTGGTGGGGTTGTTCATAACATACATTCTAAGCATGTCTTCTAAAATCTAGTTTACCTGTTCTATTTGCCTATCCATCTATGGGTGCTAAGAAGTACTAAAGTTTAACTGCATCTCTAAACTAGAGAATAAATATCTCCAAAAGTTTCCGATAAATTTCGTGTCTCGATCCAAGATGATTTCCTTGGGTTTCCCATGTAATATGAATATCTCCTTTAAGAAGATGTCAGCAATGTGAACTTCCTTGTAGGTTGACATAATTGGAATAAAGTGTGCTGCTTTAGATAACTTTTCAACCACTACGAAGATGGAAACATTTTGCTTCTTTCTCTTTGATAGTGCCATAATAAAATCCATACTAATGACCTCCCACTTACATTGGAATGGGTAACGATTGTAGCAATATTAAAGGATGATGGTGCTCATATTTAACTAGATGACATTCTTGACATTTTGCGATAAATAACGCTATGTAAGCCTTTAACTTAGGCCAAAAAAGTGTTTCTTTACTGCTGAAACCATCTTTTGATATACCAGATGCCCCTAGTATGGTTTCTAATGGAACTCTGTGAGGATGCTGGACCTGATGTTCCCTCCTTCCAGAACATACAATCTCTCTTTGGACCACAATAGTCTAGTTTTGTCTACCTTATACTCTTTTTGCTGTTGAAACAACTTATCCTCTTGAATCTTCTTAAGGATTTCAACATAGAAACAATCAACTCTATTTGTCATTCTGAGCCTATTGTGCAAATCCGAATTTGTTTGGCTTAAGGTTACCTCATATAACATATGAGATCATGGACGTAAAGCATTGACAATTTTATTTTCCTTTCCCTTTGTATGTCTTAATTCAAAATGGTACTCGCTAAGAAATGCCAACCATCTGGCCTTCCTAGAATTTAGATCTCGTTGTTCGAACATATACTTTAGACTCATGTTGTCTGTCTTCAGAAGAAATTTATTCCCCATGAGGTAGTGGCTCCACATATTCAAGACGTGGATAATGGCTAATAGCTCAAGATCATGGGTGGGATAATTTTGTTCATGTTCCTTTAATTTCTTGACTCGTAATAGATCACACAATAATTCTGCATGAGGACTCCTCCAATTCCTTCTTTGCTCACATCTGTGTAAACAATGAAATCCCCACTAGGATTCACAATTTGTAGTATCGGTGCAGTAGTCAGAAGCTGCTTAAGCTTCTGAAAACTTTCCTCACACTTGGTCGTCCATAAGAAATTGTTTTCCTTCTTTTATAAGGTGGTCATGGGACATGAAATTCTTGAAAAGTTCCTGATGAACTTTCGGTAGTAACCCACTAATCCCAGAAATGACCTAATGTCTGTGACATAGGTACGGGTAGGCCAATCCTATATGGATTTAATCTTTTCTGGGTCAACGGCTATTCCCTTCTCGGAAATGATGTGACCTAGGTACTATTTCTGTCGTTTATAAAAATCACATTTACTAAACTTAGTGTAAAGATGGTGTTCCTGTAACACTCGTAGTACTATGGAGAGATGCTCCTCATGTTCCTCTTTAATCTTAGAGTAAACTAGGATGTCATCTATAAAGACAAATACAAATTTATCTAGGTATTTACTGAAGATATTGTTCATCATGCACATAAAATTTGCAAGTGCATTGGCCAGCCCAAAAGGAATTACTACAAACTCATAATGGCCATATCCAGTCTAAAAGGTCATTTTATGTATATATTCATCATGGATCCATACTTGATGGTATCTAGACTACAGGTCGATATTTGAAAATATATTTTCTCCTCTAACTTGATCGGACAAGTCATCGATCCTAGGGAGTGGGTAACGGTTCTTGATGGTCATCTTGTTAAATTGGTGGTAATCAATGCACATCCGCATTGTACCATCCTTCTTCTTTAAGAAAATCCAAGGGGCCCAAGGGGACACACTTGGTCGAATATAACCCTTCTCAATGAACTCCTGTAACTGCAACTTGAGCTCCACCAATTTTGGTGTGCTCATGCGGTATGGGGATTTTGAAGCCGATACTAACCCTGGTGTCAGCTCTATGGAGAATTCTAAGCCTCTTTTTGGTGGTAATATTGGTATTTCCTTGGGAAATACATCCTTAAATTCCACGAGAACCAGAAAGTCCTCGATGTGTTTCTCTCTCTTAGCTTTTACATCGTGGATGTTCACTGCAAAACGTTTGCAGCCTTTTCTAATGCATTTCTTTTCCTGCAAGGTGGATATCTATCTAATAGGAACCTTCTTAGGTATGCCTTGAATCTTTATCTGATTTGCTTGGCTATCCGTGCACAAGATTGACTTGTTTAGACAATCGAGCATGACATGGTGTTGTTCCAACCAATCCATGCTAATAAGTACATCGTACGATCATAAGGGTAAGATATTCTAATTTATTCTAGCAGGGAAACCATTCAAGTTGACCTCACAGTCTCTCACTATTTTTGAAACCTTTCTTTTTGTACTAGTGGCTAATTGTACCAGCCATGGTTTCTCATGTTTTACTTTTCCTAGTTTACATGGTTCAACAATATTAGGTGATACATAGCTTCATAAAGCATGAGATCAATAAAAATTGAAATAGAATTGTTTGAAGAATTATCTTCTATTTCAACCATAGTAGTTTGATGGTCTTCCTTTCAGCCATCCAAAGATGCATAAATCCTCGGTGTGCTAGCTATGTCCTCTAGCGTTGGGTCTTCCTATAGTTTGTGCAAGACTCCATTAGTCTTGTTTGTACAATCGATGGCATAGCGGGTTACTTAGAATTTCCAACATTTAATTTGTAGTGGGGAAGCATTGGCCCCTATGTTTGCTGCTGGTCTGTTGGAATTTGGTGTAGGCGCATTTGTATTTTCACCTGTCTTGTTGAAGTCTCTGTTTGCTGGAAAATTGTTGTTCTATTTTCTGTAAGGAGGTGGTTTGAAACCAGGTTTATGGTTTTCCTAGAAGGTTCTATACCTGTCTCGATTTATGTTGATGTTTTCTTGCCTTAGCTGTCCATGCTCATAGAAAATCCTATCTTGTTATAGGGTGGTGTCCATAGTTTTAGGCATGTCAAACTCAATTCTCTAACGAAAATTGGGAGGAAGTCATCCTAAAAAAATTTGTATCTTCAAATTTTATTCCTTTATGTAAGGCACGTAGTGTAACGGATCCAAAAATATGTTAATGAAGTCATCCATGGTCATGGAGCCCATCCTTAACTCGTGAAATTCTTTCACTTTCCTATCGAAGAATCTTTTAGACATGTATTTCTCCTGAAATATTCTGTGAAAATTACTCCATCTGATTTCTTTTACCTCATCCTTTTTGGTATGCTTTAGGTCTCTCCACCATCTAGCTACTTTTCCATTTAGATTATATATGGCTAGACAGGATTTCATTTCACTAGAGTAGTTGTGTACTCAGAAGTATTTTCCCATACCTAGAAGCCATTCTTCTACCTTCTCTCTGGTGTTCATCTCCCATTCATAGATTGTGGATTTTATCTTTCGAAATTCTCCTTGGAGGTTGCCATCATTTTTTTGCCTCTTTCTGCAAGGAGAAAGAGAGTTATCACTAGAAAGACTGTGATAGTCTCTTTCTAGAAGTTCAGGTGTATTCTCTTCTTTTTCCCCTTCCCTTGGGTTACTGGCCCATTTGCGACGAATATTTTTTTAGTTTTATTGGTGGAATGCGTAGGCTGTCCATGAGGGCTTCCTCTCGTCATGTTCTGAAGTAAAGTTTCATTGATTTCTTGCTTCTCTTTTCTTTAATTCATATTGTCATCTTTGAAGCTTTGCAAGTCTTCTTGCAGACTCTGTATGGTTTTTATTAGATCAAAATTTAATTATACCACTAGTTCTTATTCCCATGTTGGGGAATTCAGATTTCCTTGTCGGTTGTTGTTTTCTTCTGTATTCATGATCTAGAATGTTCTTTTAAATCTCCCAATTAAAATATTTAGTAACAATTTTTTTTTTAGTTAACAAAATTTCAAATACCGTTTTGAAATGTTTATTTCTGTAACGAAAGTTTGGTAGTGCCCATTATGTCTCTTAATGTTTGAATCTGGGTTCTGATATGACTTGCAATGTACCTAAAATCCATAAATAAATAAAGAAATAAATAATCGTAGTCTAATTAAATTCTAGATCTTAAGGACATCTTCATTTTCTACTGTGGAATAAAACTTGTTTATAGAACTGAACCTAAGTTTTGTCGGTTGTTTTCGTTATGTGTTTTTTTTTGGGTGATGATGATTTCTTACATAATGTTGTTCTATACTTCGACATGTTTATAGGATTACTCTTCCAATCTATATTAATTATTGACATTTGTCGATACTTATTTTATTTTATGCCTTACTTTGGTTTTACGTGTATTTAATTCGTTTATGGTTTATTATGAAGAGGCTGACTTACCTCTGTATGTCAAGGGGTGGAGTGGCAGGGTTCTGGGCCTTTAAAGATCCACTCGAAAAGGTAAGTTTCCTATACTACGTTGTTTACTTAGTTTTTCATGAACTAATGCATGCTTTTATTTTCCACTGTATGTGATTTTGCTGATGAACTTAGTCTTGTGAATGTGGCAAAAATATATTCCTAACATCTACAACATTCTATGCCTAAACAACACTATTCCTATGCTCAAAATTAAAATAGGAAAAGGGTCCTCAGGCTACAGTATGCCTTGTATCTATGGTAAGAAGAGGTTTATGATATAAATATATGCATGTTATAAACTATATGCCTGAAGGTTTAAAAACCTTGGATGTAAATTTTATATGCTTGAACGATAGTGTTAAGGGTTTGGTGTTTATGGAATATGGTTATTCCATTGAAAACTATTGCTTAAACCTTGTAATTTGCAAATGGTGGAGGGTTTGAGACTTAAGGTGACGGGGTTTTAAATGATGGGGAGAAACATGTGAACCAAACAATGCAGATGTGGGTTTTTTATTTGCATGGAGGTGGTAGAAAGGGTGTCACATTGAATGTGCCTTGGAAATCATGGGTAAACTCCCTTAAGCATTGTGGTAGGGTTTTGATGTCATTATTTTGGTTTTTGTTGTGATTAAGATGGAGGTCTCATGCTCTAGGTGAGATCTACGCATCCAAGATGCACAACTAGCATGCTCTATGCTTGCAAATGGGTATGCATTTGTCGTTCATTTACACCCTTGCATTGTTTGTTTGGATTATCATTTGAATTTGCATAGTTCTGATAAAAATCATTTTGTTTGTGTAGGTGAGAAGAGCGTGGGTATTCTGCATGTTGGAGAGAAGAGGTGTTGGTTTCCCGCACAACCAAACTCTTGGTTAGCCTCGAAATTGAAATGGCCTTTACACTTGCTGGGGTGTAGGGAAATGTATGGTTGAACCATCACTATTTGTGGTCTATTAAATCATTTTGGCATTTGGTATACACGACTGTGTCAATACTTTCCTGGCTCTACCATTTGTAAAATTTGATATTGTGACTGGTTGAAGAATACTCGACTGTGTGTATGGTTTACCCTTTGTAATGAAATAAATTTTGGTTTTCAAATGTCTTGTAATGGAATCTGTGTGTGGGTAATTTGGATCTGTATTTAAATAATGTGTTTTCCTTTTAAGAATTACAGTGCCATTGCTCTGCTATGGCACAAATGATGCCAAGACTTGTTAATTTATGCGTATGGTAATAGTGTGTGGTTTTTAAATGGATGCGTTTGTTTAGATGAGAAGGTAGCCTGGTTTTTTTATATCTTGGTTGATTCTACAGGAATTCATAAGCATATAGCTTGGTATTCTCGTTTATAACATAGCCTGTGTATTTAATTTAATGATTTCATGAGTAAATAATGTCTATGTATGTAATGTGGTTGGGAACTGGTGTAGTTCTGTTCTGTAGTTGATGTACAGTGTTTTTAATAAAAATTAAGGGAAACCTATAAGGTGAAACACTTCGTGGATGATGCAGCTTGTATTGTGTTGAATTTTTGTTGTATTGTGTTGAATTTTCGATCCCGAGTTTGTAAATAATTGGACTGTGTCTTGAAGGTTAAAAACCCCTGTTTCGTTAATATGATTTTTGTATTAATTTAATGAGATTCCACTAATGCGATGCATTGGAAATAAACTTTGTTTTTAGTTTGGATATTTAGTTTGTTTATACTGTCAATTATTAGACCCACTTCGATGATAGTGTTGTGTTTATAAATAAATGAAATAAAGGCCTACAACCAATCCTTACAAGATTTGATGGTTGGGATAGGTGAAATAAAGCTTGGATGTGTTGGTATATTTTAATAGCATGATTTGTAAAATCGTGAATAGGCTCTCGAACTTCATGCTTTGGGTAAATTGGATGGTTTTGTTTTATGATATTGGCTTGCAAGGTTTTTAAGATGTTCTGTTTGGTTTTATATGCAATAGATTAGAATTATTTATATTTGTAACGACGTGTTTGATGGCAATATGAAATCTGCCAGCACTATGATTTGTTTTAAGGTTTTGATTGGGTAATTTAAGAGATTCAATCTCTGGTCCGTTGTTTATAAATATGTTTGTAAATGGTTTATTTAATGTTTTCAGTAGGGTTTAAATAATTTTTAATTTAGAAATAAATAAGTTTGTTTATTATTAATCTTACTTGTCTAGAATTGTAAATCTCTGGTGTAATTAGTCTATCTAGAAACTAGGGTTTTAATATCTAATTTAAATTGTTTGAATTTAATCTTTCTAAACTATTTAAATTCAAATGCTAATAGTATTTCAACTTAAAATCCTATCTAATAATTAAAGGTTGAGTTTTAACTTTAAACAAATAAATTAGCCCGCAACATAAAAATTAACCCTAGAGATTATTTAAAATATTTCAAACTAAGTTTCATGATTTAAACAATGGAATTTTAGTTGAAGAATGTAATCAAATATGCAGATCTTCAATCAAGAACATAAATACTATAAGTAGAAATCTATAAATATGGTTAATAAAACTGGAGAAGGTAAAAACCTCATACCTGCAACTTTTAGATTTATTAATGGCTAGAAACCCTACACATTTAAGCACCCAAAGTTAAATAAAATAGAGATATCTATGACCTTAGATATGTTAAATAGATAACTTGTGAACTACCACGTTCCTCCCAACCATGACCTGAAACCGTTCCTGGTTTTAGTTTGGATCCCTCCGAGTTGGTTTCAACATGTAAGTAGTCTAGAAGTCCTAAAGGTAAGGCTTCTCCTATCTAGAGTATTAGGTTTTGTATATGATTGCTTGATTTTGGAAATGATCTGCAAAATTATTAGGAATAATGATCAAATCCGATTGGATCCCTAAGCATTTCCTTGGCTTGGGTCTTTAAAGACAATCTTTAGGAAAAAGGGAAGTTGTTTCAAAACTCATTAGAGGAAATATGGGGTCTAAAATGGGCCTTATAAGAAAATGCGCGAACAATAAATTTTGTGAGTTGGAATTCAAGAACCAATAGAATTTCAATAAAACGAGTCAACCATAATGGTTGAATGGACATATTTTCCAAGAAAGAAAGCTACTTTTTTTGTTCATGTTTTTGACATATCTCCATGTGTTTTTACTCAAATTTCAAGTGGGAGAGCTTGTTGGATGTGGAATGTAATTATGCATCCAACAAGTACCCATATTACATACTTTTGACAAACCCTGCTATCCCAAAAATAAGAAATACCTGAAAAATGTGATGATGACATCATCATCACATTTTTTCAGGTATTTCTTGGTTTTTAGGTAGCGAGGTTTGTCAAAAGTATGCATTGTGGGTACTTGTTGGATGTGGAATTAAATTCCACATCCAATGAGCTCTCCCACTTATAATTTGAGTAAAAACACAAGGAGATATGTCGACAATACGAACAAAAAAAGTAGTTTTTTTCATTATTCCTCCAAAATTAAAAACTATTATTTTACTATTTTCCTTAGGAGACTGATTTTAGACCTCAAATTTCCTCTAATTTTAGTTAGATCAAGAATCCATTATCTTCTTGAAAATAATCTTTAATTGATTTATGTGAAGTTAATAATTACTATACTTAACTTGGGAACTCTTTTACTAGTTCCTAATTTGACTCTTTAGGATGAAATATTTATTTAATGATTTTAGTAAATAATAATACATAGATGCTTTATAATTTTTTTATTATTTCTTTATATCTAATATATATAGTTACCCTTTTATTCATAATATATATATATATATATATATTATTGTTAATATTTATTTAGGCATCATATAACATGATCCCATTTACATGGTGGTTTCATTAGCTTATAATCATTTCTTCTATCAAGGCCTTCAAGTAGGGTTGGTCAACTAAGTTAGGAAGCTCTAAACCCCCTTGCATGTTGGATTACCTCGTGTATCATGGTAGTTCTTCAATACTTGATGAGAAGTAGAGATTCAAAATTTCATTTAATCAAATTTAAAATAAGTAAGATAAGGTCGATTATTTTCATAGTCATTTTCACTCAACACAATTTATTTTCAGTAAATCCTAGCGCTATTCAGAGCCCATGCTCAACGCTAAAAAATGGGAGTTACACTTAGTGCAATTCCATAGCTCTCTCTCAACACTAATGCTAGGATGTACTTGTATAATACACCTATGGATACAATGGAAAAGGATCCAATGTTCCAGAGCTTATGCTCAACATCAATTTGGAATACTCTAGGGCTTATGCCCCACACTTCCAATTCTTATATTTCATGTGTTCTAGAGCTTATGATTCAACACAAAAATCTCACAACTCATGTGTTCTAAAGATGGCGCTCAACAAAAAATCTAATCACTCATGTGCTCCAGAGCTTACAATCAACACAATATCATCACTTATGTGCTTCAGGGTCCACACCCAACACATTATAGAAATCAATCATGCATTCATTCTTCTGCACATTTAATCACAATTATCTTGTTAGTGTATTCTTTTTAATTTAAATCACATAATATATCTAGTACATTCTCCTACGACGATAATCTTGTTCATCAGGGTTCATGCCCAACATATACAATCGCATACATGCTAAATAAACAGATGCATTGAATTTCTCCCAATATATCTAACAAATCATCATACTCATGTGTAGTGGGGTCTTATGCCCAATATACAATATAAACATCAAAGTAACTCATGTGCAATGGGACTCATTATGATTGTTGTTAAGGTCAAATTCTAGGATATTACAACGAATGTCAAGGGATTAAGGATTTTTTTTTTCGTACCAGGACTATGGTTAATTCCTTGAAACCAATCTACTATGCATGAAACATTTTAATGCAACCCATATCTATCCCATAGGGAAAATACCCCTTATTGATGGCTCGTGTTGTTTTGTTCATGATGCTTGAGCCCAAGAAGATTTAGTTATATCCTAAGACTCATGTTTTCCTTCCCCGTCCATGTCCATGTCCTTGTCACCCATAAATGATGTAAAAATCTCCAAATTCCATCTATATCCAACCTTGATGCTAAATATCATGTAGAAAGGGTTTATGTTGTGGTTATAGTTGTTGTTCATCAAAATAAATATTAAGAAGTATCATTTAGGTCCCAAATCCCATGTTTTTTTGTTCCATAACCATTCCACTAGAGCTCTAAAACAACCCATTTAGTTATTAATCCCATTGATCACCCCTTGACCATGTTTACATCTCAAATACCATTTCTAATGCATAAAATTCCCCCTTGCCTCCCATTAGCCCCTATCCCTCCTCTCCTCTCACCTAGTATGTCCATGCTTGTTAGAATATTGATAATAGGCATGACATACAACAATACATTTACACTAACATGTAAATCAATAACAAAGATATTGTAGTCTATAATTTTACCCATACAAGCAAAAAAAATCATGTAAGAAATAAGGGACAAGAGAACAACGAATAATACACCAAATGCATGATGTAAAACCCCAAATGGGGAAACAACCATGGGAAGGCTTGGTCTTATTTATTCTTCATAAATCTCCAATCTTACAAGAGAGATTCACCCCACATATTCTCCACAACTTTACAATAAAAATATATGCAATATCACAATATGTGCCCAAAGGATCTCCTTCACTTCTATTATATATCATATGTATGGAAGAATTACATCCCAAAATACATGTGGGATACATGATTTTCCACCTCTTTATATAATGAATGCTAATAGGAGAATATTTCTCCAAGATGCATGTGGGATATCTCTTTTTACATCATATTAGAGTTATTTATGCCTTCAAATGCTAGATAAGACATCTTACGACATTATACTAGACATCATTACACATGTAATATTAAAATTGCACATTCCAACACTCGCCCTTAACGATGATTGGGAGAACAACACATAAATTGAGGAAGGTGGCATTACACTAGAATTTCCCCTTAATTACAACTTCCTGCATTCCCAATAGATTGTGAAGATGCACGAACCTTGCTTCCATCATGGATTTGGTGAATATATTAGTTGATTTATTTTCTATGGGACAATACTCCAGAAAAATAACACTATTTGCAACAAGATCTCAAATGCAATGAGTATCCAATTCAATGTGTTATGTCTTAGAGTGATACACTGAATCGTACACAAGTTGAATTGCATTATTATTGTCATATCTTAATTCGGTAGGATTTTTCTGTACCAATCTAAGATTTGTTAGAACATGGCAATTCCATACTACTTCTTTATATTCTTCCTTAGCTTCCCTATACTCCTCTTCACAATAAAAAAGAGAAAGAGTTCACAACTTCTTGCCAAAACATGAAATCATACCTAAACCAAGCTAAATGATTCACCCTATAGTAGACCTTTTATCTAAAGCATCACGTGCCCAATCAAAATTTGTATAATGAAGAAGTGAAATTGTAGCCATGTGCTAGAATAAAAAATATCATAATGCACTATCCCTTGTAAATATTTGAGAATCATATTTGTTTCTTTCTAATGAATTTCAATAGGCTTTTGAAATAAACCTCGAATCCATTCTAACTGCAAAATATATATATATAGCCTAATGTGTGTCAAACATATCAAAATCCCCACAAGTTGATGATACAAAGTGGCTTCGATAAGATGGTTGTCACAATAAATAATTAACTTTACACTGGACTAGAATGGCTAGGGTGAAGGATTAATACAATCACTCATATGAAACCAAGGAATTAAATATTTCTCATACATAGGTTGAGACAATAATATACCATCACCCATATTCCAAATATATATAATCGAAAAATAATGCACTAGGCCTAAATTGGTCATTTCAAATTTATTCTTATATTATTCTTCATTTTTTTATATAAGTGTAAGTTAGATAACAATAAGAAGAAGACCATTCACATCGAGTACTATTATGAGAACATCATCATCAAATATATTCACATAAATATTTGGATCAAATACACACTAGTTACTTAAAACCATTCTTGAAGAAATAAGCATCAAAATTTTCATACCAGGCTCTAGCTGCTTTTCTAAGACCATATAAAGGCTTTTCCAACTTGCATACTAAACTTGAAGTTTCACCAATAATAAAAACAAGTGGTTTTTTCATATAAATGTCTTCATGAAGATTACCATTCAAAAACACACCCTTGGCATCCATTTGGTGTATTTTTCATTGATAAGATGCAACAGGAGAAATAATAGTTTGTATTGTGTTCATTTTAGCAACTAAAGAAAACATTTTAGTATTGTCAATACCTTCTTGTTGAGAGAACCCTTTTGCTACTAATCGAGATTTATGTTTTTTAATTTGTATGTCTACATTAATTTTTTTTTCTATGTTCACTTACATCCAACTAAATTATTTCGAGGAAGAGACACAAGAGTACATGTCTTTGTTTTCATTAAAGAGTCATATTTAGTTTTCATTGCTTTCTCCCATTCAGGTTTATCATTAACTTGAGCATAGGTAGTGGGATAATTTGTGGTCAGTAGTTTAGTCATAAGAGTAAACTAAAATATAGTTCGTCAATGAGTATCAGAAGAAATATCAATCTCAAAACCTACAGATTCAAAAGTTTTCCTAGCCCAAATAGGAAGAGAAGTAGTTGTAGGAACCATACTAGTATATTTAGGACATTCAGGAGGATTAGCTGAAGAATAAGGTGAAATAGCATCAATAATAGGAATAAGAGTAGTGGAAGGGGTAACAAAGATATAAGTAATATAAGGTGAAGGATAATTCAAGGTAACATGAGCCTCAATAGCCTTAGGAGGAGAAGAGACTTCATTGAATTGAACATATTTCCTAATTTTTACACCTTGGGTAGATGCATCGAAAAACTGGTATGACTATGATTCCTTACAATAACTAATGAAAATACATTTGGGATGCTTGGGTTCTAAATTTTTCCATTTTTCATCTGAGATATGAGCTCAAAATTCACTACCAAATACTTTAGAGTTACTAATACCAGGTTTCTTTCCATTACATTTTTCTTTAGGAGTAACCTATAAAACTACTTTAGTAGCACTAGTACATGTTCACATTTTCCCACGAAAAAAAGTTGCTATAGCGATGAACATGACCCCTTTGTTTTCGTAGGAAAACTTTCGTCATTGTAGAAACAATTTCCATAGTTCGTCACTATAGTGGCATGGAGGACATGAAACGTGATTTGTTTAAAAAATCAACCTGTGTCTCTATAGTGACACTTCCCCGTCACTATAGAAACACTTATATCATCACTATAGCAAAAATTGGGTGTCGCTATAGTGATGGAGTTGCACGTTTATAAAAATTTTATACTAGCTATATGCCTTCTCTATAGTGACGAAGGTCCATCGCTATAGTGAAAAAAATGGCTTTCAAGTTCTGACGAACTTGCTACACTAGCGACGGAAATTTCCGTCACTAGTGTAGCAAGTTCGTTAAAACATGAAAGGAATTTTCATCGCTATAGAGACGTGGTGCCATCGGTATAGCAATAGATCTGCTAATATTTTTAAAGGGTATTTCATCGCTATATCAACAAATCATGCTACATTTTTTAAAGTGGGTTTCGTCGCTATAGCGATGGATCTGCTAATTTAAAAAAAATGATGTTGAAAGAGTAGAAATGTGTGCTTATTTGACACATCCAATTTTCAACATGTAAGAACTAGTACTGAATCCAACTAGATGTTATATTCAGTCAATTTTGGGTTTCATAAATAGGTAGACTAGTTCATTTTAAATATGTTGAATTATGTGGATGTTTCTAGGTATGACACAGAGCATGTGTTGTTGTGCTAATCTACTAGAGAGGCTGGTTCAACTAGGAAAGTTGGGGCTCTCTCTTTAGCAACAACTATTGGAAAAGCTAAGACTATTAATTATGTTACAAGTGAAAGATATTTTGTTGTTCCACAGTATGATTCCCTTAGGATCCTGTACTGTGAAATTAAATGCAATTGTGGGGATGATGCCTATTAGATGGCCAAGTTTTTATAACATTTATCCTTTTGAACCTCAAAATCAAGTTGTTGGTTATCAGGTAAGGCAGTCATTTTCTTTGGTGAGATATACATGAAAGTTTTTTTAATATGATAAGAAATCCTTCTTTATAAAGGATTAATATTACATATTCCTTTGCAGGAAACGTTCAAAGATTTGGGAGAGCTTCTTTGTGCCATAAATGGGTTTGACTCATTCTCTCTGCAACCTATTGCTGGCGCAACAGGAGAGTATGCTCAACTGATGGTTATTCATGCTTATCATCATGTATGTGTTCAAAACTATTGAACCTTATGAATTTGTTACCAATAGTAGTGCCTAGACACTAGATTTGGTGTTGAATTGTAGACAAAACTTTCATAGGAAAGAGGAGACATGCATAGGAATGTCTATATTATTTCTTTATCTGCTCATGGAACGAATCCTGTAAGTGCTGCTATGTGTGGCATGAAAATTGTTTATGTTGTCACTGATGCTAAAGGGAATATTAATGTGGAGGAACTAAGGAGAGTCATTGAGATGCATAAGGACAACTTTTCAGCACTTATGGTATGTATTTATGATACCATGTTTGACATGAGGGAATCATTACCACTGCATGGTAGCTTTTGAATAAGTCAACAGTTGTGATAAATAATGCAATTTAATTAATGAAAAGACTCACTTTCACTTTCTTCAGGATTAATTGATCTTCTAGTTTTGTTCATGTTTGTGATGGCAATAACTGATAGCCAAACTGCTTATAGGGAGCAATATAAATATGTATTACTAATTCATTAATAAAAATATGGAAGCAAGATGGCTATTTTGAAAAAATATTGTTTTAATTGGTGCAGGTGACCTATCCTTCAACCCATGGTGTGTATGGGGAGGGTATTGATACCATACGTAATATCATCCATGAAAATGGGGGCCAGGTTTACATGGATGGGGAAAATATGAATGCAAAGATAAATTGTTCATACTTATGAATCTGGAAAAGGAATCCGTGTTTCTCACGATAGAGATGTTAAACTCCTTATTTCCATCATTCCATGATTTCTCTTAACTACTTTTATTCTCTTTTTTTCACAAAACCTTTCTTATTGAATTGAATTGGTTTCCATGTTCTCGCAGATGATATTTTATTTAATGTATATCCCATCTCTCACTTGTTTCTTTTGAAGTATTTTCAACAGGCCTATTGCAGTATTTACCAATTACCATGTATAAAACATAAACAATACCAATATTATAACTAATGAAAAGAACGATAGAAATGCACAAGAAATAAAGCAGTAATAGGAATACTAGTAAATTTAATAACTATTTAACAAAGAACTGTAATAAAGCTAGTCTAGAACTGTTTGGATCAGGATTATACTTAGATACTTTTAGGTTCAAATCTTGTCACTGAAAGGACAAGTCACCAAAGGAACATATAACATACCTTGATAGAGAGTAGGTTAGATTTTTGTAGGTTGAGATTATATACATACAATAGAAAGAAATATATCTCATTCACCATGTGTGAAGACCCTAGTAGCATAGTAGAAGAAATATTTATCCCAAAACACAACTAATTAACGTTAAAATATCACAACTCCCTCTCACATAATTAACACCAAACGAGTCATGTACATAAGGATTAGGTCAAATTAGCCATGGCCTAGCTAGGAGAGGTTACAACAATCCACTTTAAGGATGAGGGAGGTCATCATAGTCCATGGACCATATCGGAGAGATCATACATAGTCACAATCCATTAGGATACACATTACACAGTCACAAATAGGGTTTAGCATCCCCAAAGGGATGACACCAAAGCTAACAGTCAAAGAATAGCCCACGGAAGTGAACAAGAACTATATTTTCAGTAGAAAAATGGTCTTTGATCAACCTAATACAGTCACGGGTCAGCTTCATAAAGTCACAACCCAGCATGGAAACATGAGAGACACCAAACATTCCATGGGTCAGATGCATAAGGTCACAACTCAATAAGAGAGACACCACACAGTACACAGGTCATATGCATAAGGTCACAACTCAACACAACTCGCGATTCAGAAAATAAGGGAGCACAAAAAAACCCTTAAACACATATCTGGTAACCCATGGGTGAAGTAGTGAAAACCTAGCAACATACTCCTTGATGCCAAACAGAAAGATCTGAGCTGAGATGTATCTTCTTTGATGGATCCATAATGAAGGACAAGACTTGTTTTTATAACTTGAAAGGACTTCTAAGGGGTCTTTCTTCAAACCTAACTTTTAGGATGGTTAGCAATAAAATAAAAATAGGTTGACTTAGTATAGGGTACCAAAGGTCAAAATGGTCACATAAATAACAACAATAAAAGAAATAAGGTTAGGTCATCATATCAAAGAGGGCATGGTACCACAAAAAATAAGGGTGATATTCCCAAAAGTACCATAAGTCAACTAAGGGTCATAACAAGGTGGTAAGGAAACCCCCATACCCACAAGACCAAGGTGTACCATAAAGGTGGGGAGCCACCTACTGGACCAACACGACCAACCAAGGACTTTAATCTTTTCTCTCTCAAGGTATATCGTCATGTGTGTTCCATATATATTTACCGTCACTGTATAAGGAGAATATCAAAAATGGATAGTGTGCCACCAGAAAAAAGGATACTATAAAATACTATATAAATAAAAGAGAACAAGCAAATAGGAGATGAATGGTAACATAAAACCATGCAAGTGAAAACACTCTACTCCCACTATCTATAGTAAATACCCATGAGCACAACAATATAATTTTGGTGGAATTCATAATGAAGTAGGATTCTATAATGATATCTCAACATCTTAATAACACAAAAATATAATGCATAACAATGAAATTCAAATAAACCCATCTGAATAATGCCTTTGATTAATTGCAAAAAAAATAATTAAAAGATAAACAGTCTAACAAAAGAATATACCATTTTTAATCACATGTTAAGATATAATTTCAATCAAATTCAACATTAAACATATTGATATTAAATGATAGATTGTTTATGTTCTCAAATAACACGAAAACATAATTGAACCTTAAACCTATGCCTTTTCTCCTCAGACGGTTATAGTCATCACTTCTCACATCGCAAATGTTTCAAAATTAGGGGAAAACGATTGGTATCATCCATGGCCAATGCTCTTGAGGACAAGCATTTAATTAATAAATGAGTCTATGGTACAAAAATTTCATAAGTACATTTGTTGGTTTCCTATACTAGCCATTATCTCAAATATCCATAAGAATAAGCCATGACTAAAGACATTTCATCCAATATTTACTCAATGAATGAGAAACTATGGTACAAAATGTCATAAGTACATTGATTGGCTACCTATTCCTGCCATTTTCTCAAATATGCATCACAGGAAGATATGAGTTAAGGCAAATTGTTCTGCTTGATCTGTTATTTTTCTATGGAAAATAGTGATCATAGGAGCAACTATACAAAAGACAACCCTCAGGAAATCTAGTATACCTATGATTGAAAAAATGTCGTTGAAAGGTGAACTTATACAGTTTGAGCTGCGTGAAAGCATCTCAACTCAAACAAATGTTCATCATTAGAAATGTGGAGTGAAAGTAACCTCTATGAGTTTCAGTTTTGAAGGAACATAAAACTCAAAGAATGGATGTTATATGTACTCTGCATAGCTAAATACGCTCTATGAGTTTCACCAAATTAAATTTTAAAATTCACTTAACAACCTAACATTAAAATGGTACGGAAGGGTCTATACTCTATAGTACAAATATCCAATAATAGGGCTGCACTTCTACACCTAGAAAATATTTTCTTCTTTAATAATGTTCAGCAGTGCTTTGTGCTAATAAATCTCAACTTTTGGAGAAATCCCGAGTTTAATAGGATTTTCAGCCCATAATTTTGTTTGGTTCAAACTGATGTTTAACAACAAGTATAAAACCAAACATTGTTGCTTCTAATGTTGAAACCATATATGTTTTGTAGAGATGCATATCAAAACCATATGAGTATTGTATTGAATGGACATAAAACCCAAAGAATGCATTCTATATGTAATATGGGTATCTCAATAACCTCTATGAGTTTTACTAGATAGAATTTTAAAACTCACTTTACAACCTAAACTGAAAATTATTTGGAAGATGTCTCTAGAATCTAGTACAATTCATCATTCTTCCACCTCCAAGTTCCCATGATCTACTTCCACCACTACATACTACTAGAGATACTGCAACCAGAATTCTTCCACCTTGTAAGATGATCATAATTTAATTTCCAATTTGTCAATAAACTTTCTATAAACAAAACCTATCATGATAAATCATTTGTTAATCAATTAGCAAGTACTAACTTCAACAAATCTTAAAAGTGAAATATTTCCAAAATACAAAATTAGAAACCCCTTTGACTGAAGATGCTACATAACATCCTAGAAGTATTACATCCACAATACCTCCAGACATAAACCTACAAGTGAGACATTCTATTAAAAGCCACAATTGAGACCTTTGGTTACAAAGACAAAATTAGGGTGGTTTTATTGCATCAAACTCATCACCTAGCCTAAAAAAAGGTTTGAATTAACAACACAGTGGTTCTACAATTCCTCAACTATTACCCCAATGGCACAATGTTGCCCAAATCTGCTGACACATCCAACCAGGTAGAGAATATCAAACGCCTTCGTGAGTCGTTTGAGTTAGTGTCTTGAAGGTAGGGCAAGAAAATGTTGAGTGAATTGTGACTAATAATGAAGCAAACTATGTGTCTAGACAGGAAAGTATCTGTCACATGCCCCAATTTTGCAAAAACAATTTTATATTATTTGAAGACAATATGTTAAATTTTATGCTAAGTTGTAATTGATGACCCAGTGGGGGTAAAGGATATTGAATGTAAATTGTGAATATTGTATTTATAAATAAATAAAGGAGGAGACAACAACTTAGGAGAGCTGTTAAAAGAGTGTTTACTGGTCAAATTGGTGGAGGAGACTAGGTGGAGAGCAAACTGACATGTGGCAGCATCCTCAAACCACTTCTAACTATTGCAGGTGGAAACCTCCCTACATTTGGGTTCATGAGTCCCCAAGAAAGTGGAATCAGAGCAGGTGGCTCAATTAATGAAAATTGACCCAAAAGACCTAGGCAATCTTTTATAAAAATTCCCATTAAAGAGAGCTAGGGGCTGCTCATTCTAGGGAAGTGATCATTTAGGTTGAATGAATGTACTTCAGAGAAATTCAATGGAAGGGAGATATGGAAAGTGTTTGAGGGGATAACTGCTGATTGATCTAGTTGCAGCTTTTAAACTAAATATCATATTGCTGAGAGGAGAGTATTTTACTGAGTTATTGAACTAGTCAAGTTGACAGATGGTTCTACTATTTTCATTCTCCACCAGTTCTCAGCCAAAAAAACTAAGAACAGGCTCGGGGTCTTGAGGAAGTGTTGCTTGAGTGCTCTTCAGGAGATTGGTAGGGAGGAACGACCTCCTAAAGCTATTGTTGTCTATCCTCAACAGGTTCTATGTTATTTTTTTCTAATGTGTTAGTTAAATAAATCTTAGTTTGACTGGTATATGAATGTTAAAAATTAGTTTGTGAAATGTTAGAATTAGTATTCTTATTAGATTGTTAAAGAAATGAAATTGATTTAGAAAATAATGTGTTAGAATGAAAATAAATTTCTAGACTATGTTTTTCCACACCTGGAAACCAAGTCGTACTCTAGCACAATTAGCATGCTTTAAATAGATGAAAGAATTTCATAAGAGCATGAAATATCAGATAGAATTTTGTATCTTTAGAAAGTAGAGTAATTTATTCAATGTTTAAATTATTATGAAAAGAACAATGTTATGTTTTAATTATGTTTACTATTTTACAGAGTATAACTAAATAAAAATGTTAGAAAAGAGACAGTAAAACTACACTAGAGTTATAATAAAAAGTATACTGATTCAAATAAAGTTTATAGAAGATACAGTTAGGTATATAAACAAGGTATTAACCACACGGGTATCCTTTAAATCTATTATCATAAACTATTATTTAATGTAAACCAGAATAGAGTTATGTTACAAACCATCTATTTTAAAAAAGTAAACAAAGTTACAGAGTTATTATTCTAATATTTACAAAGTTCTGAATAGTTTCTAAGTTACATAATAGTAAACAAATTCAAATATAACTATAAACATTAAATATAACAAAACTAAGAAATTACTTAAATAGGAAATAATTATAATTACCGGATAATTATATAACCTGTGCAAGCTAAACCTGAGGGTCGAAACCCTAGTTTTTATTTAATCTTTTTATAAATTAATTTATAAAAGTTTTAAACGTATACTATGATAACTGAGTAAACAAATTAAAGTAGAAAAACTATAATTTATACAGTAGACTGATTACAGTCTTATCTCAAGAACTTATAGTATATATATAAACTCTTTTATTTGTAAAAATACTTCATAAACAGGTTAAATAACATCATTAATCTTGTAATAATGAAATAGAAGTAAACAGAGACCAATGCACAATTAATAAATTTAAGAACATATCTATACAAGGGTCGTCTTCCAGTAAGCCCTAGCTATTCTATCCTAACTGATAAGTATAAATTTAAAAACTTACTTTACGACTCAGCTACAGTCATCACAATAAATTAATTTATTTATAAGAGAAATATTTAACGACAAATCTATTTCACTGATAGTGAAGAAGAACAACTTCATTTACATTAATATCTTTTATAAAACAAAGTATAAACTAACATAATATTTGAAACATAAGTTAATTAAAAACCATGAGTACAAGAGCAATCTCCACATTTTAAGAAACAGAGTATGATATTACTTAGCCATAAGGCTGTAAATACTTTTTACAAGTCAATAAAAGGTAAATACAAGTCATTGCATATAAGCCGGAGTTACCCTGCAACATGAAAGGGTTTTAATAATAAAAACTAAGTAATAACTGAAACTAAGAATCTAAAAAATGGAGGAACCGCAGCCGTGCTTCCTTTCCAACTATAACCCTTATCCTTTAACCATTGCAAGCAGGGAGATGCCACATTAAACCGGGGCTTACCTATTTTGGCCATGGAGTCAACCAATGTTGGAGAGGTTTCTTCAAAGCCCGAAGCCGACTGTAACCTACATTAACTTGATCAATCACATTTAGTTAGATACTATACTTCTAATACTAGACGGTAACTTGAATTTTAAAACATTAGCAGGGTGAAAACCTTTACCTGAAGATGAAGAAATCTGGAGCCGAGGAGGCAACCAAACCAATATGAGGACTGCACGTTGCAGAAACGAACCCTCATCTCAAACCTGAGACAGAGGTAACAAGGTTCTTATTATAGTTTACACCAATGAAGGAGCAAGCCATGAGCAGAGATAGGGGTAACACTATGCCCATTTCTCTAAAAAACTTGCAGAGATAAGAAAATCACCCTCACGGTGTTCCTAAGCTTCCAGAATGAAACGATGAATACAAGCAGTGAACTCTTTAACTCTACATAATGATATAGCATTATACTACCAATTTAAGGACTGCCATATGTTGAACCAGCAAGTCTCTCATGGCCGCGAAGAAAACCAGGAAATGCAGAGCCAAACCCTCGAAGGAAATGAGGAGGATAAGGTTTTCTTGTGGGTTTTTAAATCGACTGTTTCATGGTGGAGGTTGCTCCACATGCCCACCGAAATATTTAGTCAGCAGTGGGTCGAATAGTATAGTTATCATGCACTGTCCGGTAAACCAAATTATTGCTAATAATTTATATGGTGACCACAATGATAATGTTTTGGCATCGTATCTTTGTCAATTATGTTAACATTGCAATCAACCCCTCGGTGAAATCAATTATTCACTATCACTATTAGCATGGTCTTTAATAAATCATTCTTATCATTGCTTTTCAGTATCACTATAATCTTTCAATAGTGGAAATGTAGATAAACTATTATCAATTGTATTTGATCACTTTAAGATCCATTATTGGTAAAAGTATGTAAGTGGAAAATCAATATTGGAGTTATGCTTTTGACCTTTGTCACTAGCACTTCTAATGAGTCTTCTTAAAAACTTTTTATTAAATAAAAACAATGCTATGTTTGAGTTAGGGTTATGTAAAATAAAATATGATAAGGGAAATATCCTAGATTCACTTTTAGTAAGTAAAAGATAGGGAGTACCTTCTACACAAGCATGACTCTAATATTGCAATAAGTCGACAGTGATATAGATAGCGTTATGGTGGGAAGACTCCTTGGAAGTGAGTAATCTTTTTGGTTTCCATAAAGGACCCAAATCTTCTTAAACCAAACCAATAATTAAATCACACTTGGTATTTACAAGGTGGTAAGACTATCTAAAGTTAAGACATAAATACTTAGTATTATTATAAGTGATATGATAATGAAATTTTACTACTTTACTTGTGACATGATGAAAATAGAAGGTCGAAATTAAAAGCTCAATGACTTTTAATGCAAATAGACATTTATAACTGTAGCTGATAATTCATCTCTACTAGGGTCGAATTAAAAGTAGAGCTAAGGGTTTTATTGTAAGCTTTTCTTCCAGCCTTAGATTTATTTTCATGCTTATAAGCAGTGTTTTAGATATTAGAAATAACAATGGCAATAAAATCTTGTTTTTAGTATAAGTGTCATTATATTGAATCATGAGCTCTATGTAAAACTTGTAAATAACTTAGCTTATAGCTGGAAAGAACAATTTCTGAAGTAGAATTCATGCTGGTGAAAGACATATAGTATGGCAAGAATCTTGGTCTTTATGACATAAACTTAAAATACTGTCATTGTTGCAAAACAAATAAAGAAAAGTTACTTTACCTTGTAGTATCCTTGAACTCTATCAAGCAAATTTTAATGTAGCATTTTATATATGCCAAAGAAGTACACCCGGATTTAACATTTTAACAAACTCCTACTTGTTCAAAAATTTACCTGTTGAACCTATAAGATCCAGAAAACCAGCTAAGTTAGCAATTGCTAAGTAAGTCCTAGTTTAGAACATAACTTCTCACCTACTTGAAAAAATAAAATCATCAGTACAGCTAGAGGTAAGTGAATGAAAGTCATATACATAATATCTCAAAATTAAAGAGGTATTAGTTTTTATGTGTTTGAAGTTAATCACTACCTTTGTTAACTGTTTCATTTTTTTCCGCTAGCCGCTAGTAGTTATAAAACTACGACATTAGACATTTTATATTACATTAAAACTTTTAAATTTTTGTGAAAATTTGGGGTTTTGACATATGGTATTAGAGAACAAGGTTCAAACACTAGGCCTTGAGGAAACTCAACTAGCTTATATGAAACAGTGTATTTAATCATTTTTTTGATGTTGTTTTCGTTTAATGTTATTCAACAGAGAATTTTTTTTCTAAAGTTTAACAACATATATGGAGAGACTAGAGGAACATGCGGAAGAGGAATCTCCCTTTACTGAACAAGAAAACTTACAAAGAGAACCTATACAAGAATACATAACCACTAATTCCTCAGAACTTTTACAAACATTAAAAGAATTAAAATTTGAAATGGAATCTGTTAAAAAGGAAAATGAGAGGATCCTGAGAGCTCAGGAGGAGATGAATCAAATGCTAATAGAAATATTTCATGCTGAGGGAAGGGGTAAAAGAGCTGATTCAAAAGATATAAGTTACCAACACAAATATAAAAAGACTAAACAGACTAAAAATGAAAGCAACTCATCTTCAGAAGTATTTGGTGACCAACGTAATTTTCATTCCACTAGTGATAGTAGTGATGACAACCATTATACTAAAAAGAGAAAATATAAACCTTATGAGGAAATTTCTGGGGAGTTTAAAAATATTAAACTGCCAACATTCAATGGAGAAACTAAGAAGGGGCAGGAAGCAGAATCATGGTTATTTGGGATGAAGAAGTACTTCCATATTTATAACTATTTTAACCAATTAAAGGCTATAATGGCTGTCTACAATCTTTCAGGGAAGGCTAATATATGGTGGTAAGATTTAAAGAGAGTGAAGGGAATAAGAGAGAAGAACGTAAATTGGAGTATATTCAAGAAGTACTTTAAAAAGAAATTTCTATCTGAGCAGTACTATGAAGAGAGAGTAAAAGAATTCTATGAGCTTAAACTATGTTCAATGACTATGAAAGATTTGAACAACAAGTTTTTAAGTCTGCTTAGGTATGTGCCATACCTTGTAGATGAAAAACTGAAGGTACAACGATTCCTCATTCATTTACCTTATCACATAAAGGATAGGATTGAGTATGAAAATCCAAAAACTCTGGAAGAAGCTATGAGGAAAGATAATTTTTGTTATGAACATAATCATAAGAAGGAGAGCATGGCCAACTGGAAGGCCAAAAAGAATAATAATCATTATGCTCAAAAGAAGAAAGAGTTTGTGCCAAACCAAAATTCTAAAAATATTAGGGCCAAAAATTTTCCTAACAAGAATTTCTAAGGGAATAAGAATAATTCACCAAGCAATCAGAACAATTCAAAGGGTAAAGAGCCTGCTAATAATCATGGTAATTACACAAAGAATTTTGAACACAAAGAACCCATAAAGTGCTGGGAGTGTAATGGCCCACATTATGCCTTAGTCTGTCCTAATCGGAAAAAGATTGTCAGTAATATCCATACCATACAGGAGGAGATGACTATTGGAGACTTAGCGAGGATTATGCCTAGAATCAATGCAGCCTTGGAGAATCGACAACCAAACTACCAGAATTACATGGTGGAAGTAGAAGGTAAGATAAACCAAACCCCTATAGCTATTTTAATTGATCCAAGATCTAGTCTAAGTTATATTTCACCTAAATTGGTAGAAAAATGTAAGCTGCCCGTTGAAAAATTTGAAAGTTCTTGGTTGGTTTAGTTAGCCACTGGTGCAAAAAGGAAGGTAACTTGTTTTGTAAAGAAATGTGCAGCAGTTATGGATCAATTTGAAACTGTTGTAAATATTAATGTACTAACTCTTGGTTCTTACGACATACTAATCGGTATGGATTGGTTAGAACAACATAGCACGATCTTAAACTGTTATGATAAAACTTCACACGTATAAATAATGATGGAAAATCAATAGGTGTAAAAGGAATCCCTAGAAAAACAACCTTAATGCAGATCTCTGCTCTACAGCTTAAGAGATCAGTTAGAAAAATTTGTAAGTCTTATGCAGTAACAATAACTAATGAAGAAAATTTAAATAATATAGAATTGGAGGATATACCAGTTTTAAAAGAGTATGCAGATGTATTTCCGAAAGAAATTGTGGGACTACCTCCAAAAAGGGAACTACATTTTACCATTGAGCTGGTACCTTGTGCAGTACCCATCTCAAAGGCCCCTTATCGAATGAACATACTTAAACTTAATGAACTTAAATCGCAATTAAAATAACTTATTGACAATAAGTATATACGACCCAGTGTGTCTCCCTGGGGGGCACCTGTCATCTTCATTAAGAAAAAGGACAGAACCATGCAACTTTGCAAAGATTACCATCAGTTGAATAAGATGACTATTAAAAATAGATACCCATTTCCTTGCATAGATGATCTGTTTGATCAATTACGGGGAGCCATAGTGTTTTCAAAATTTGATTTAAGGTTTGGATATCACTGAGTTAGGATTAAAGATGAAGACATCTTTAAAATAGATTTTAGGACTCAATATGGTTATTATGAGTTTGTCGTCATGCCATTTGGTCTTAGTAATGCCCCAACTATTTTTATGTGTTTAATGAACAATGTAATGCATAAATATATAGACAAATTTGTGGTCGTGTTTATCAACGACATATTAATCTATTCGAAAATTGAAGAAGAACATAAGGAACATTTAAAAATTGTTTTGCAAGAGTTACAAAATCATCAACTCTTTGCAAAATTTAGTAAATGCGATTTATTTAAGGATAAAATCTAGTACTTAGGTCATGTGGTGACTAAGGAAGGGATTTCGGTGGATCCTGAAAAGATAAAGGCGATTGAAGATTGGCCAGTTCCTAAAGATGTAACTGATGTTCGATCCTTCATGGGAATTACTAGTTATTACTGGAGGTTCATTGAAGGGTTTTCGAGAATCGTGAATCTGATAACTTCTTTGTAGAAGAAAGGAAAGAAATTTGATTGGAACCAGAAATGCGAGGATAGTTTTAAAAAGTTAAAATTTTTATTAACCAACGCACCTATTTTAAGAATAGCTGATCCAAATAAAGAGTTTGTAGTGTGTATTGACACCTGCAATGATGGTTTAGGCAGAGTATTGACTCAAGAAGGGAATAATATTGACTATGAGTCTAGGAAATTAAAAATTCATGAAAAGAATTATGCAACTTATGATCTGGAATTAGCTGCTATTATACATTCTCTAAAGATGTGGCGTCATCATCTAATTGGAAGAAAAATTATTCTAATGACTAATAATAAATGACTAAAATATCTGTTAGATCAACCTAATTTAAATGCTAGACAAGCTAGGTGGCTAGGTTTTCTAAGTGAGTATGATTTCGAAATTCAGCACATTAAAGGGAAATAAAATAAAGTTGCTGATGCATTAAGTAGAAATGTAAGGTTGAAATTTATAGCATTTATGGGTACTTATACAATAGATCTAGATGAACATCTTAAAGTAGGGGTAGAACAAGATGAAATTTACCAAAATCTAAAAGCAAAAATGAAAGAAAATCCAACAGAAAGCTTAAGTAAAGGGTACAGTTTGAATGAAAAAGGATTTTTACTGTATAAAGACAGAATGTATGTACCTAATGTACCTAAAGTTAAGTTATTAATTTTAGATGAAATCCATAAAAATCCATACTCAGGCCATCTAGCTTATTAGAAGACTACCATGTTAAGAAAATAATATGTTTGGCCAAACATGAAGACTGAACTGAAAAAATATATCACTAGGTGTTTTGAATGTCAGCAGGTGAATACTGAACATCAACACCAAGCTGTATTACTTAAGCCATTTCCCATTCCTAGCTGGAAATGAGAGATAATTAGTCTCGATTTTGTTACTAGACTACCTAAAAATTAGAATTTAAATGATTCTATCATGGTAGTGGTCGATAAATTAAGTAAAGCAGCCCACTTTATACCTGTTAAAACTATGTATATAGCTGCAAACATAGCTGATACCTTTCTAAACAAAATTTTTCGACTGTATGGGATACTGAAAGTTATAATCTCAGATAGAGACCCTAAATTTAGAGGTAACTTTTGGAAATCTCTGTTGAAAGGATTAAACACTACACTAAATTTTAGTACTTCCTTCCATCCTCAAACTGATGGACAAACTGAAAGAGTAAACCAAGTACTGGAAGATTTAATAAGAATGTATGTGAAAGACCAGCCAGGTAAATGGGAGGATTATTTGCATCTGGTAGAATTTGCTTATAATAAAATTTACCAAGCATCAACCAGATTTAGCCCTTTCAAAATTTTGTATGGAAGGAAATGTAATACTCCTATCTCTTGGAGTAATCCGGTGGACAGATTGGTATTAGGTCCTGAACTATTGAAGGAAATGGAAGAAATTGTAAAGCAGGTACAAGGTAATATAAAAATTGCACAAGATCAACAGAAAAGTCAAGCAGACCTTAAAAGAACTCCAATGGAGTTTCAGGTAGGTGAACATGTGTTCATCAAGGTGAGACACAAAAAGAGCTCTCTGAGGTTGGGTAGTTGTGCAAAACTAGCACCTCGTTATTGTGGACCATTTGAAATACTGTCCAGGTTGGACAGGTAGCTTATCAATTGGCATTACCACTGATATTAAGAGTTCATAATGTTTTTCACATTTCTATATTAAAAAAGTATGTTCATGATGCTACTCATGTTGTTAACTGGAATGATGTATAGGTTGAACCAGAAGGAGATTTTTTGGTGGAACCGGACTGTATCCTCGGGCGGAGGGAGATCCCACTTCGGAACCGCAATGGAAGCACCTTAGTCCAGAGGAAGACACCTGGGAATTGGAAAGTAATATGTGGGATGCATATCCAATTCTATTCCAGGGGAATTCTGAGGATGAAGAATAAATAACATCGAGGATGATGTTATAATTTAAGGGGGTGTGTATGTCACATGCCCCAATTTTGCAAAAATAATTTTATATTATTTGAAGACAATATATTAAATTTTATGCTAAGTTGTAATTGATGTCCCAGTGGGGGTCAAGGATATTGAATGTAAATTATGAATATTTTATTTATAAATAAATAAAGGAGGAGACAACAGCTCAGGAGAGCTGTTAAAAGAGTGTTTACTAGTCAAATTGGTGGAGGAGACTGGGTGGAGAGAAAACTGACATGTGGCAGCATCCTCAAACCACTTCTAACTTTTGCAGGTGGAAACCTCCCTACATTTGGGGTCATGATTCCCCAAGAAAGTGGAATCAGAGCAGGTGTCTTAATTAATGAAAACTAACCCAAAAGACCTAGGCAATCTTTTATAAAAATTCCCATTGAAGAGAGTTGAGGGCTGCTCATTATAGGGAAGTGATCATTCATGTTGAATGAATGTACTTCAGAGAAATTCAATGGAAGGGAGATCTGGAAAGTGTTTGAGAGGATAACTGTTGATTGATCTAGTTGCAGCTTTTAAGCTAAAGATCATACTAGTGAGAGCAGAGTATTTTACTGAGTTATTGAACTAGTCAAGTTGAAAAAAGGTTGTATTGTTTGCATTCTCCACCAGTTCTCAGCCAAAAAGACTAGGAGCAGGCTCAGGGGTCCTGACGAAGCATTGTTTGAGCACTCTCCAGGAGATTGGTAGGGAGGAATGACCTCCTAAAGTTGTTGTCGTCTATCCTCAATAGGTTCTATGTTATTTTCTTTTAATGTGTTAGTTAAATAAATCTTAGTTTGACTAGTATATGAATGTTAAAAATTAGTTTGTGAAATGTTAGAATTAGTATTCTTATTAGATTGTTAAAGAAATGAAATTTATTTAGAAAATAATGTGTTAGAATGAAAATAAATTTCTACACTGTGTTTTTCCACACCTGAAAACCAGGTCGTACTCTAGCACAGTTAGCATGCTTTAAATAGATGAAAGAAGTTCATAAGAGCATGAAATATTAGATAGAATTCTGTATCTGTAGATAGCAGAGTAATTTATTCAATGTTTAAATTATTATGAAAAGAAAAATGTTATGGTTTAATTATGTTTACTATTTTACTGAGTATAAATAAATAAAAATGTTAGAAAGGAGACAGTAAAACTACACTAGAGTTATAATAAAAAGTATTCTCATACAAATAAAGTTTATAGAAGATACAATTAGGTATATAAACAAGGTATTAACCACACAGTGTATCCTTTAAATCTATTATCATAAAATATTATTTAATGTAAACCAGAATAGAGTTATGTTACAAACCATCTATTAAAAAAAAGTAAATAGAGTTACAGAGTTATTATTTTAATCTTTACAAAGTTCTGAATAGTTTCTAAGTTACAGAACAGTAAACAAATTCAAATATAACTGTAAACATTAAATATAACAAAACTAAGAAATTACTTAAACAAGAAATAATTATAATTACAAGATAATTATATAACCTGTGCAAGATAAACCTTAGGGTCGAAAACCTAGTTTTTCTTTAATCTTTTTATAAATTAATTTATAAAATTTTTAAATGTATACTATGATAAATGAGTAACCAAATTAAACTAGAAAAACTATAAGTTATACATTAGACTGATTACAGTCTTATCTCAAGAACTTATAATATATATATGAAGTCTTTTATTTGTAAAAATACTTCATAAAAAGGGTAAATAACATCATTAATGTTGTAATAATGAAATAGAAGTAAATAGAGACCAATGCACAATTAATAAATTTAAGAACATATCTATACAAGGGTCCTCTTCCAGTAAACCCTAGCTATTCTATCCTAACTGATAAGCATAAATTTAAAAACTTACTGTATGACTGAGCTACAGTCATCACAATAACTTAATTTATTTAAAAGATAAATATTTAACAGCAAATCTATTTCACTAATAGTGAAGAAGAACAACCTCATTTACAGTAATATATTTTATAAAACAAAGTATAAATTAACATAATATTCGAAATAGAAGTTAATTAAAAACCATGAGTACAGGAGTAATCTCCACATTTTAAGAAACAAAGAATGATATTACTTAGCCATAAGGTTGTAAATCCTTTTTACAAGTCAATAAAATATAAATACAAGTCATGGCATAGAAGCCAGAGATACCCTACAACATGCAATGGTTTTAATAATAAAAACTAAGTAATAACTGAAATTAAGCATCTAAACAGTGGAGGAACCAAAGCCGTGCTTCCTTTCCAATTGTAACCCTTATCCTTTAACCATTTCAAGTAGGGAGATGCCACATTAAACCAGGGCTTGCCTGTTTTGGTCATGGAGTCAACCAGTGTTGGAGAGGTTTCGTCCAATCCCGAAGACGACTATAACCTGCATTAACTTGATCAATCACACTTAGTTATATACTATACTTCTCATACTAAACTATAACTTGAATTTTAAAACATTAGCAGGGTGAAAACCTTTACCTGAAGATGAAGAAATCTGGAGTCGAGGAGGTAACCAAACCAGTATGAAGACTGCATGTTGGAGAAACAAACCCTCCTCTCAAACCGGAGACAGAGGGAACAAGGTTCTTATTATAGTTTACACCAATGAAAGAGCAAGCCACGAGCATAGACAGGCTTAACACTATGCCCATCTCTCTAAACAACTGGTAGAGATAAGAAAATCACCCTCACAGTGTTCCTAAGCTTCCAGAATGAAACCACGAATACAAGCAGTGAACTCTTTAACTCTGGACAATGATATAGCACTGTACTATGAATTTAAGGACTATCATATGCTAAACTAGTGAGCCTCTCATGGCTGTGAAGAAAACCAGGCAATGCAGAGCCAAACCCTCAAAGGAAATGACGAGGATAGGGTTTTCTTGTGGGTTTTTAAATCGACTACGGCATGGTGGAGGCTGCTCCACATGCCCACCAAAATATTTAGTTAGTAGTGGGTCTAATAGTATAATTATCCTGCACTGTCGGGAAAATGAAATTATTGCCAATAATTTATATGGTGACCATAATGATAATGTTTTGGCATTGTATCTTTGTCAATTATGTTAACATTGCAATCAACCTCTCGGTGAAATCAATTATTCATTATCACTATTAGCATGGTCTTTAATAAATCATTCTTATCATTGCTCTTCAATATCACTATAATCTTTCAATGGTGGAAACGTATATAAAATATTATCAATTGTATTTGATAACTTTAAGATCCATTATTGGTAAAAGTATGTAAGTGGAAAATCAATATTGGAGTTATGCTTTTGACCTTTGTCACTAGCACTTCTAATGAGTCTTCTTAAAAAAAAATTATTAAATAAAAACAATGCTATGTTTGAGTTAAGGTTATGTAAAATCAAATATGATAAGGGCAATATCCTAGATTCACTTTTAGTAAGTAAAATATAGGGAGTACCTTCTACACAAGCATGACTCTACAATTGCCATAAGTCGACAATGATATAGACATCGTTATGGTGGAAAGACTCCTTGGAAGTTAGTAATCTTTTTGGTTTCCATAAAGGACCCAACTCTTCTTAAACCAAACCAATAATTAAATCACACTTGGTATTTACAAGGTGGTAAGACTATCAAAAGTTAAGACAAAAATACTTAGTATTATTATAAGTGATATGATAATGAAATTTTACTACTTTACTTGTGACATGATGAACTTGGAAGGTCGAAATTAAAAGCTCAATGACTTTTAATGCAAATAGACATTTATAACCGTAGCTGATAATTCATCTCTACTAGGGTAGAATCAAAAGTAGAGCTAAGGGTTCTATTGCAAGCTTTTCTTCGAAGGCCTTAGATTTATTTTCATGCTTATAAGAAGTGTTTTAGATATTAGAAATAACAATGGCAGTAAACTCTTGTTTTCAGTAAAAGTGTCATTATATTGAATCATGAGCTCTATGTAGAACTTGTAAGTAACTTAGCTTATAGCTGGAAAGAATAATTTCTGAAGTAGAAGTCATGCTGGTGAAAGACATATAGTATGGAAATAATCTTGGTCTTTATGACATAAACTTAAAATACTGTCATTGTTGCAAAATAAATAAAGAAAAGTTACTTTACCTCGTAGTATCCTTGAACTCTATTAAGCAAATTTTACTCTAGCATTTTATATATGCTAAAGAAGTACAACTGGATTTAACATTTTAACAAACTCCTACTTGTTCAAAAATTTACCTGTTGAACCTGTAAGATCCAGAAATTCAGCTAAGTTAGCAATTGCTAAGTAAGCCCCAGTTTAGAACATAACTTCTCACCTACTTGAAAAAAGCAAATCATTAGTACAACTAGAAGTAACTAAATGCAAGTCGTATACATAACATCTCAAAATTAAAGAGGTATTAGTTGTTACGTGTTTGAAGTTAATCACTACCTTTGTTAACTCTTTCATTTTTTTCCGCTAGCCGCTAGTAGTTATCAAACTACGACATTAGACATTTTATATTACATTAAAAATTTTAAATTTTTGTGAAAATTTGGGGTTTTGATAGTATCCTACTGAATTTCATATGATAGATGGTTTTGTGATGGATTTGCACATTGGAGATGACTTACCCATTGGTTTCTTAATCCTAGTTGAGTTCTTACATGATAGTCTTCCCTAGGGCATTAGAGATCTCTTTACATCTTTCATGAAATTTTACATGATGACCAAATGGAGATAGTTACTTGATTGTACAATGACCTAATTAGGAAGATAATTTTGTATCCTAGAGGAGGGTATTGGGCCCTGTTACCATTCAAAATGCATTCGTTGTTTTAGGTAGAATTTTCAGCAACACAAGTAGACTTGTTGTTATAATGACGTTCAACAAATTGGAACATGTGGATTGAGGATTTGTATTTGGAAAGGAAAATGTGGTTTTTCCATCACGCAAGGTTGAAAAAATATTTTTTGACTTGGAATATGGCTATATAATCCACATTTGAAAGGTGAGCACTCAAGGAATGAAAAAAAAAATACACCTATAGTGGATTATTCAAAGACCTATAGGTGACATGGTCTATTTCAAACCTATAGAAGTAGCATTACCATCACTTCAAAGAATCATTTTCCAAGATCATTCTAAGATGTTAAAGGCCTCAGGGGGTCTAATATGAGACTTTTTATGACATGATTCCTTGTCTCTTTGGGTTACCATTTAATTCACATTCCTATAGCATATTTGAGGGAATAATTCATGTTGTTTTATGACAAAATCCTATTTGTTGAAGCTTGTTCAATTTCCTTGGTTTATGTTTCTTACGGTGGAATGAAAATTGTTTGGAGGATTCTAAAATGTCCTCATGTTGAAATAAAATCCTTTTTAAAAGCTACAACCAAAATTGCATATACATATATGGTTGCAAATGTTTCTCAAGAATACTATCTATATCATCCACATACATCCATAGTTGGCAAGGTTGTTTTATTATTGTTCTGTTCATCGTATCACCCATTGAGAACTTAAACACCCTAATCTAGAATTCTAGTATTCATTTTTCTTACCCCCATTTTGGTATGGGTGTACCTTACAATGGTATGGTTATTTAGAGCAGTTTTGGGCCTTTTTGTAGCCTTAACAGAGAAGTTATGGGGACCAAAGGTAGTGAAGGAACCCCAACACCATAATGTGCTAGTGTTGGGGATGAAGAAGAACTATCATGAAAGAGGGATGACCTAGGCATAAAAGGATACTTGTAGCAACAACATCCTACTAGAAAGTAAGAAAACATTCATGGAAACATCCCCAAGAGATGGTAATAATATACAATAGTAAGGATAATTTGTGCCAATAGTGGCATAACTATAGAAGATATATAGGATTGTAATATGTTTCATAATACCTGTTCACAACACTTCGTTCCAACATGAATACATATGGAAGGTGTCCAATTTATTCCTCATTTATGTCTACATTTTTTATGTACCTAATCTCTGGGCAGCTTTGGACCCTATAACATCAAGAGAAACACATTTAGCAGCGGTAAACAGACATCATTAAGAAACCTGTGCATTCCAACATCCTGAAACCTTTTTTCTGGGAAGAAATGATGGTTGTTCTAATATCCTAATCAGCAATTGACACCTGCATTATTAATTCTAGGTGCCTTTTTCCATAGAAAAAGGTGTAAACAGAACTAAAAAGTAGATCCAGGAAGTTGGTGGAGGTAGGTTAGTGATAAAAAGGGCCTTAAATCATCATGAAATGCAATTATGAGCAGTCCTTTGAGAAAAAACAATCATAAAATCAGGTCTAGGCATAAATAACCCTCAAATAGCCTGAAAACAACAATAAACTCATATTTCTTAGGAGTTTGGGGCCTGGACACTTCTTACATGAGTTTGGGTTTTATTTTCAAGTGAGTAATAGTTCTGGGCACCTCTCAGTCCTTGTACAAACTCCAATATCAAATATAGGTGGCATTTTCAGTCACAGGAACATTAAAAACACATTTTCTAGCACTTTTTAGCATTTATTGGAAATTTTGGGCATGTTGGATCCTATTAAAAAGAATTAAGGTGGAATATGGGCACGTCTAAGGGTCAAAAAAACCCTAAAATAGTGATAGACAACAACAAAACCAATCTTTGACAAGTTCTGGTTGGTTTTTTAACCATGCACAACAATCTTAAGGAGGTTCTGGGAATGCATTTGATTGTAATAAGCAATAAACCAACAGTTTTGAGTCAATGTTCATCCCTAAAGGAAGCATTAGTGGGCCACACCCTTCTTGCAGTCCTCACCTCATGTCTAGAACATATCGTTGTACTTTGGAGTAGTATTTCCATGCCTAGATAGACTTGGGAGATCCAACTTTATTATGGAATGATAACACTCTTTTATATGCCATTGATGAGAGGTATTACATGCTTGGAGGTCACTTTATGGAAGCAGTCCCTCTTGGAGGTTAAATGGAGTGTTTTGTGGACATGGCTTGTATAAGTTATTTTCATTTGGAGCTATTTGATTGTCATGTGGACACTCTCACATTGTAACATTTCCCTAACGAAAATTATTTTATCACTCTTGAGATGGAGTTTTGGAGTTAAGAGGAAGTTTTGGGGATCATCAATCCCTCCTTTTATGGTCTTTGCATCAATTGAGAAGGAAATTTCCCTTTGAATCTAAGTTTGGCTGCATTGTGGGCACATGTTTGTGGAGTATCCACCTTTTTGGGAGATTAATTGCACATTTTAGTTGGGGAACATACCTTGGAGTAGCCTGTTAGGTTGCTAAGTGGACATCCCTTGTTACTTGGAGGTTACTTCATGGTTTAGCATCCACCTTGAGCTTTCTATATGGCATCATTCCCTTGGTCAAAATCAAGAGAGCACTAAAGAAGAAGATAATCTTTTGTTGAAAGAGATGAAAATATGTTCTTAGCTTTGGAAGTTACTATTCAGCTGCTAAGTATTGGAGATATATTTGGTAAATGTGTTCCATATTAAGCAACATCTTTGGCTGGTTAACTAGAGATACATGAAGGTCATCACAAGCAACCATTACAGGGACAATGCTTAACTTTTTTATTTAGAATTGGCTTTGATCAAAGGAACAATGCTTAAATTTGTTTTTTTGCTAAATTTATTCTAGCTAACATTATAGTCTATAGATTATATCTCTACGTAAATACAAATCCCAATATTGCAATTGTTTACTAACATGAATTGATCTTGGATCCTCTATCATACTTAACACCAAACAAGTCATGTCCATAAAGGTAAGGTCAAATTAGCCACAACCTAGCTAGGAGAGGTTACCACCGTCCACTTTAAGGATGAGGTAGGTCATCATAGTCCATGTCCCAACTAGGAGAGATCATACATAGTCACAATCCATTAGGATAGACCTTACACAGTCACAAATAAGGTTTATCATCCCTAGAGGGATGACACCAAAGCTAACAGCACAAGAGTATCCCACAGAGATGAACACAGTCTATATTTTTAGCAACAAAATGGTCTTGTATCAACATAATACAGTCACAGGTCAGCTTCATAAAGTCACGGACCAACATGGCAGCGAGAGAGACACCACACATTCCACGGGTTAGATGCATAAGATCATGACTCACCAAGAGAGACACCACATAGTCCACAGGTCACAACTCGGTACAACTCATGATTCAATAAAGAAGGGAGCATAAAGCAACCCTTAAACTCAAATTCGGTAACCTAGGGATGAAGCAGTGAAACCCTAGCAACATACTCCTTGATGCCAAACATAAAGATTAGAGATGAGATATATCTTCTTGGATGGATCCATAATGAAGGATAATACTTTTTTTTATAACTTGAAAGGACTTCTAAGGGTCTTTCTTCAAACCCAAATTTTAGGATGGTTACCAATAAAATAAACATAGGTTGACTTATTATAGGGTACCAAAGGTCAAAATGGTCACATAAATAATAACAATACAAAAAAGGTTAGGTGATCATATCAATGAGGTCATGGTACCAAAAACAATAAGGGTGCTAGTACCAAAAGTACCATAATTCAACTAAGGGTCACAACAAGGTTGTAAGGAAACCCCCATACCCACAAGACCAAGTGTTGATGTATTTGTAACTTCAAAATGTATTCACTTATATTGTACCCCGATGTTCCTATCGGAAGAATAATTTGTATTTCATTGTATCCCCAATGTTTCTATCGGGAGAGTCATTAATATAATAAGGTCATACAAATTCAATGAGGTTAACCCTCCATTGTAAGTTGGGGCAGTAGCCCCCACAATTGAGTTGAGGGTAACCCTCCTTGTTGATCTGGTGGCAAAGTCCTGACAGTTGTGGGGCACTAGGGTTATTAGACTCTCTTAGATAATTCGGCCCTGGTAAGTAATTGTTAAGTGAGGCTGACTTGTTGGAGTGGAAATAAAGTGAACGAAAGAATATAAATAGAAGTGATGCTCTCCTTATTTCTACACACACACACACTCACTCAACTGGGGCGCATGAGTGAGAGAGGAAGTGCTGGCACAAGTGAGAGAGATCAGCTATCGGAGATCATCTTTATGTTTTCGGGTTTTACTGTTGCCATTGGTGCTCATTATATCTTTGAGGAAGTTGCAGGGTTTTTCCTTTATGGTTTCCCCGAGGAAAATTCTTTGTGTCTCTTGTCTCTTGTGATTATTGTTGTGCATGTTATTCTCTTAGATAAGATCCTAAGATCATATTGCTTAAATGATAAAAATATAACACCAAGGTGTACCATAAAGGAGGGGAGACAACCCCTTTTACCTAAAGGACCAACATGACCAAGGAATTTAATCTTTTTTCTCTCAAGGTATATCGTCATGCATGTTCCATATATCTTTATCATCACCATATAAGGAGAATATCCAAAATGGATAATGTTCCACTAGAAAAAAGGATACTATAAAATACTATATAAATATATAGATAGATAAGGGAACAATCAAATAGGAGATGATACCACATAAAACCATGCAAGTGAAAACATCTAGCTCCCACTATCTGTAGTAAATACCCATGAGCACAACAATATACCTTTGGAGGAATTCATAATGAATTAAGATGCTATAATGATATCTCAACATCTTGATAACGCGCAAATATAATGCATAATAATGAAATTCAAATAAATCCATCTTAATAATGCCTTCGATTAATTACAAAATATAATAATTAAAAGATAAACATTCTAACAAAATAATATGCCATTTTCAATCACATGTTAAACCTAAATTATTTTCCTAAATTATATTCTGATTTAGGTTTTCTATTTTGATTATCATGGGTTTATACTTGGAAAGATAACAATGATATGTTTTTGCAATTATATGTTTTTGGATCGATACTTTTTCCATTTCTTCTATTTCTTTACATTCTCTTATTGGTCATACTAGACTTAATATTTTAGACAAATATGGGGATGCTGTGGGGTGTTATCTTGAAACAACAACAGCAAAACCTCATTTTCCCCCATATCTAGGAATATTTTGGGTGGAACCATACATCCAATCCACTAAGAAAGGGAATTTTGAGCAGTACAGTTCCTTGTAGCAACACTTCTAGGAAATTTTGTGCATGATTCAACACTGTTTTAACCCTCAAACAATAGTAAAATATAGTAAATCTCAATTCTGGGTGGTTTTAAGGTCATATCAACAACAAACACAATATGGGCATGCATGGGGTTTATAAATCAATTTCAAACTTGTTTTTGACTTCCTAACAATAGTGGGCATCATAATCAACAAACATGTGAAACCTATGAATGAAAAGGAAGCAAATAAGCAAGTTGGGCATGACTTATCCCTGTCCTTAACCTCATGTGGAGAAATGAAAACCAACATTCCAGTCTAAAGAATCCCCTATGGAATCCATTTGGCTTGAAGATACTTAAAAAGGTAAGGCTTCCAGTCTTATCAAATGAACTAGAAAGCAAAAATACAGAATTTAACAACGTAAGGCGAGAGTTGCATGAAACAATTGAAGAAATACGTGATAGAGAAGCAAGAATCATTAGAGGAAATTTCAACTCAAAATGGGCCTCCTAAAAAAAATCAATAAAATAATAGTTAAAATAATAAAATAATATTTATTAATTTTGGAGGAAGAAAATAAAAAAACTACTTTTTTGTTTGTATCTTCGACATATCTCCCTGTGTGTTTACTCAAATTTCGATTGGGATAACTCGATGGATGTGGAATTAAATTTTGTATCCAATGAGTACCCACTTGCCATACTTTTGATGGACCCCTCTACCCCAAAAACATGAAATACCTGAAACAACGTGATGATGACATCATCATCACGTTTTTTTAGGTATTTCATCTTTTTGGGGTAGAGGGGTCCGTCAAAAGTATGCCTAGTGGGTACTCATTGGATGCGGAATTTAGTTCTCCATCCAACAAGCTTGCCAGATCGAAATTTGAGTAAAAACACAGGGAGATATGTCGAAAATGCTAACAAAAAAGTAGTTTTTTTTATGATACCTATCCCCAAATTTATATTAAAAATTTGTTTAAGACCTATACGGTATTTCAAATTTAAATCAATTTCATTGGCTAACACATGATGCCATGGAATTTGAATTAGAGTTAAAAGGCCCATTTTGAGTTGAAATTTCCTCTAATGAGATTTTTTAAGACAAAAGAATGTCACTAAAAAATTAATATAATATTTAAAAAAAACTAAACCACCAAAGAGGAAGCTAATTCAGCTTTGGAATATGTTTCCCTAACACTCACGATTCAAGCAAATTGTCCATCCTAAAATAAGACCTAAATTGAGAAACGTTTGAAACTATCCAAACTCACTATTTGTGAAACTGCCTCCACACATTTTGGGGAAAAACTTAAAAGAACATAATCATGACCTCTCATTACTGTGTCATGGTGCTCAGGCTCCACATTAGAGTCTTCAGTGAAACTTATGATTCATAGTTATAACATCGACAATATGATTGCGTAAGTTCCACAATCTCTATGAAGCAATAAATTATATCATATAATATTTATGAGTTAAAATGTATGACATCGAAGTTTTGTTTTACAAGCTTGTTTTATTTTGTTTCTTGAAGTCTATGTTTAGAAATTTTTTGAGATTGGGGAATGAGAGGAAAAGTTTCAGGGATCATTAGGGGGACCCCCAAATTTCAAGGTATAGCACAAGGGACATCAAGGGATGTTCCCATCATACAGGAAGAAGCTCAGGGATGGCACCCATTCATCCATTGTGTCTTGGGAACATTTCCTATAGTCCCTGTATGCTAGGTATGAAATATATCTATGGGATGGGTTCCCCAGCCTCAAGGATGCATCCTTGTGCTACATTTCTTAATGTGCTTCAAGTATTAATTTTTTCTAGGAACACTGCTTTTTTTCCCAAGGAAAACCTCATGGGAAAACCTAATGGATGCTTCCCTAAATTCATATATGGAATCCCTAGTAAACCCATTGGCTTAAACTAGTGGACCCCTCTAAGGGGGATTTCAATTGGGAACCTGCTGGCATGGGAATCTATCCCAATTCCCAACAACACTAATGAAAACTAGTTTAATTAACCCCTTGGGCTCTAAGAACATGTATTTCATGATATGTGATGCTAAATTTGTTTCCACTCAAAACAAACTTGACCAATTCTCATTTGGTGCAGGATGAATATTAGTTCCTTGTGTTTTTTATCATATATTCATAATGTGGTGCTCTAGTACTTTCAAAATATAAATGTGAGACATACTTTAGGATCCTACATTATTAAAACTCAAGTGTGGAATTTCTTTCTATTATTATAGTTTTTCAGCAAAATGATTCAATCTCAACTGAGGCTTTATATGAGCATGTTCAAAAGTGGAAGGCTTGATCTCATATTTTGAGTTGATTTCTTTGCACTAGAGATTACAAATAGGTATCAAAGATCGGATCTCCTCCATTGGAGTGAATTATAGGGATTAGTAAAGCACAAATATCCTAGACTATAATCCTTTCTGATCAAATCTTGTAATGATAAACTTGCTTATATTCAATAAATGTGTATAAATGGTTGCAGATCACTAAACCAATTAAAATCAAGTTTCTTAATATCATTCATACTTTTGGATGTTGTAGATTTGACAGGATTTGCATTTCATATGTTGTTTTCACTATTATTTCATGCCCTCCATTTCCAACTGTTCATATATTCTCTCTCTCTCTCTCTCTCTCTCTCTCTCTCTCTCTCTCTCTCTCTCTCTCGATACAACCTATAGACTCTCTCGATACAACCTATAGACTCCCTCGATACAACCTACCACAAACAATGCATCATCTATGATTCTAAGGGTTGTTGTGACCTCTAATGAAATTTTAAAATTCCTAGGGGAATCAATCAAGTTTATCATCTCCTCATTTTCCATTATTTTCCCCTTGAATTTCTTAAGAGGCTCTTCTATCATCTGATAGCACAAGGGATCCCAAATTACTTAATGGTGATACCATGTTCAACTTCATCTTCCCGGATTAGAGGAAATTTCAATTTAAAATGGGCCTTCAAAAAATAATACAAATTTCATGTCATCATGTATTAGCCAATCAAAATTCTATAAAATTCAAAAAGGGAGCACCTCTTAAACAATTTTTTAATATAAATTTTGGGATAGGTATCATAAAAAAACTACTTTTTTTGTTCGTATTTTTTACATATCTCCCTGTATATTTACTCAGATTTCAATCAAGAGACCTCATTGGATGTGGAATTGAATTCCACATCCAACGAGTACCCACTCGATATCCTTTTGAAGGGCCCACTACCCCAAAAACAAGAAATACCTGAAAAAATGTGATGATGACATCATCATCACATTTTTTCAGGTATTTCTTATTTTTGGGGTTGTGAGGTCTATCA
This sequence comes from Pseudotsuga menziesii, assembly GCA_001517045.1. Taxonomy (NCBI): domain Eukaryota; kingdom Viridiplantae; phylum Streptophyta; class Pinopsida; order Pinales; family Pinaceae; genus Pseudotsuga; species Pseudotsuga menziesii. Next base: position 128,949 of record LPNX011191469.1, on the reverse strand, counting down.
AAAGTATGTCGAGTGGGTACTTGTTGAATGCAGAATTTAATTCTACATCCAACAAGCTCTCTCGATCGAAATTTGAGGAAAAACATAGGGAGATATGTCAAAAATATGAACAAAGAAGTAGTTTTTTCTTTTCTTCCTTCAAAATTAATAAATATTATTTTATTATTTTAACTATTATTTTATTAAGTTTCCTTAGGAGGCCCATTTTGAGTTGAAATTTCCTCTAATTGGAAAGCATCAATCATCCTAACACAACCTACAACTTCTTGAGCTATAATGCAAGTTGATGCTACCAAAGAATCTGTCAAAGTAATCTCTTTGCCTATTCTTTCTCAAATTAAATGTTGTGAAAACTACTTGAAGAAAAACATAAAGAATTAGAACCATTGATTAATTTTGCATACTAAGGCTAGCAGAGAAGGTACATTAAGGGAATAATTACAAGAAAATTCATAAATATTTTCAAGCATGTTGGAAAAATGTCATTGGCAGTATTGTAACAGATGACTAGGCATACAACCAACCAAGGTTTTGCAGCATATTCACCAGGAAGCACTCTATTTTGTAGATTGCATATAAAAAATATATCCCTCCTATTTTTTATAAACAAACTAAACATGATATAGTGGTGCAAACATTCACATTTCAACACAAAATAATATAATTCCCAATTTAAGGGCCATAGTATTGATAAAAATGGGTCGCTTGTGGGCCTAATGAATTCAGGTTAATTGTAATCCTCTTGGAGCTAGACATAATCAATTACCCCCTTAAAAACACAAACTTGCATCCATTGCTTTGGTTTAAACACCAAAAAACACAAACTTGCATCCATCGCTTGGGTTTAAACAGTAATATCTGATATAGAGTTTGATTTCTTGTACAGGGTTTCAGAGAATCTCCATGCAACAACTAGGTTTTGCAATTCTAGGATTAACAAAAAAATATCGACACATATTGGGAAATTGAAAAATATGTCGATAGCCATTGCAATCAGCTCAATGGAAATGAAACCCTATGAAATTCTATAAACATTCTCACAAACCCTTGGACCACGATCGGGTATTAAAACAAGGCATAAGAAGTATATAATTTGATGTGGCAAATGGAAATTACAACAACAACATACATCGCAATCATCAAATAATGGTAAGCAAATGGGGATGAAAAATAGACTGGCGTACCTTAGCAAGCCATGCCGAAAATACATTGACCTTGGTGAGCACAAGATCTTCGAGCCTCCATTGTCTGCAGGAAGTTGTTTTGACTCCTTGTCTTTTAGCCGGTTCCATGTCATAAAACCCAGATGGAAACGGAAAACGTAGCCCTTATTATTATTCCCGTCTAACATACCCTAAACAAGAATTATACCCTCCCAGTCCTCCTCTTCCACAATTTCCATAACACCATTAATTTTCCCCTGCCCGTGACACCACAATAGTGTCAATGCCTCATAACAATTGGGTACCTATTAAATTATCGATTCATATTTTACAGAGGAAATATTTTCATGGCTCGTTGGAAAATGGAGGAAAGGGATCATGATGGAATCCCCTGGCTGCAGGTTTCGATCTTTGAATCGCAATCGAGCTCAAATCCTTCTCTCCCTCCAAATCTCCTATCTACTTATGCTTGCTCTTTGGAGGTCCTGATACTATGGATGGGAGAAATTCTATAGAGGAATCTGAATCGCCCTAGCTCTCCCTCTGCTTGCTCATCAGAGATCCTAATACAGTGGATGGACAAAATATTATAAAATGTTTTAATTTGGTGTTTTTTTTTGTTATATATATTTATTTAGTTTTATTTTATATTTTTGTGTTTTTATTTTGTTTTATTTTATATTTTGTATTTTATATATTTAATTTAAATATTTTTATTGAAATATGAATAAAATATGAAATATGAAGAACATAACATGGGGCATATTAAAGTAGGGAAAGTATGTAACCTTGGGATATGAAAGATTAAGTTCGGATTGGGTAGGATTGGATAGATAAAGCATAGGGTTGACTAAATTAAGAAAGAGCTAACTACGCCAAGGGAGTAATGGAGATAAAAGGGAGGAAAAGAGGGCTTGGCTCAAAGGGAGAGAGGAGGGGAGAATAGATGTTGACATGGAGGGTGTAGGAGATGGAAGATGAACCAAAACAATGGATGGAGTCATAGGTGAGAGAATAGGGATAGAAATAGTGGGATTAAATGAGGAAGCAGAGAAGGTGCACAACTAGGTTTACCACCATGTAACCATGTAAAATTTTGACCCATACATCCATAGTTTCTTTTGTGGAATAGTGTGCACAACATAGGATAAACTTGACATGATTTTGTAAGAAAAAGATTATGTTTTAAAGGACCCCGGTGGTGTTCGTTTACACTTATAAGTTCACCATTCATTTGATCTAGTGCTTAATGTTCCAATACTGAGTGGACCCATGCATTTCATATCCATCTTGGAGAATGATGAAATCCAACACTAAATCTAGATGCTACTAAAAAAGGGAAATGCCAAATTGAGCACTTCATCATATGGAAGCACAATTATGATCATTTAGAAGAAAGGCACACATATGCAGTAATTATTGCACCCTAAAATAATCACTATAAAAATGGTTATCTAAGAGCACACATAAAAGGACTTATAGATTGTATGAAAGTTTCCATTAATTCCATTAAGTCCTTGTTGACAATTAGGACATCTATAAAACGACATTCAAATGAAAAGTACATCATTGATATGAGAAACAACCAAATCAAAAGCTGAAGTATGTACAGTTATTAATTTTTTCTTAAGCCCTTGTCACATATTCCAACAATTCTAGAAATGCTTGCATCATACAACCTACATATATAAGAACACATTAACACAATCTACCATAGTACATCAAGATGGGACAATTACGTGGAAGTGTCCAACACCAAGTTTGAAATAAACCTTGCAAATGTTTCTAAAAGACCTTTTCTATCCATGTTATTCTAGTTGAATACCAATGATTATAAGCTCTCAAGAAAATTTTCAAAATTTTATAATGTTTCTTTTCTACCCACATGATGTTGATAGGCGAATAGAAAACATTATATCATTCGGGAGTACATGTACACAATGTTGAAGATAGGAGAAAACAAATTTATACTATCCTTTGGCGAGAAACACTTCCTTTTTGATTGAGTGATATTGAGGAACGAGAATTCGTAATGCAACAATTTTGTTATGGTCTGCACTTGTTTATGGAAATCTAACCCACTTAGTAGCATGCTCGACTTCAACACCAAGACAAGAATACATAGTAGATGACGATGATGATCATGATGATTGCGACGATATTGATGATGATGATGGTGATGATGACAATGATGATGATGATGATGATGATGATGATGAATATGATGATGATGATGATGATGACGATGATGGTGATGCTAATGACGATGATGGTGATGGTGATGGTGATGGTGATGATGATGATGGTGATGACGATGGTGATGGTGATGATGATGATGACGATGATGATAAAGATGTTGATGAGGAAGAGGGTGATGACGACGACGATGATGATGATGACAACAATGATGATGATAAAGATGATGATGAAGATGATGATGATGATGATGGTAATGACGATGACAATGATAATGATGAAGATGATGATGATGATGACAATGATGATGATGATGATGATGATGATGAAGATGATGATGAATCCAATAATGATGAAGATGTTGATGATAATGGAGATGATGAAGATGCTGATGAGGAAGAGGGTGATGACAACGATAATGATGATGACAATGATGATGATGATGGTGATGAAGACGACAATGATGATTATGATGATGACGATGATGATGATGACTATGATGATGATGATGATGATGATGACGACAATGATGATGACTATGATGATGACGATTGTGACAATATTGATGATTATGAAGACGGTGATGATGAATATGATGATGACGACAACAATGATGATGATGATGATGATGAAGATGATGATGACAATGACGATGATAATGATGAATATGGTGATGACAATGATGATGAAGATGATGACGATGATGATGAAGATGATGACGATGATGTTGATGACGATGATGAAGATGATGATGAATCCGACGATGATGAAGATGATGATGATGATGAAGATGATGAAGATGTTCATGTTGATGATGAAGATCATGATGATGATGAAGATGATGATGATGATGATGAAGAAGATGATGATGATGATGATGATGATGATGATGTTGATGATGAAGATGAAGATGATGATGATGATGATGAAGATGGTGATGACGATGATGATCATGATGAAGATGATGATCATGATGACGACGATGATGATGATGATGGAGACGATATTGACGACGACGATGATGATGATGATGATGATGATGACGATGACGATGATGACAACGATGATGATGATGAAGATGATGATGATGAAGATGGCGATGATGACAATGATGATGATGATGACGACGACGATGATGAAGATGATGATGATGATGGTGATGAAGATGATGATGATGACTACGACGACAATGATGATGACGATGATGAAGACGGTGATCACGATGAAGATGATCAGGATGATGATGATGATGAAGATGATGATGATGATGAAGATGATGATGATGATGAAGATGGTGATGACGATGATGATGACGATGAAGATGATGATGATGATGACAATGATGATAATGATGATGATGATGATGGTGATGATGATGATGTTGATGATGAAGATGAAGAAGATGATGATGACAACGACGATGATGATGACGATGATGATCATGATGAAGATGATGATGATGATGATGATGGTGATGATGATGATGAAGAAAATATTGATGATGATGATGAAGATGATGATGATGATGCAGATGATGATGATAAATATGACGATGACGATGACAATGATAATGTTGACGATCATGAAGATGATGATGTTGACTATCATGAAGATGATGATGATGTTCATGATGATGTTGATGACTATGATGAAAATGATGATGATAAAAATGATGATCATGATCATGATGATGGCGACGATGATGACGACGGTGAAGACTATGATGATGAAGATGACCATGATGATGATGATGACAGCGATGATGATGATGATGACGATGATGAGGATGATGATGACGATAATGCTAATGATGATGTTGATGATGATACTGATGATAAAAATCAAGTTGATCATGATGATCACAATGGTTATGATGATGATAACCGCGATGATGATAATGATGATGACTGGTCGATGATGATTATGGTGACGATAATGATGACTATGATGCTGATGATAATGATGACGATGATGATGTTGATCACTGATCGATGATGATGATGATAAAAATGAAGATGATGATTCTGATTAATATGATGACGATGATGATGATGGGGATGATGATCATGATCCTGATGACGATAATGATGAATATGATGATGATGATGATGGCGATGATGATGATGATGATGATGATGTCAATGATGATGATGAGGATGATGGTGATGCTGATGTTGATTATGATGGTGATGATGATGATGATGATGATGATGGTGATGACGGTGATGATGATGACAATGATGATGTTGACTTCTAAGCCATATGATGACGATGATGATGATGAATTTTGAGCCATATGATGATGTTGATGATGATGGCGATGATGATGGTGATGATGATGATGATGATGATGATGAGGATGATGGTGATGATGGTGATGGTGACAATGATGACAATGATGATGATGATGGTGATGATGATGATGATGATGGCGATGGTCATGAGGATGATAGTAACGACGATGCTAATGATGACATCGGTGAATATGATGATGGTGATGATGCTAATGATGACGCTAATAATTAGATATACTAATGATTACAATGAAGATGATGATGATGCTGATGACAGTGATGATGGATATGATGGTGATGATGATGATGATGATGATGATGATGATGATGAGGGTGATGTTGATGATGATGATGAGGATGATGGTGATGATGACGGTGATGATGATGGTGATGATGATGATGATGGAAATGATATTGATGATGATGATGATGAGGATGATGATGATCATGATGACGATGATGTTGATGATGGCAATGATGATGATGATGATGATGATGATGATGAGGAACATGATGACAATGATGCTAATGATGATGTTGATGATGATACTGATGATAACAATGAATATGATGATGATGATGATGATGGAAATGGATATGATGATGATGATAACAGTGATGATGATGATGATCACTGTTCGACAATGATGATAAAAATGAAGAAGATGATGATGACGATGATGATAAAAATGAAGAAGATGATGATGATGACGATGACTATGATGGTGATGATGATGACGGGGATGATGATCATGATGATGATGAGGATGACTATGATGATGATGATGGCGATGATGATGATGTCAATGATGATGATGAGGATGATGGTGATGATGAAGTTGATGATGGTGGTGATGATGATGATGACGATGAAGAACTATGTGATTTCGTCGCTATTCCAATGAACTATGTGTTTTCTTTGCTATTCCAATGAACTATGTGATTTCGTTGCTATTCCAATGAACTATGTGTTTTTGTAGCTATTCCAATGAACTATTGTCACTATAGTGACAAACCTTTATGTGTCTCTATAGAAATGATCATCGAGGGAATTTTCATTTTTTCAAAATTTTAAACTGTTTTTCCACAAAAAAATCGATTTTAACTTATTTGTGGCAAAATTTCATGGGACTTTTGAGCCATATGTATTAGTGTAGGAACTATATTAAAGATACAGTTAGAAAAAAAAAACTTTAGACCAAAAACATTTATGTAATCCTTTATAATAAAGAATACATCTATACATTTCAACCATAGCTCTATTCTTTCTTTCAGTTACCCCATTTGGTTGAAGTTTATGAAGAACAATAACTTGATATTGAAACCATACTTAGATAAATATGCATTAAATTCTCGTTTGATGAATTCAACCCCATTATCAGCTTTCAAAGACTTAATACTTTCACCATATTATTTTTCAATCATGAATTTAAAATTTTGAAATATACCAAAGGTTTCACTTTTAAGCTTCAAAAATAGACCCAATATTTATGACTAAATTCATCAATCTAATTAAGAAAATAGACTACATGGGTCAAAGAAGGAGTTTCAAGAGGACCACAAATATCACTATGAATTAGTTGCAATTGTTCTTTAGCATGTCATGTTTTAACTTTATCAAACATTTCCTTATGATGTTTAACATGCACACATCATTCATAAACACCATTAGTTGAAGGAATTATAGGTAATCCAAATACCATGTTAGACACCATTTTAATTTTACCATAATTCAAGTGACCTAATATTTCATGCCATAATTTACTTTGTTCATTAGTATTAGAAACATAGGAATAAAAACATTGATTTTTCCTTGAATTAAAACTAGTAAACATATATAATCCAACACTATGATCAATGGGACAATAAGAAATAATTTTCAAGTTTTGTTTGATATATTTTAACACATATTTATCACACCAATGTTCAAATTTATAACCTTTTTGACATGCACCATAATTATAAATGTAGTTGATGGGAATTCATTGAACATGAAACACATCTTCCAAAGTACCATTAGGAACATTAACACTACCATATCCTACTGAAATATGATTATCATCACTTATAGATACTTTCGGTTGTGTGTATGTTTTAGTGCCATAAGTACTAACTTAATAAATAAAGTGTACTAGACATATGTTAGATGCATTGGAATGCATTATCCATCCACATTAGAAGAAGGCTTACTAGGTAGAACATAATAGGCACAAATGGATACCAAATGTTCTTCAAAAGACTTATTTTCTTTTGCAAGTTCACATCTCTATTTAAAGCAATATTTTCAGAGTGGTTGGTTTTGCCACAAACTTTACAAGGATTATACACTTTCTTTTTATTAGACACCATGTTAAAATAATCATAATTAGAAGAAGAAGATCCTTGATTATGTGGATTGGAATTTTTAAAATTCCTATTAGGATTATTTTTACTATTTGCCAAATTAGAGCTTTATTATTAGATAATTGACCACTAGAAATTACTCTATCATGAACATTTCTCAAACCTTTACAAAAATATTACAAAGTTACAGCTTTCAAATTTTCTTTAGACATTTGAATAGCTCTACTCTTCATTTGGATGAAAATATCAAAGCATAAAGGTAACTTTTGTTCAACAAGAATAGTAAGAGCATTACCATTTTTCTTGTAATCCAAACCACAATTATTAACTTAACATTAAAAGTTTTAATTTAAATAGGAAATGAATCTTTTCTATCAAAATATATATGGTATAACTCATGGATTTCATTTTCAATATAGTAAGCAGAAACATGATCACTTTTATGAAATAAATAAGCTATGGTTTCCATACCTCAATAATGCTATCCTCAAACTCAATGTGTACCTATAATATATCTAAAATAGTTGGTAGAGTGATTCCTCTTGCTTGATCATATCAATATTCCGATATTGTCAATTCTTTTGCATTGAGTGGCTTTTTTGTCATCTTTAACTAATCCATATAATTTCTTACTCTTGAGCACCTCAATCATCGTTCCCTTCCAAGAGAGATAGTTAGATCCAACTAATGCAGGAATAGAAACAAATTTCAAAACCATAGTGTGACAAAATAATCAAAACACTAAATGCAAAGAAATTGATCTGTCACTAAAAGAACAAAAGTGATTAAAAACCCAAACAAATCTCACCAAAATGAGATCCTAATGGCCATTAACAGCTAGATATGTAACTTTGTAGCAAAGAACCAAGAGTGAAAAATCAAATTCGGTGAAAAAAACAAAAAAGTATGTATTCACACTTTTGTTGAATAAAATGTGTGAATCTTGGTACGAATTTCCACTTTGTTAGACCAAAAGGTGTGAATTAGATGAAAGATGCCCTAAAACATGGAAAAATTTAGAACATTGTGACAGTCATTGTCCCAAATGGAAACCTACAACAAAACATATACATAGATAAAAATAAACCACATCCATTTTAAAACTAATATATCCTTGGTATCAAGTTAGTACACAGTCAATTTCAATCCATGTCTACAAAAAAACAAGAGAAACATGAAAAAATTCTACAAAATAATAGAGGGGATTAAGGTTTGAAAAAAATATCAAACATGTAGAAAAATCATTGGATGTAAAAATATATGACTTTTGTTTGATATATTGGATGCCAAATCTACAAAATATGAAGAATCGTTGCTTGTAAAAAAATTCCAAGAATTATCAAAGATGGTAGAGCATAACAACTAGCTCTGATACCATGTTAGAATATTGAGAATATTCATAACATACAACAATGGATTTACAATAAAATGTAAATAAATATCAAATATCTACTATTATATCCTTCTATCCATACAAGCAACAAAAATCATTTAAGAAATGAGAGACAAGAGAACAAGAGAACAATACATCAAGTATATGTGGTAAAAACCCAAATGGGGAAATAACCACAAGAAGGTTCGATTTCTTTATTCTTAATAAATATACAATATTAGAATAGAGATCCACCCTGCATATGCTCTAGAAATTTACAATACATATATATTTAATATCCCAATATTTTCCCAAAGGATCTCCTTCACCTTTATTATATACTTAGAGGTATGGAAGAATTACATCCCAAAATACATGTGGGATAAAAAAAATTCAAACTCTTTATATAATGAATTGTAATAGGACAATATTTATTCATGATGGATGTGATTGAACTCCTTTTACATAATATTATATTTATTTATGCCTTCCAATTCTAGATAAGACATCTTACAACATTATTACACATGTAATATTAAAATTACACATTCCAACAATGATAACCCCTTCCTACTCTTTCACCTATTCATCATATTCGATATTTAACCATATATAATTCCCTTTGCCCTCCCCTCCCCCTATACCCCTCATATACCCATCACTTCCTCATATTAAATTCCTCTTCACCTCCCCACACCTTTTCGCATCTACCAACCCCTTTACTCTACAATAAATCCCTACCATTAGAACCTCTCAACCCATGCATTCCTATATGGTTTTGACACCCCTCCTCTCCTACTCTTTCTTAATCCCCTTTCAACTCTCTACCTCTATTGCTCAATCCAATTTTTCTCTAATCATATATATACCTCATGCACCCCCTTAAATATTTACTTTGTAAGCACTTTACACCAACCACTCCCCACCTTCCCATTTTACCTAAATATCTCTCTTCCCATATTAATCCACTCTACATTTTTTCTCTACCCAATATGTCATCACTCCACCTACAAACCAAGGAAATTCTTAGGCACAAAATTTATCCCATGGGATAATTTTAGGTTTTTTTTTTCCTAAAAAATGTCAATTTCCATTTTTTTCTAAATTGGTTTGCCCAAATTCCTTGGGATAAAATTATTTTACTCTAAAAATTGCCAAAATTGTCCAATATCTATATAAAATTATTATAAATTTGAATAGTTTTACAAAATTCTCGCTAAAAAATTTATGGTCAAAAATTTAAGAATTAATAATATTTGCAAATGTTTCTACAGTTTAAGAAAATTACTATTTAAAATTCTTTATGCAAATAATCTTTGCAAATGATATTATTTTAATGCTTGTATATTTCCTTGTAGTCTATTTATATAAATTATTCTTAGTAATTTTATTATGTAGTATGTAATATTGTATGTTGATCAACAGGGTGACAGTGGGAAGGCACCAGTCTCACAGCAGTCCACAGATTCTTCTAAGGAAGGGCTTAATGATGAAGATTTTTTTTGTCCACCAACCCAATGCAAACAATAAGGAAGTTTGTCATTAAATTAAAGAAGGAATTCACTTCTTTAATTATGATTTAACCATTGACACAAGATATAAGTGATATAATCAATACCATGGGGTTCCAAATTAAACATTATGGGGTAACCAACATATTTAATTATCCCATTTATTTATTTATGATTTTAATTATACCATCCTTTATAAAAAAAACTCTTTATTTTACATGAGTTTTTGCAGTAGTATGATCCTCATGGTGAGACTATAAAGTTGGGAATTGGTACCAACATCATTGCTCCTCCTGTGAGCGACATGTCACTCACTCATATTGGTACACCCCCCAGGGTCGGTGTCAGTAGTACACCCCGACCTGAACAACACATGCTAAGATGTATACATGATATTGTGGACAAAGATTGTGATCACATTGCATAATTTCAAGCAAGATTTCCTTGATATTCCCATGTCACTAACATGAGAATAGTACTATTTATGTTTTTGGTAGACAACGATCACATCCCCATGAAATTAGAAAAAGGTTACATGTGTTTAAGAAGTATTTTAATTATTATGTTTAATCTAATTGAAATTTATATATAAATAACAATTATTTTAAACTAATGATAATATTGTTTAACATGAAATGATGTATTTTATGGACACATAAATGACCTAACCTTGTAACTCTTTGGGCCCACCATACGCAGAACTTGGAATTCCCAAAGTTCCAAGTTAAAGGATGAAATTATAAATAAGTTGGTTGGCCTATTCGGTGAGGGTACCTTCAACAAAATCAAAGTTACCCCAAAGGCAATATTATATTTAGAATATCTACGTGACTAGTATAGGGTTAATTTGCAAAAGAACCCTAAGTATGAATCCCCCCCCCCCAAGTGATTCAAGAGAGGGAGTGGAAGGCCCTCATGGAATATGAAAAGGATAAGACACTTTGAAAAAAAAGGAAGACACCACCTACATCAGGAAGGTATGACACGATTTTAATAATGCAATCATGATGCTTTATCATCATTGCGACATCTAATTACATGTTTGAATCTTTTAAATATAGGCTCTCAAATACATCAAAATCCACCAATTGTAGAATAGCTAAACATGGGAATCAGAAACTTGCCCTAGGTGGTTACTCAAAACTAGTCACACAATTTGTAAGCATAAAAAAATAATTTACATCCAAATTACAAATTGTTAACCATTTTAGTTTAATATTACCTAAGGAGAAACATTCATGTTCTTATGCAAAATTGCAGGGTGCACAATTAAATGAGGATCCTATGGAGGAACACCTCAAGAATTCTTACTATCATGGACATCAAGCCTTCGTTGAACATAGGAGAATCCTAGGGAAAACAAAACCTTCCAGAACCTAACTTGACACTCAAGTAAATAAAAGAAATGAAGAGTATTTAGAATTTATTATTTGTAAAATCTATTGGTTATTATTTTTTCCCATAAAGTAATTTTTTTGTTTCTTTTAAACAGGAAGCCAAGATATATACAAATGCCCCAAGTATTGGAACACATGATCCCAATGATCGTGGAGTGACTCTTGCAATTGGTGTTTAGCTCGATACTAGAGGTATTTGTAGTATGTATTACAATAAAAAAAAATTATTTGCAAATAGTGTATTAATGATAACCTTTCTTGTTTCAACTTGAAAGCATGTAAATGGCGAGGTTAGAAAAGAAGAGGAACATATTGCCACATCCGAAACTACTTTGCTTGCCTCCACTACTAAAGCAAGTAAAGAACATTCTACTGCTCTTTCTATTAATAAAACACTTGTAATATTAATAACTAAAAATATTAATTTAACATTTATTTCTTATTGCAGTTCATGCCCCGCACCCCTTGCAGCTGCATCGATGTCTAACTTGGTTTTCAGTAAGACATACAGATCCAAGAATTGTTGAAGGGGAATAAGGCACATCCGACATCCTTATTGATTTCCTAAAAAAGAAAAAGAGATGGAGAAATATATGATGGCACTTGTTATATAATTAGAACGATGTTGCTTCATATTATGTAAACATATTTTTTATGGTACTTGTTATACAATTAGAATGATCTTGTTTCATATACATAAACGTATTTTTTCATACAATTTATTTAGATAAAGTATTTTTTGTCTATGAGTGAATGAATTATTGAATGAATGAATGAATGTTAATATATGTTAATGCATGTTTGATATATTTTTCTTTATGTATAAAACCCCATATATGTGTTAATGAACTTTTAGTTTTGCTACTTTCTATGTATGAATCTTAATGTGTTGCTTTCAACTATTTTCTAGTAGATCAAGAAATGAATGATTGTACTTGTTATGTATTTAGAACGATCTTGTTTCATATTATGTAAACATATTTTTTATGATACAATTGACTAAGATGAAGTATTTTGTGTCTATGAATGAATGCTTTAATGAATGAACGAATGAATGCTAATATATGTTAATGCATGTTTGATATATGTTTCTTTATGTACAAGACCATAGATGTGACTTTAGGAAATTATTGTTTTTATAGTTTCTATGCATGAATATTGATGTGTTGCTTTCAACTATTTTCTAGTAGATATATTGGGTACTGGGGAATTAAGAGTGATGTGAGGGGGTGGGGGATCCATGAGATATTTCAACTTCACATGGTTGGCCTTGTTCAGTAGAGAATAAATTAGGATTATGATAATGTTGGAGAGAACCTCCCTCGATCCAGCAGAGAAACAAAAAATTTAATGTTGACTTCGTTGTTGATCTTTCAAGTGGATGGGGGTTTTCTCCAATATTAAAATACTCCAATAATTTATTCTCAACATCTAGAGGAGATCATCTAGGTATTTATGCACTCAACTATTTTCAGTTATTATATAGTCATAAAAATGTTGTTAATTTATTTTATTATTTTGTTGACTCTTTAATTGTATTCAAGGATATTTATTGGAGCACCATTAAAGGAATATAATATGAGGACAACCATCAAATATCCATGTATTTGAAGTTGCATTAATTTCGAATTAGAACATTTATATTGCAATTAAAATTAATATTTTGTCAAGTTTTATATCATAGATTAACCCCAATCCCATTGCTCTTTAGGCTTAGCTATAAATACAAATTAGTCATTTAAGTTGTTATATATTTTATGTTAGTTGCCATACATATTCTAATGTTGAGTTTAAGGTATTACAATGAAAGCTAGGGCTATATCATAAGGTCCCAAAAAATGCAAAACAAATGAAATCATTATAGTGATTAAATAATTAAAGGAATGTTGTTGTACAAAGGAATGGTCATGACCCCTTCCTCAAATTTGTCTATTTTCTCATTCCATTCAACAAGTTCTTTAAGGAATCAATAAATTGGTGCCTCCATTCCTAGTAACCCACATCTTAAATAGTAAAATGTGTAAAATAGCCTCAATGTGAAGGAGATGATGGCTATCGTGGATTATTGCCATGCAATTTTGTCTACCTGATAAAACAAGCTTCCTCATCTATCCAACCTCTCACTAAATTGAACTCAAATATTATCCAATAAGGCTTGCAAATAAAACCCTCCTAAATCTCCATGTATTGATCCTCCATCAAATCCAAAATATTCATGTCCTCGATTACAAGGTCATAAAACACCTTGAACGATGATCAAGGAAATCATGCTATTGATCATTTATTTCTACATACATAGCATATTAATGATGCATCAATATTCCCCCGGGAAGATGACCAAATTGTCTAAGTTAGGTGTAGGAATTGCCTTTTCCTTTCCCATTAATTTTTTCATAGCATTTTTCCATCAATTCCCATAAACATGATGTTAAGTAAGCCAAATAATAAATTATTGTCTTGAAAGAGAATTTCACTTTGCCTTCTCCTAAGGTTGTTGACTTCATCGTCAAAGTCAATTTCACTTAGACTTTTTCCAATTCTTCCAAATTCGTCTTCAAGGTACAATTAATGGAAAATGGTTTTGGTAAAAATGAAAACAATCAACAACCTTTACTTTTGGATTTTAGACAATTTGGGTTTCTAACTTGTTGTGATGTTTCCATCATCATTGGAATATTTCCTCCTAAACAATTCCCATATTAGCCTGCAAATTTATCATAGATTGCAGCATATATTCTAAGGTTTCAACTCATGCCTTGGATTATTGAGAATCTCAATGCACTCTTGTAACAATAGTCCATATCTTGTCATCACATATTCCACCCTTGTCTTCACATACTATTTTTCTGCACTATCCATGCTACACATTTCCATGGCCAAAGAAAACTCCTAAATTTTTAAGAATCGATTATGTGATATGTGCTTCTAAGTCCATCGCACCAAGCACCTATTCCAAGAACTATTCCTTAACCAAAATTTCTACTACAATTTTTTATATCATATCCTATCTTATATAATATGTTGCAATTTGTAACACCCAGGTTTTGACCCCATAGTGTTTTGATTGTACATGGTGAAAATATTGTATGGAATCATGGCAAGGAGCTCAAGGACAAGGCCCTGCCATTGATTGATTTTTTGTGTATAGGTGATCAGGGTTGATGCATATGGTTTATGGTGCTAAGCCAAGCATAGTATATATATTTGTGAATATCATGTAACATCCAAACTAATAAAAATACCGCAACTAGATATGCGTTGTAATGTCAAAGAGATGTGGGAATGATTTCACAAGGAATAGGGAGGGGGAATGTTTAAACTTGAGTTGTTTGTAGAAAATCCTTGTGTCAAAAGGAAACACCCAAAAGCATATTCCCATTCTCCTCATGCATTCACATTTTCATCTTCCCTCATGTTTTGATCATCCATCCTTCAACATTTTCAGTTTCTTTTTCCTCATTGTGCATGTGTAGCCCATCATCGATATTTCACCCAAAACATTGTGGTCAACTCTGATTTTTTTCCCTATTCCATCCTATGCATGCGTGCCATGCATTGGTCTTATTTGCAGAAATGTGTTTTGTTCTATGTTGTTCACCTGTTGTTACCATCCTGAGCGTGGTTGTGTAATGGTATCCTTTGTCACAGAGTGAGTCGAAGTCCGTTTTGTTGCGTTAACATTATGGTCTGCTGTGTGTGCATGTTTTTGCCTCAGTCTGAAATGGTCTGGAGTGGAATTGGATTTGAACTAGCTTGATAAACCAGTGTAGGAAGGAACCTCACAAATAGATCTAGAGGGACTGGTTTTCTTCTTTTCACACCCTGAACAAAACTTGAAGGAAAGGCATAGCCTGATGGACTGTGTAGCATAGAAGGGGATGCTTCCTTGTGTTGGGTGTGTAGATGGTTTAGGAGCCAAGCCTGATCTACTGCAGGTGTTGGGTAAAATATCCACTATCTAATTCAACACTTAATTTGTCAACCCGGGAAGGGGGCTTATGAGATGCAAACACTATATGTGAATATTTGAAGGCTTGAACTAACCTAATCTAACTAAATATGAAAATGCGCTAACATGCAACTATATGATTTTAATTTACATGCATGACTATCATGAGTTAAATGCAGGAATCCAATCTATTCTTATGAAATCAGGGAAATTCTTTAACAACTGGAATTCAAATCTAATATAACGTTATGCTAATCTATTCTAGGAAATGAAATTGCAACAACTAATCTAGGAAAGCAGTCACTTGGTCCGAAAGCAATTTAATGAAAGTAAATTTAACTATTCAAAACATGCAACAAAGCAATTAAACTATTACATGAATGCATGAACTATATGCTTATGCAGGGATGAGAATCTACTTAACCAGGTGATTAACTACGAAAGAAAATACTGAAATTAATTATGAAAGAAAATATGAAATTAATTACTATAAAACAAGAAATTATGCTACAAGTGAAAACAATAATTAATCTATCTATTCTATAGGCCAAAACACTCTATATTTTCAAAAGAGAAAACTAACTAACTATCCTAGTCTAGTTATCGAACTTATCCAATCGTATAAAGCAAATTAAAACACTAATATAAGGACCAAGTGTAAACAAACACTTTGCGAGGAATCATAAACTAATGTAGGCATACTAGTTTAACAAATGTAACCTAATCAACAACCGATCTATGAGCTTTGAAACGTAAACTTATATTAAACTTAAGATATGAGAGCTTTCAAGATAAAACTTTAAAATACTAAAAATTAATGCATAAGTTGAAGATAAAAAATAAATATAGCACCTATCTAATTAATTCCA
The DNA here is from genome assembly GCA_001517045.1 of Pseudotsuga menziesii. NCBI lineage: Eukaryota > Viridiplantae > Streptophyta > Pinopsida > Pinales > Pinaceae > Pseudotsuga > Pseudotsuga menziesii. The sequence continues at coordinate 111,855 of LPNX011191469.1, read as the reverse complement.
TATTTAATTAATTAAAACGTCAAACTTAAAATAATATATTCATGAAAAATTTCAAAATACAAGTACTTATGTTATTTGAAACAAAACTATGAACTACCAAAATAAAATCTATGATAAAACTAAATTTATCACTTATTCTTAAAAATAAAACATGTTCAAAATAAAATGTATATTATAAATCACAAAACAAAATCTAAAATAATTAACTTAAAAGAAAAAAACTATAACCAAATATTAATCAATACAAACTGAATAAATAAACTAATTAAATGAATTAATATGAATTATAAATTAAATTAATGTATACTAACTACACCAATTTACAAATCAACCACAAACTAAAAACTTAAAAACAATATGAAGTAAAAGATTTTACAATACTTTACAAAACTGACCATTACAAAATTACAAAGTTAAAAACGTTATTGAATAAGATAGTATAAATTACAAACTAAAGTAATATAAATTAACTAAACTAAACTACAAACTAAAGAAACAAAATAAACCACCAATTACAAACTAAACTACACACGATAAATAAATATAAAATAAATAAGTTTTAACATTACATCATCCGAATAAGCATTGTATGTGCATAAAACTTGGCATTGGGTTAATGCATAAATTGTTATATCTATGCAGAGATTTATACAAGATTTGTGAAACTATATAATTACATGTATATAAAGCTACAAGATTATATGTTAAGGTACTGGTAAATCAGCATAAAACCTAACTAACTATCCCTGTATAAAGAAATTATGGAAATCACTGCAAATTCTGGAAAATTCTATCTAAATTCGAATTAAAGGCTGAAAGACAGACTGGAAAGCAATCTGGACGAATAGCGTGAATGGAAGGCTGAGAGATGAACTAAACAGAAATGCAAATGGTCAGCCGTATCAATTCTGAAAATATAAATTGCAAAAACACAGGAAAATTACAGTTTATCAAGAACAAAACATCATCTACAAGAAAACTAGATACATAGGCATAAAAACAAAATTACTTACCTGCAAAAATGAAAGAAAACTGCTGAATATGTACAAATAAAACCTCCGTTTGTTGAGGAGCCCTTCTCAGCAACCAGAGGATGTTGGGCACTCTATATGCAAGTTAGTTAAAGCCAACATACAGAATGTTCAATATAAATTATCAACCCAGGAAAGTATTTTTGTTGCAAAGATAATTTTACACTATCTGTGCTTAAACACTAAGTAGCTGATACTGTCGAATAAACTATCCTACCTTCCTTATCAACCCAACTCTTCCCATGATTAACCTGATCTAATTTACCTTCTTAAGAATGCAGAATCACAAATACCTTCTTACAACCTTGATCTAGAAATAAAAGATTCAGAAAATAAACATCTAGATTTACTTTTGCGGAAAGTTAAATCCTAAATTACTAGGCCATCTGAAGATCCAGTATAACTATCTCAATTCGACTTGATTTAGAAATCAGAAATGCAGAAATTGAATTCAATAATTATAACTGTGAATGGACTGAATTAGAGAAACTCAAGAGAGACAACAATTGAAAGAAACTAGGGATGAGCTTGGCTATTACAGCTACCACACAAGTGCATAAGGAAAATTATTCTACACAGCCGACTGCTACACCACTCTACTACAGCTTCCAAGAAATGTGATTACTGATCAATTGAGGAAACACACAATAAATCATTACTGTTGTAGTTGTTATAAAATAATACATCTACTGTAACATCCACACCACATGATAGAGAAGATAAATACCTAATTAACTTGGCAATCTCTGTAGGAAGGCGGGCCCAGCCTTCAAACAGAGACACAGAAAAATACCACAAGTTAAAACATAGAAATCAAAAGAATCCTGCTCCTTGTATTAGATGATGGAATGGAAGTACTGTTTCTGTCACAGCTTATACAATATGATCAATTATTTTCCAACCCTTGGCTCTAGATACTCCTTAATATTTATACATTAATCTTCATAACTTATATCCACTAATATCGAGCAGCCATGAATATCTACGATCTTTAGGCTGCACTATTACAATGCGTTGTTACGGTTGTGGCGAAATAGAAGCAAAGAATATAGGAATTTTGTTGCATGAGATAATAATGAAATAACATAACCAAATCAAGAATTACTCTGTCAGTTGTATCTACCCTTGAATAATGGTGCGCTGCTGAACCGAGTCTATTGTAGCCTTGGCTGTTGCAGCTTGCGTAGGATGAGGATCTTTGACTATGTTTCACCTGCAAAGATAGAGTTTGTGGGAACAAATGGAAATAGATATTAGTTTCTTCTAGAATTCTCTTGACCTGATGCACCTGTATCCTTCATGCTTTGAACAATATTCATAAAACCAACCTATTAGCATAATTCAAGAGGTAAAGCCCTGTTTATTACAATCATAAGTATTAATAAGATAAAACAATAAGTAATCATACCTATGAGGAATTAGTGATTTTCTGAAGGAAAAACATTTGTTAGGTGCATGAAAATAGGGTAAGATAAGGCAAAAAGAGTATATCAAGTGTGGTAAAAAAAGGGGTCATTTATGGGCCCAACATCTCCCCCCAATTGTCCTATTGCATGTCCCTATGCAACAATCTCCATTAGTCCAAATCTGAATCTGGCCTTTTACTTTGTTCATGGAGAGAGGAAAAGTTATAAGGGAGCTCAGGTGGTCCTTGTGTTTCTAGAAATCCATTGTAGGCAACTCAATATCTCCAGCACCGCTCTTCTTCTGCCTTTGTCAAAAATAAATCTTCCCTATATGGTTTTGTTGGCCACGAGATAAGAGGAAATTTGAACTCAAGTCCCAGCCAATTAGCTCCACACCTCCTTATATATCCCACATATCCTTCGACCCTTGAAAGAGCATGTTTAAAACTCCTGAAACAGTAAGGGTCCCTATTCTGCAGTGTTAAAGGGGCAGCCTTCCATATATGCCTACTGCCTTCCAAAGCTTATTGTTGCTACATGTTAATTTGGCCAACACACCTAGAGATGAACCTTTCTTGAATTCCAACTATCTGTTGGGTATTGATGGAAGATGTAAGCCTTTGTTGTTGCAGAGCAAGGAGAAGGCGAGGGGATTGAGGATCACTTTGAACCCAAATATTAGTGCTGGCCTCATAGTGAGAGTAGGTCTGGAAAGATCTTTTCCACTGCACATGATTGCTGACAAAGGAGGGAAAATCTCTTAGCTAAACATATCCAAGGTAAGGGGCATGGTTCGAATGGTGGTCCAAGGTACAAGCCATTTCATGTAGGTAAATTTCACAGAGCAAGTTCTTCTCAACAAAATTACTTTCCATAAAATTTTCTAGAAACTAGGATGAGGTTTCCATTTCATAAGGTCTCCCCTCCTTTACTGCTTTCAATTTAAACCAAATAAATTGTTTAAACAAAAATATAGGGTAAGAAGGAGATGGCGCTTTGGTGCTTAACAATTCTTGGGAAAGAGTATACAGCTGGTCCTTCTCCACCTGCATAGATTTGAAATTTTTCAGCTCCTTCGATTCTTTCTGTATCTCTTCCCATCGTAATTTCTGGAGCATTAACTCTTCTTCCCATTTCTCCCTTAGTTCTCTAGTAGTATTTTCATGATTAATGAGGGGGATCATTCCTTCTTGATACTTATCCACCTACCTCTTCCATGTATTTACTTCCATTTTTAACAGTGAGATTTCTTTCATCATCCCCTAGATTCTTTCATCTCCTGCATTTTCCTCATCATTAGAGTCCAGATTGACAAAGTTCTAGGAAAATTGAGTGCATACCTTGCCATCCAATGTTTCAGCTTGGACATTCTACACTGGGAGTGTAACAACTTCTTCTATTAAAGTTTCAACAGTCTCTACTTGCATAGGAACTTCTGCAACCACTCTTGGAGATGTTGGTTCTTGTGTAACAACATCTTCTTTTTGAAGCTCCCCTCCTTCAGCTCTAGCCTATATGGGTACTTCTGCCATTAATTCTTAGGATGTTGGTTCTTGTGTGTCAACATCCTTTTCTTGAAATTCTCCTTCAGCAACTTCAGCATTCAATTGTGAAGAGGTTGGTTCTTGTGTAACAACTTCTTCATGGGTTTCAATTTCCACATCTTCCTGAGTCCCAACTACATATTTTTGGATTTCATCCATGGCTTTGACAGGGAGATGAAAGACTATTGGTTCTTGTGTATCAATGTCCTGTCCCCTGATTTCTTCATGCTACCGGAATTTCTCTTGAGTTACTTCCATATATCCCAAAAGATAAGACTATTTCCCAAATACCTTAGTGTCCCTTGATGACTGTGACTGCATCTGTTCATCTTCTCCCAGTTGCACATCAAGGATTATGTCCACCTCAAGATAAGTTGTTCTCGTTTGAAATGGAGCTTCAGCAAGGATTTCTGAGGATTTTGGTTCTTGTGTAACAACATCTTGATTGACTTCAGTATTTTCCTGTTGCTAGGACTCCTCCACTAGCTCTGTATCCTGAGATGGTTCTGGGGTCACAGTCAAGAATTCTAAGTTTGGATTAGGAATTACCTCAATATCTAGTTTAACTGATTCTCTTTGAATGATAGATTCAACAAAAATTTCTAAAGGTGTTGGTTCTTATGTGGGAGCACTCTAATTGGCTTCAATATTCCCTATATTAGGCCGATCCATCAATTCTTATGGTTGAGGCTGTAATTGCTTAGCTTCTTCCAATTCTATATTAGGGATCGGTCCTACTTTTTCTTCATCTTCTTTCCTTAATTCTACATCAGGTGCTTCTTGTTCTTCTTTAGCTCCTCGTGCAGGATTTTGGGTCTCAAATGCATGCACTATGACTGTGTAACCTGATTGACTAAAAATTTCCCCACATGCAGGGAAGACTACTTTCTCCACTTCTTCATCCTCCTTAGTAGGAGATGATCCTTCTAATTGGTCTACAGCTTATACCAGTGTGTGCAACCTTCTATCTATCTTTTTCTTACATACCTCCTTCCAATTCTCCAATTCTTTCCGAAGAAATTGAACTTCTTCCTTCAGTAACCCATTTTCATACAAAATCCCCTCAAGTTGAGGTTCTTCTTCAATAGGTTCTTGTCGAGCATTGTTTTTCCTTGGTCTCAAAATGGGAAATTCAATGTTTTCCTTAATATATTCCCATTGTGCTCACACTGCTTCAGCTATTGTGACTGACCTCGTTCTCCTTCTCCTCACTGGCCGAGATGCTTGTGTTTCTTCTCTTGACCTTCTTCTCTTCCTTCTAGGTACAAGAGTTTCCAACCCTACAGTAGACATAGAGGGAATATTACTTGTTTAAACATCCTCTCTTTCCTTTATCATCTCTGTTTCTTATTCTATTAAAGTTCCCCTCCATTCAAGAGAATATTCAATGGTGAGGAATTATGTATTCTCTTCTATAACCACAGCTCCCAAAGCTTCAGCTTCAGCTGTCACAGCGTCCAATGCTGCTCCAGCTTCAACTTCGGCTACTAGATCTCCCAAATTCTCTATCTCCTCTATAGGTTTTTCTATTGCTACATCTTCGACCAATTCTTCCTCTTCTTCTGATTCTATCTCAGGTCCCCCCCAACTAAATTGGAGGGACTCCGTTCCTCCTGCTCTTCCTCCAATTGGACATTCAACATAAGTGTAGGTTCCCTTACTTATCTGATGGGAATCTCAGGCAAAGGTATAGGTCCTTGGGCTATCTGAAGTTAGACGGTAAATTGCTCCCATGTTTTATTTCTCTAACCTAGGGACCTTAAGATTAAAAGTTTAATGAGGCCATGATGGGTACGGGAAGAATATGGATGCTTAGCTTCTCTAACAAATCCTGCCATGTGATGCAGGTATTTAAATAAAAAAACTAGAACATTAAGTAGATTTATGTGGCGTAAATGCAACAGCAGTGGGAACTTAGAATAATAGACAGTCTAGTACCAACCTTCGTAGGTGATATAATTCTTGAGGAAGATGACCACTTGGTCCCATGAGAGAGGCAATGACTGTAATTTTATCCTCTGTCTTGATGGATGCAATTTTTCACCTACCACCAAAAATTATTGTACTGCGGTGGCATTGGGAGTTCTTCTTCCAAACCAAGATCTTCCTACCCGCGGGAGCCTGGTAACCTCGTCTACAATCACCTCAGAAACTTCTATCCACAAACCTTTAACCTCTGAGTAAGTTTCTATAAGGTTTAAGGAAAACTGTAGAGCAGCCTCATGATGAAAACCATTAAGACGTTGGAAAAAATCAGTCCATCCCATAGCTTCAAAGATACCAAAAACTTCAGCATTATTTTGCAAATCCTGCGTGTTTGGAGGTTCATGCTGGGCCGGGATACCCATGTTATCTTTATTTCTAACTTCTAGTATTAGCTTAGCAAATTGCAAGATCCAACAATGGATATTTTAGTGCAGGACATGCACGAACAACAGAGGTTGAAGGTGGCAAATTTGGAAAGTTCAACATAGAGTCATTGGTAAGATTTTTCCCCAAATTAGGAAAGGGTGGCAGCTATGAAATAAATTTGAGTAACCATTAGATCGTGGGAATGGACAGTTAATGAAGTATGGGTGTAACGATAGATATAAAAAGGTAGGTATGATTAACTATGTAAAATCTACTTAATGCTTAATCATGTAAATAACTAGAACCGTACCTTAGTAATTATAGGATGAACCATAAATTCTCAAAGTAATACAATGTATCAATGGGGCCTTCAAATTTAAATATTATTGCGCGCATGCTACCATGATCCTTCTCCCGTCAAACCAAAAGTTGTCTTGTCGATCCTGGTGGAATAATAATTAAAGCTGTGAAGTCATCCTGAATCGGCAAAATCACGGGCGGCAGAAATTCTGGACAAATTTGAAGGAGTTGTAGCCTGATTATGGACAAATCCGGAGGTGTTGCAGCCACAATCCATAGTTAAAGTCAGCCAAATTAGCATAGTTGCAGCCGCTAAAAAGAGTAAAAGTAGGATAAATTTCAATGGATTCACGGCTACTGTAACGAAAAAATGGTCAATACTTTACGGTGTTGTAACTGCGGAACAAAAAAATAGGCAGGGTTTTACGATGTTGCAGCTGCGACGGGACGGAAAATAGGCACAGTTTTATGGTTTTGTAGCTGCGACGAGATGAAAAAATAAGCAATGATTTACGGTGTTGTAGCTGTGACGGGATGGGAAAATATGCACAGTTTTACAGTGATGCAGCTGCAATGGGATGGAAAAATAGGAAAGGTTTTACAGTGTTGCAACTACAAAGGGATGAAAAAATAGGCAAATTTTTTAGAGTTGCAGTTGCGCAGAACTGTTCATCATTCCAATTTTCTCCTATAAGGAGCTTTTCTAGAAAACAAAAAATTACGTAGGGACTCATTGTTATCAGGCCCAATCATAACCATTGCTCCTTGAATAAATTCCTGCACAGATTCTATAAAAAAACAATCAATTGTAAAGGAAGAAAAAAACGAAAAAGGAACTAAGCATTAGTTTATTTATGTACAAAAATTTTGTGTATAAATTGCAGCAACTTTCTAAAGATTGACAGGGGCAGAGAAATATTCCTACCCTTTCTCCAATTGGTATCCCGGATCAGCTGCAATCTATGAAACAAACGCATCCCTCGAAATTGGTTTATGATATAGTCACAGCCTATGACCATTAGTGAATAATGGTGCATGATTCTCATCGATGGTGACCAGGCAGACTGTTCCATTGTCGAATACTCTGTCTATCAAATATGGACCTAACCATATTTTGCGTAGCTTACCTTTAAAGTCCCTTTTGAATCTTGAATCATATAACAATGCCCAGTCTCCCTCACAGAAGACTCGCTTCTTGATGAACTTGTCATGCCAATTGGATCTCTGTTGCTAAATTAATGTTGTTCGATCCACAACAGCTATGTGTTTTTAATCAAGTTCATTCAATTGATTCAATCTATTCCTCTGGGCTTCAGTTACATCTAGGTTCACTTCCATGGTTGTCTTCAAGTTTTTTATTTGAAATTCAATGGGAAAGATAGTGATACATACACCAAGTCATAAGGGGAGAAACCTATAGTATTGCACAACGTAGTACGATATGCCCACAGTGCTTCAGGAAGTCTGTCATTCCAGTCTCTGCGATGGCCATTGGCCTTGGGGTGGTAAGGTGAAGTTATCCTATGTTGAATATGGTACTTCTATATGAAATATTTGAATTTGTGTGACACAAATTGTGGTCCTCTGTTTATGATTACTTCCTTGGGTATTCCAAAACGAGTAAATATTTCTCCATACAGGAAATCTATTACATCCTGGTCATTGGCCTTCGCCAAAGCCACAACTTCTACCCATTTTGTCATGTAGTCAGTGCAAACTAGAATGTAAGATTTCTATTTTGAATGAGGATTGATAGTCCCAACAAAATATAAGGCCCATCTGTCAAAAGGTTGCACCACCAACTGTGGTAGAAGAGGCATTTCATCGAATCTATTAGGTTGGCCCATTCTTTGACAGTTGTCGCAAGACTGGACATATTTGTTGGCATCCTTGAAAACTGTTGGACAATAATAACCCATTCTTAGCACCTTATGACCTATTCTCATGTCTGCAAAATGTCCCCCACATGACTCATCGTGACAGGCCTTCAAGATATGGAAGAATTCAGCCTCCCTTACACATCTTTGGATCTCAAGATGAGGACCTGTGTAGAAAATATGTCCATCTATCCAACAATACCTGGCACTTTGTTGAATAATATTCCTTTTCTCTCTTTTTGACAAGTGTACCAGAATCTTACCTGTAGCCAAGTAGTTAGAAACATCTGCATACCAAGGGGAATGAGTTGAAATTGCAAACAAGTGTTCATCTGGGAAAGAATCCTCAACTGGAAGGCTCTTATCACTGTTAGTAAAATGAGATAAATAATCAGCAACAACATTTTCTTTCCCAGGCCTATCAATAATGGTAATATCAAACTCCTGTAATAGTAACAACCATCTAGTTATCCTAGCATTAGTAATTGGTTTGTTCATTAGGTACTTGATGGCTGAGTGGTCTGTGTGTACAACGGTGGAATACCTAGTGATGTAGTGTCTAAATTTGTTAATGGAGTAAATAATGGCTAAAAATTCTTTCTTTGTAACAGTATAATTGAGTTCAGCAGGGGCCATTCTTATTGATGTAATAAATTGCATATGGTGCTTGACCATCTTGCTAACCTAATACTTCTCCAATGGCAGTGTCAGAGGCATATGAAGAAATGTGGAAAGGCAGATCCCAATTGGGCCCCCTTATGATAGGAGCTGTAGAAAGCCTATTCTTGAGCTCAATGAATGTTGCTTGGCATGCATCATTCCAAGCAAAGTGTACATCCTTCATCAATAAGGTAAATAAAGGAGAAGCCAATTTGGAAAAATTTACTATAAATCTTCTATAATTCCCAGCATGCCCTAAAAAGCTACGTACCTCTTTTTGAGTTCCAGGAGCGGGTATGTTTTAAATCACCCTAATTTTGGATGGATATACTTGGATACCATCAGCAAAGATAAAGTGCCCCAACACTAATCCTTCTCTCATCATCATATGGAACTTTTTCAGTGCTCAAAGATAGCTGGGTCTACTCACAGCATGTTAAAACCTTTTCCAATTTTTTTAATGCCTCTTCAATGTCCCTTCCATAAGGGGTAAAATCATCCATGAAAATCTCCATACTATCATTAACGATTTCTGAAAAGATGCCAATCACAGCTCTCTAAAATGTGGCTGGTGCAGTGCATAAGCCGAAGGGGAGCACCTTGTATGCAAAGGTACCCCAGGGACAGGTGAAGGTGGTTTTATCCTGGTCTTCAGGAGCAATCTAGATTTTATTGTACCCGCTAAAACCATCTAGAAAGGAGAAGAACTTTTTCCCATATAAGGTTTCAAGTACCTGGTGGATGAAAGGTAGGGGAAAGTGATATTTCTGTGTCACCTTGTTCAGCTCTCTATAATCCATACAGACTCTCCATTTACCATTCTTCTTGGGTACTATCACCAGTGGAGACACTCACTTGCTGGCTAAGATGGGGTATATAAACCCTGCTTCCAAGAGTTTTTGAATTTCTTCCTTCACTATGTCCCTAATATTGGGGTTCATCCTTCACTGAGATTGGCACACAGGATGGGAGTCACTTTTGATATAAATGTGTTGGGTGCACAAATTAGAAGGGATACCCTTCATGTCTGTGTATTCCTAGGAGAATGCCCCCTTATGTTTTTTTAAGAGAGTGATTAGGTGTTCTTGTTCATCCAGAGAAAAATTGGGATTGATATTTAGGGTTTTTCCAGGATCTATCTCGATTGGAACACTTTTCAAACTTTTCAACACTAGAACTATGTGAGTATCACTAACTAATGTCTCCTCTGTGAGATTTTCTTATTCTTATTCACCCAGAGTATTATTTAGGATCTGATAAAAAAATTTATTGACAAAAGTGGGTTCACTGATAAAATTATTGATGGCATTGTCCACTGTTTCATCTTTGAAATTCAAGGCCTTCCATATCATTAAAAATAGCTGAACACCCTCCTCTTCCTCTAGCTCCATCCATAATGGATTTTCAGCTTCTATACTCGACCGAGCTAGAGGATAGAGGGTAAGGTTCGTTATCTCAGTCCCATCTGATATGGTCATAGACCTAGACTAACAACTGATGCAAGCATCAAATGTAGCTAACTAGGGCCTGCTCGGGATAAACGGGTGTCCTCCTAGCTGCGACTTGGGTTGTAGAACCAAGAAGTCAGTTGGATATTACATGAATCAACTGAGACAATGAGGTCATCTAATATTCCCTCGGGTTTGATGGTGGACCTATCTACAAGTTCTAGAACAATAGGAGTTGGCCTAAGATTAGTGAGCCCAAGTTTTCTTACAATTTCTATGGTCATGACGTTAATAGTGGTGCCTAAATCTACCAGTACATTTGGTATCTACGTGCTCCCAATCTGTACAGTGACAGTGGGATTCCCAGGATCGTCATATTTGGTGAGGAGGGTTTTTCCCATTATTAATTCAAATAATTTTCCTATAACATGGACATTGGGAGGATACCTAGGTTTTCTTCCTGGTTTTCTTGTACACAGATCCTGAATAGTTTTGGCATAGATAGGCACATCATGAAGGGCTTGCAGCAGTGGAATTTTGACATAGATATTTTTCAACTCTCCTAAGAGGTTAAATTAAGGTTGTTCCACTTCCTTCTGTATTGTTAGTCTTTCAGGATATGGTGGTTCCCTAATCAGTCGTGTAGGTTATGTGTCAATAGGTGTTTCTTCTTGTGTTTCAGCCGATATCTTGGTAGGATTTTCAGCGTCCTCAATAATGGGGATCACTGCATTGGATAAGTACTGTTGGTTCATCCTTTCTTCAGACACAGAGGATGGAACATCCTCAATGACTAAAGGCTCCACTACCCTCCCTCATCGTAAGAAGATGTCATTACAGGGAAATGGAGTAATGGAGTAGGCGGGCATGTTGGCAGTCTCAAATTGATGGATTGCTTTATTGTTTGGGTTGGGGTTAGGTTGAGCAAGAAGTTGTGGTCGTATAGGCATATTGGGTGCAACATTGTTCTGGAGTTGCAGATGCAACTGTCGATACTGCTGATAAGGCTCAGGGTATTGTTGAGGAGGGTATGGTTGATGGGGAAACTGTTGATGTGGAAACTATTCAGGAGGTTGGTTATGGGGAAACTAGTTCCCTGGATGGAAGTTTCTCCACCCAGGAGACCAAGAATTCTATTGGTTTGGTGACTGTGTCCAAGAGTTCTAGGAGTTAAAATTTTGCATTGGAGGTTGAGAAGGATACCATTGATGGTTTGAATAAGATGAAGGGAATTGTGTATTCGTGTTATTAGAAAATGGAAATGATTCTGGATTCATACCTTGATTTCAAGTCTGCCAAGGCTTATCCTGGGTAATGAAGTAAGCTGGTTCTACATCTAGAGTTGATGCCTGTAGAACTTCCTTCACTTGAAATAGTGAAGGGAATTCCTTTGTATCATGGTTTAGCTCACAGAGTTGACACACTTCTACTTTTTCAAGTGGGCACTCCTTCAAGGGATGTTTCTTCCTATATTTAGGGCATAATACACCGAGTGTTAGATATTCTACTGCTTGTTTCTGCTCTACCCTCAGGACATATGTTTCTGAGGATATGGAGCTCATCATTTCTGTCTTGAAATTCTTGAGGAGGTTGCCTATTTCTACCCAAGTGGCTCCTCCATTAGATTAATTTTGTGTTCTGCCAAATACATCTCATTCTATTTTATCCCGTTTGTCCCGTTTGTTGTTCCTAGAATATCCTCTAGAATACCTCTTGCATAATTCCACAATATTTTCAAAGGATTCCTTTGAGATGTCCCCCTTTCCTAACAGGTTCAACATGTATAGGAAGTCTTCCCTAATACCACGAATTAGGATTATCTTGAGCACATCTAACCCCATATTAGTCTGTCCAGCTCTTTGCACATTGTACAGAAGCCTCTCAACAAAATATTCCAAGCTTTCTTCGTCCCTTTGTACCATCTTGAACAGTTCTTCTCTTTTATCCTTGGTGTTGTAGTACTCCTGATATTTTTCTAGGAACACCCATTTCATTCGGTCCCAGGTGGTGACAGTCCCACCACCCAGGATAATGAACCAATGTAATGCATTATCCTTCAAATTAGCAAGGAAAAGTTTCAACTTCTGCTCACTAGAAGTGTAATCATAGCTGCGACAGAGGATATCAAATTCGAAAAGGAATTTGTATGGATCCTCTATGGATTTTCCATGAAAACAAGGTAAAACTGATGGTGATATATTTTTCATGGGGGTTATTCCCTCTCTGTATTGAATGGGGAACTTTAATGTGCCAACAGTCCCCTCAGGTAGGGGATCACCCTCATTATGATGATTTCCCCCCATCACCTCTTTGTGATCTTCTGGATCGCGTCTGTTATTCATGTATTCTTCTACTCTCTCCTCTTTGTGCTTCCACGAATCGTTTAATTTTTGATGGAGTTGTGTCCACTCTTCTTTTGTCACCACCTTCCTGTTAATGTGATATACCAAGTCTCATTCAGTTGATCCTGTAGTACTAACTCTGTCTTGCTCTGCAGGGACACCTGAGGGTGTCGCAACTTCTCTTGTGTTCTCCACTGTGGAAATTTATGCTTCCACCCTGAGAATAATTGGGTTTCTTCTGACAGAGGACCCCTAATGGCGAGCTCCGGTAGAGGAATTGGCTCTGGCAACCAAATCGTCAATGAATGTTCTTCTTCGCAAGGCTGTATTTCATCCACGACCTCGACCACCTGCAATGCTAGTATTTTGTGGGGTCCTGGGGGTTGTATGAATGTCATGCTGTACCCTTCTCGTATTCATGCAACTCAAAACATGTAAACTTAAAAAAACTGAAGAAAAATGAATGGATGCAAATACTGGATGCAACTACTATGGTTTCTAATAATTACCTTCCCCGGTAATGGCGCCAAAATGTTGGGAACTCTATATGCAAGTTAATTAAAGCCAACATACAGAATGTTCAATATAAATTATCAAACCAGGAAAGTCTTTTGGATGCAAAGATAATTTTACACTGTCTATGCTTAAATGCTAAGTAGTTGATATTGTTGAATAAAATATCCTACCTTCTTGTTTATCCCAACTCTTCCCATGATTAACCTGATCTAATTTACCTTCTTAAGAATGCAGAATCACAAACACCTTCTTAAAACCTTGATCTAGAAATAAAATATTCAGAAAATAAACATCTAGATTTACTTTTGCAGAAAGTTAAATCCTAAATTACCAGGCCATCTGAAGATACATTATAACTATCTCAATCCGACTTGATTTAGAAATAAAAAATACAGAAATTGAACTCCACAATTATAATTGTGAATGGACTGAATTAGAGAAATTCAAAAAAGACAACAATTGAAAGAAACTAGGGATGAGCTTGGCTATTACAACTACCACACAAGTGCATAAGGAAAATTAGTCTACACAATCGATTGTCACACCACTCTGCTGCACCTTACAAGAAATGTGATTACCGATCAATTGAGGAAACACACAATAAATCATTACTATTGTAGATGTTATAAAAGAATACATCTACTGTAACATCCACACCACATGACAGAGAAGATAAATACCTAATTAACTCGGAAATCTCTGTAGGAAGGTGGGCCCAACCTTCAAATAGAGACGTCGAAAACTACCACAACTTAAAACACAGAAATCAGAAGAATCCTGCTCCTTATATTCGATGATGGAATGAAAGTATAGTCTCTGCCACAACTTATACAATATGATCAATTATTTTCCAACCCTTGGCTTTGGATACTCCCTAATATTTATACATTAATCTTCATAACTTCTATCCACTAATATTGGGCAGCCATGAAGATCTACGATCTTCAGGCTTCCCTATTACAATGCATTGTTATAGCTGTGGCGAAACAGAAGCAAAGAATATAAAAAGTTTGTTTCCTAAGCCGATAATGAAATAACAAAACCAAATCAAGAATTACTCCGTCAGTTGCAACTAAGGCTTGGATAATGGTGTGCTACTGAATTTAGTCTGTTGTAGCCTTGGCTATTGCAACTTACGTAGGATGAGGATCTTTGACTATTTTTCACCTGCAAATATAGAGTCTGTGGGCACAACTGGCAATAGATATTAGTTTCTTCTAGAATTTGCTTGACCTGATGCACCTGTATCCTTCATGCTTTGAACAATCTTCATAAAACCAACTTATTAGCATAATTCAAGACGTAAATCCCTGTTTATTACAATCATAAGTATTAATAAGATAAACTAATAAGTAATCATACCTATGAGGAATCAGAGGTTTGCTGAAGGAAAAACATATGTTAGGTGCATGAAAATAGGGTAAGATAAGGAGAAAAGAGTATATCAAGTGTGGTTAAAAAATGGGTCATTTATGGGCCCAATAGAGGCTACATCTAAGTGCTTACACAAGCACTATCATACATAGAAAGAATGTAACTTATATTAAGATAAGGAACAATATTTATAGAGTTCTTCAGAAAGACTAATTACATGCAAAGACTAACTAGCTCAGCACTTTCGTGGAGGTCGATATATATATAATTTTTACAGGAGTGAGTAGGTCGACCCTTTCAGTGGTCGACCGCTCCTAAATTTAGTCAATCATAATGACCATTAAACTAATCAAATGCTAATGCACAAGCATCTTCCTTCTTCGATGTGAGTATGGTTCTCTTCAGTGTGAACATTGCATGCAGGTTCCTTCTTCAGCGTGGCTGAAGATGTGGTGTTGGATAGAGGAGTGTGACAACAATCCTTCTAGACTAATAAACGTCTCCAAAAACCAAATGCATGGAAAACAGGTGCTTTGCAGACCCATTTCGGACTTTAATGCCTGGCATCAGTGTGCGGTTAACTCGACAATCTGGATGATAGGCTGCATCATGAGCTGGACACTAAGCTTAATTCATGACTGAATTCTATTGGTTGGGTGTTGGGTTCTTTTGCTGAGTGCTTGGTTTAATTATGGTTGGACTTCATTTTCGTGACTGCGCATTTCCATTATGCCCCTCCATTTCTTCACGATGTGCATTAATCCTCCATATTTGCATGCTTGTAGATCCCTTTACGGCCTGCATAAAACATAGAATCTGTTAGTTGCAAAAACATGAAATGATATATATATTTAAACATAAAATCTTAAAGTGAATGATTTTATAAAGAGATTATGTATGTGAATAATATATAAATGAACCCACTTTAAAATGAATTAAAGGTAATTGGGCACGTGAGATATGGTTTTAAATACAATCCATGGCATATTCCACTTTATGCTTTGGTTAATATGAGTGGATTTGGATATATTTGTTTTAATATTTAATTCCCATTTTTTTTAATATTTTTTATTTTCTTTATTTAGTTTCCATTTTTTAATATTTTTTATTTTCTTTCTTATTTAATTTTAAACAAATACTCCAAGTTCATCATTACTCATGGTTTTTGTATGTGTAGGTATTCATGGGACCAACGAAAAATAGAAGGTGAGGATAAAGCAAACCAAGAACCTAAGAAACATGCCATTAAACCTAGTGTGGAACTTAGGACCGAAAGAAGGGATTAATAGAGTGCCAAAATGCACACTAAATGCAATAACACATTAAAAATGATGAATTAAGATTCTTTTACATTTATAGGTTATCATTGATGAAAACATAGTAAAAGGTAGACAAATTAAAGATAAATGTATTAGATTTCAGTAAATAGGCCAGGAAATTAATGTAAATAAAGCCATTATAAAAGATAATTTCGAAACTATATATTTTCAAAAGAGCAAACTAACTAACTATCCTACTCTAGTTATCGAACTTATGTAATCGTATAAAGCAAATTAAAAACAATAATCTAAGGACCAAGTGTAAACAAACACTTGGTGAGGAATCATAAACTAATGTAAGCAAACTACTTTAACAAATATAACCTAATCAACAACCGATCTATGAGCTTTGAAAAGTAAACTTATATTAAACTTAAGCTATGAGAGCTTTCAAGATAAAACTTTAAAATACTAAAAATTAATGCATAAGTTGAAGATAAAAAATAAATATAGCACCTATCTAATTAATTCCATATTTAATGAATTAAAACATCAAACTCAAAATAATATATTCATGAAAACTTTCAAAATACAAGTACTTATGTTATTTGAAACAAAACTATGAATTACCAAAATAAAATCTATCATAAACCCAAATTTATAACTGATTCTTAAAAATAAAACATGTTCAAAATAAAATGTATATTATAAATCACAAAACAAAATCTAAAATAATTAACATAAAAGAAAAAAACTATAACCAAATATTAATCAATACAAACTACATAAATAAACTAATTAAATGAATTAATATGAATTATAAATTAAATTAATGTATACTAACTACACCAATTTACAAATCAACCACAAACTAAAAACTTAAAAGCAATATGAAGTAAAAGATTTTACAATACTTTACAAAACTAACCATTACAAAATTACAAAGTTAAAAACGTTATTGAATAACATAGTATAAATTACAAACTAAATTAATATAAATTAACTAAACTAAACTACAAACTAAAGAAACAAAATAAACCACCAATTACAAACTAAACTACACACTATAAATAAATATAAAATAAATAATTTTTAACATTACATCATCCGAATAAGTGTTGTATGTGCATAAAACTTGACATAGATTAATGCATAAATGGTTATATGTATGCATAGATTTATACGATATTTTTGAAACTATATAATTACGTGTATATAAAGCTACAATATTATATGTTAAAGTACTCGTAAATCAGCATAAAACCTAATTAACTATCCTTGTATAAAACAATTTTGGAAATGACTGCAAATTTTGGAAAATTCTATCTAATTTCGAATTAAAGGCTGAAAGACAGACTGGAAAGCAATCTAGATGAATAGTGCAAATGGAAGGTGAAGAGATGAACTAAACAGAAATGTAAATGGCCGACCGCATCAATTTTGAAAATATAAATTGCAAAAACACAGGAAAATTATAGTTTATCAACAACAAAACATCATCTACAAGAAAACTAAATACATAGGCATAAAAACAAAATTACTTATCTGCAAATACGAAAGAAAACTGATGAATATGTACAAATAGAAACTACAGTTGTTGAGGGGCCCTTCTCAGCAATCAGAGGCTACGTCTAAGTGCTTACACAAACACAATCATACATAGCAAGAATGTAACTTATATTAATATAAGGAACAATATTTACAGAGTTCTTGAGAATGACTCATTACATGCAAATACTAACTAGCTCAGCACTTGCATGGAAGCCGATATATATATAATGTTTACAGGAGTGAGAAGGTCAACCCTTTTAGTGGTCAACCACTCCTAAATTTATTCAATCATAATGACCATTAAACTAATCAAACTCCAACACACAAGCATCTTCCTTCTTTGGCATGAGTCTGGTTCTCTTCAGTGTGAATGTGGCATGCAGGCTCCTTCTTCAGCGTGGTTGAATATGTGGTGTTGGATAGAGGAGCATGACATCAATCCTTCTAGAATGATAAACGTCTCCAACAACCAAACACATGGACAATGGGTGGTTTGCAGACCCATTTCAGACTTTAATGCCTGGCATCAGTACACGGTTAACTCGACGATCTTGACGATAGGCTGCATCGTGAGCTGGATGCTAAGCTTAATTCATGGCTGAATTCTATTGGTTGGGTGATGGGTTCTTTTGTTGAGTGCTTGGTTTAATTATGGCTGGGATTCATTTTCATGACTATGCATTTCCCTTATGTCCCTCCATTTCTTCATGACGTGTGTTAATCCTCCATATTGGCGTGCCTGTAGATCCCTTTACAGCCTGCATAAAATATACAATCAGTTAGTTGCAAAAACATGAAATGGTATATATATTTAAACATAAAATCTTAAAGCGAATGATTTTATAAGGAGATGATGTATGTGAATAATATATAAATGAATCCACTTTAAAATGAATTAAAGGGAATTGGACATGTGAGATATGGTTTTAAATACAATCCATGTCATATTCCACTTTATGCTTTGGTTAAAATTAGTGGATTTGGATATATTTGTTTTAATATTTAGTTTCCATTTTTTTAATATTTTTTATTTTCTTTATTTAGTTTCCATTTTTTAATATTTTTTATTTTCTTTCTTATTTAATTTTAAACAAATACTCCAAGTTCATCATTACTCATGGTTTTTGTATGTGCAGGTATTTGTGGGACCAACGGCAAATAGAAGGTGAGGATAAAACAAACCAAGAACCTAAGAAACATGCCATTAAACTTAGCATGGAACTTAGGACTGAAAGAAGGGGCTAAATGTTGTACCAAAATGTGCACTAAATGCAATAAGACATAAAAAATGATGAATTAAGCTTCTTTTACATTTATAAGTTATAATTGATGAAAAAACAGTAAAACGTAGACAAATTAAAGATAAATGTATTATATTTCAGTAAATAGGCAAGGAAATTAATGTAAATAAAGCCATTATAAAAGACAATTTCGAGGCCCAACAGTAGGTGTCCACATCTCGGTGGTTGAGCTCACTAGCTTAGCAATTCAAGTTTCCTAGTTCCTTTGCAGTCTGATAAATCCATATGTTAGTTGGCTTGGATGGTCCTTAATGAGAATGTTGGATTGACTGATTGCAGTCTGATAAACCCAGTAGTATATTGGCTTGTTGTTTGTAGCCTGATAAACCCAACTGTGTTGGATTGGATGAGTTTGGTTGTATTCTTGGCTATGTGTGAGACTGTTAGTGTTCCTTATTCCTTGTGGTAATCATGCCCAGCTCGGGGGTGGCAGTGCTGCTAAGAGATTGATGAGTGCACTGGCTTATGGTTGGGTGGAACGTTGCAGTGATGTAGCTGGTTGTGTGACAACTTATTTCAAAGATAAGTATATCTGTATTAATATCTGTAAATGGTATTTTCTTCATGAAATATGTTGAATATGTTTAATATGTTGAGTTGATTAATTGTTTCCACTGTATCTATGTATGTTTCGTTCAATGCATTTTTAAATTAAGTTATGGTGCTTAGATGGACAGATTGGTGATGGACTGAATCATCAAATCTATTCAATACTTCTGTTAGCAGGTTGAATTTCAGCAGAAATTTCCTTCCGCAACTTGTAGGATGCGGGACGCGGGATGCAGAAATGACCTTCTGTAAACTTTGTTCCCTGCATAATTTCCTTCCGCAACTCTCCCTTCCTCATGTGGGATGCGGGATGTGGGATGCGACGTCGCGATGTCTAATTCTGCAATTCATTATTTTTGTAATGGTCTATTCCACATGCAGGATGCAGGATGCAGAATGCAGAATGCGAGATGTGGGATGAGGGACCGCAATTTTCATGTTTCCTCGATTCCGCAGATTCAAATTTTCTACATCGTTGAATCTTGCAGGATTGATCTCTGTTGTCGATCTGTTTCTAGATGCGGAACGAGTTGTGACTGTCTAGTCCCGTTATGACTTTCTCTGCCATTCAATATCCTCTAAGATGTTTCTTCATAGGTCGTCGTATTGAGCACTGATAGAAGCAATTTCTCTGCTATTGGGGAAGTTAGAGAATTTATACAGAGATTAATAGATTGAACTTCAAGCATATGGATGCACATTCATCAAATGTGTGGGACTATGGTCATATTTATCCTGTTGGAGGTGGGGGGGCCATGACAGCGTGGTATCAGAGCATGAATGTTGAGTAGTGTTTCATGGCCATGCCCTGTGATTCAAAAAATGATAGAAGTTTCATAATAAAATTTTAATTCTGCATGGTAATGAGGGCATGGGTATGTGACAGAGTGGTATCAGAGTTGCTGGTTGCAGCACTAGGGCCTAAATGGGCCAAGTTGAATAGTTAACAGAGCTCATGTTGCAGCTTTGGGGCCTCAAAGGGGCCATGAGAAATCCACCTCTGTGTTAAAATAAATTCAGCAAGTTCAACAGGGATTGCAGGGACCCGAACGATGAAAAATGACAGTGCATGTGTGCACCAGATTGCTCGAAAATGGAAAAGAACACCCAGGTTGTGATTTGGCAGAGCTTCTATTTGCATCATTGGTATAAATTTTCCAAGTAAATTGGTTGCAGAAATAAAACTACAGCAAGAAAGAGTGTTGTTTAGCGGAATTTCCAAACTTAGACAACCCAATGAAATGCACCGTGATCGTGATCTGATCTTGACTTTTCATGCCTGCAATAAGCGATTCGCAAGTAATTTATTTTGATTTATGAGATTGTCTAACCAATGATTTTGTTAATAGATTTTGCAGATTCATAGTGTAGATTGAAATGTTGGTCTTGGTCCCACTAAGAGGGTCAAAGAAGATCAGCGCTAAGAAGATTAACAACATGAATGATGCACAGGATCCTTGTGGACACGGGGAAGATGTTATGGGGGATGTGGAGGACCCCATTTTCATAGGAGTTTCCCACATGGGTAAGGGTATGTAAGTCCAACTTACAATATCCAAGAAAATGAAACTAAAGCTGATGAGAACAGGGAACAAGAGAGTTCCCCAGATGCTACAACTACCATAAGAAGCCTGAGGGTAGAATTGCAGGGTTGCAAAGAATAAAATAAAAGGATGATCAAGGAATTGGTAGAGAAAATCTAGATGACCTCAGTCATGCTATAGAGTTTGGCATACCTCCAAAGGCAGATAAACTTTGGGAATCATTTAACAGAGGTAGAAGGGAGTAGGATAAAATTCCATAAGAAAAAGGTGAAGCTTAACCCATGGAAGAAAGGTTTTAAACCTTCTCACCTCCTGAAGCAACAAAGGCAGCCATCACAAGTTGAGATTGAGCCAGCCATAGTGATGGGGGGGAATCCCAAGAAACCACTCAAATGTTGTGGATGTGAAGGACCCCATCTGTTTAGGAATTGTCCACTTGAGTATGGGAATGAATGTCAAGTCCCTAACACCCAAGAAGTTGAACTGTGGGTTAGGAATTAGGGATCATTCCTAAAATTTGTAGTGTTAGAAGACCACCAGGTAGGTCACAACTCAATTTTGGTGGAAGTTGAGGGTGAGATTATTGAGCATACTGCTTCTATTTGTTTGACCCTAGATCGACTCACAACTATATTACTCATGGATTGGTTGAGATGTGCACTTTGAAGAAGTCAAAGCATAGAAGATCATGGTTAGTCTAACTAGCCACTAGAACTAAGAAGAAACATAGTGAGATGGTAAGAAAATGTCCATTGGTCATGGATAGGTTAGTCACTTGTGTAGATGTTCTACCACTTTGTTCCTATGATTTTCTCATTGGAATGGATTGGTTAGAAGCTCACAGGGTAAAGATTGACTGTTACAACATGAATTTTTAGTACTTGGATGAATAAGGAAACCTAAGGGTTGTGAAAGGCATTCCAAAAGTGATCTGTGGAAGGAATTCTTCAGCAATGCAGCTGAAAAATGTATATGGGAAAAGGTGCAGAGTGTATGCAGCTCATGTTTTGTAGGTAACAAAGAATGAATATCCTCGGTTGGAGGACCTTCATGTGTTGCAGAAATTCAGGAATGCTTTTCCTGATGAGATTCTAGGGCTTCCTCCAAAGAGTGACATCGATTTTACAAATGAACTTCTACCAGGTAAAGCACCAGTGTCCAAGACACCCTATAGGGTGAGTACACCAGAAATGATAGAGCTGAAGGTGTAGCTGCAAGAGTTGTTGGAAAAGAGGTATGTTAAGAAAAGTGTGTCTCCTTGGGGAGCACCATTCCTAATTGTGAAAAAGAAATATGGTAAACACAAGATGTGTATTGATTTCAGACCATTTGAAGATGAATTTGAAATTGCTCAGGAAGCATAAGTTGTATGTAGGTTTGAGCAAATGTGACTTATATGAGGATATAATTCATTATTTGGGTCACCTTATCTCAGATAAAAGAATATCTGGAGACCCTCAAAATATTGAGGCCATGATGAGTTGGCCTGATCCAAGAAAGTTAATAGATATAACATATTTTGTGGGACTTGTAGGGTATTGCAGGAATCTCACTAAAGAAGATTCTACAGGTAAAGTGAATCCTATGTATAGGCTGAGGAAGCCTGCATGTGAACTTGTAGTTCCATGAGGAAGTGTCCCTTGTGTGTATGGGCATGCATACGAGGACTTCCTAAAGACTTAGGTAGGATGACCTGAGCAGAGCAGCATGTTTTTTCCCAATGAAACCCAAGCATAAAGCTTCCATGTGCCATGAGAAGGATCCCATGACTGAGAACATATTTTGAAATTCAGATTGCCAGTTTTTTGTTGATTATGGGAGACTGTTATCTCCCGTGATTGTTTCGAATCATGCTAACAATGGATATGATTGTTTTGCATTGCTTGATGTTTGAAGGTTCTTGTTGACTAACTATGATTTTTTGGTTGATTAAAAATTGTTCCAGGATGACATGTTGTATGTGGATGTCCAGGTTTTGGGAAGCATGCGTAAGTAAGGGGTGAGTACTCCCCACTTGCAGAAGCCAAACAACATGAGGATGTCCTCATGGTTGCAAAACAAATTGGATTTTCTGAAAGAAGCAGGATTGTGAACTCATTTTTATTTTTGAATATCAATGTTATTGATCATTTGATATTTGGGAAATCATGTATGCATGAAATAGATTTGAGAATCCATGACTAAAATTTTATGATGACATCTCATGTAATATGCAATGCATGTGAGATGGTGAAAGTACGCCTTGGAATACCTAACTCCTAGAAAGGATACATAACTCCTAGAAAGGATGTACTGGGTGTACATGCTTCCACATAAGGATGTACTAGGATACATAGCTTCTTGGAGGAATGTGCTTGGAATAGGTTTGAAAACCTATGATTGCAATTATTTTTATGATGGCATCTTATATAAACTACATGGTTGCATGTAATGTAGGTGAGATGATGAAAATATGTACTAGATGTACATGGCTCCTCGGAGGGATATACAGGGTGTACATATCTTCTCGAAGGGATGTGTTTGGAATAGGTTTGGAAACCTGTGATTGAAAATTTATAATGGCATCTAATGAAAACTGCATGTCTATATGTAATGCAAGTGAGATGATGAGAACATGAACAGGGAATACATGGCTCCTCTGGAAGGATGTACTTGGGTAAATAGATTCTTCCCCCTTCCATCTAGGTACCGGTATGCATCACTGGGGACGCCCAGGGTGTAAGACATCCGGTTATACTTCTTTCCTCACACATTCACGCCATCAGGGGACTATCACGAGAGTGGGGCCTATGTGAAGAAAATAACCCCTAGGTATTATGATGTCTGGAAGGTAAGCACCTGAGCATTGGTAAGAACTTGGAGGAGGTGTTGGGCCCTTAAGCTAGAGCTATTATTGAGCACTCAGAGAGGTGTTGGGCTCTGAAGTGGGTCTAATTGGATCTTGACTGAGAGATGTTATACAAATAAGTATTTGGTTTCCTTATCAAACTTTTGTTGTTATTAAATTTATTTAAATATACATGAGCATATGATGCAACCATGGTTTTGAAAATCTTGTTATAGATTGCATCCTATAGGAATGAATATGACATATGAATTAAATTCATTGTGGTGTTCAGAAAGGAAGAACCTGAGCTTGATAAGCAACTAGAGGAGGCGCGGGCTCTTGAATAGAATTACTATTGAAGCACCTGAAGAGGTGTTGGGCTCAATAACAGAGCTGTTAGACCTCGATTGAGAGGTATTTTTAGGTGATCTGAGGCTTGCAGAAATGTAGCTACCCTTTAAAGCACACCTAGGTGTGCAGTGGGGGCAGGATTGTGAGTGCCATGGTTGTATAAAGCCAAGTCAGATACTTGTGGAACCAAAAGGAGCTACTTATGCAGATGATTATTTGGTTCACTTTACGACTTTTTGTTGATTTAATGTCAATAAACTTATGCATGTGATTCATCTATGATTTTGGAAAATCTTGTGAATAATGACATGGGAATTGACTCATTGCTTGGGGCTTGAGCATAGGTATTGCCGGTTACCAAAGACACTGGAAATGTTCCAAGCTGAGGAGAAGGATTCTCCAAGACCAGAAAAAGATCCTGTGGTGTGTGCCGATGCATGAAAGCAAGGAATTGGAAGAGTTCCAGCTCATTCCATTAGATAGATAAAGGTGCAGAGGAAGCACTGTGGTCCTGAAGAGGCTATGTGGGATTTGGAGGATGCCATGTGATTGGCACATCCTTTTTGGTTCAAATTTGCAAGGAAATGAGTGTGGTGCCAGTGTAGCAATTGTTAAATTGTTGTAAAGAAATGAGGACAATGCTATTGAAGGGGGAGGGGAATGTAACACCTCGGTTTTGACCCTGTGGTATTTTAATTGTATATGGTGAAAATATTGTATAGAATCATGGCAAGGAGCTCAAGGCCCAGGACCTTCCATTGATTGTTGTTTTGGGTATATGTGATCAGGGTTGATGCCTACGGTTTATGGTGCTAAGTAAAGCATAGTATATATATTTATGAATATCATTTAAAATGAAAACTAGCTGTGCATTGCAACGTTAAAGAGATGGGGGAATGATTTCACAAGGAATAGGTAGGGGGAATGTTTAACCTTGAGCTATTTAGGGAAAATCCATGTGTCAAAAGGAAACACCCAAAAACGTATTCCCATTCTCCTCACATGTTCATGTTTTCATCTTCCCTCATGTTTTGGGGAGCTGTGGGACATTTTATATAAATTGAGCACATAGATCTGTAAACAAACACACAACTCACAAAATAGATCACATAATTTACTCAGTAATTGAAGAATGAAACAATGCAAAAATGGCTTGCAACTATGAATGCTTTCATTAATCAAAAGTAATTATATAATAATTACAATGAAGTACAATGGCTAAACAGCCACAAGCAATTCGAATCCACATGAGAAAATTCTAATTGATTACACTCTACTTGGCTGTAGGTAACTAAGACCTTGTCTAAATTATTATCGGAGGACTCAATGGTTAACTGACCTTGTCTAAACCATCACCGGAGTTCATCGGAGTTCGAAAACACAAATCAAGTGTTACATTCAGTGTTGACTAAGGCTAACTGACTGTGGTAGGTGAGAAATGCACCCCTCCTGCATGCAACCATGCAAACCTAGTGCTAACTGAATGTAGAGGACTAGAACTGAATGTAACTGACTCCTAACTTATCTTGACTAGTCACCAGCTCAACTCAACTAACCTTGGTTTGTATCGGTACTCCCAGTGGCTCCTAAATTGTAGGGATTGGTCTAGGAGGCTCCTAAACTGATGCATGCAAGTGAAATCAGTGGCAGTAGGCAACAATTAGTGTTCCCCACACTTTAGTAATTGAAACATCTTCCCCNTGACTAAAAATAGACTGGATGGACTCCCGATTTAGACATGACTCCTGATTTAGACATATGACCAAATTGGACAAGGGAGGATTAATAATCCTAATACCCACCTGAATGCTAACTTGGACAATCTGTGGGCCCTGGTAACTAAGGCCATAGGTCACCCATTACATCAAGTAAAATAAAGTAACCACTTAATATAAGGACTCTGGGACAAAAACCACATGGGAAAAAAGCCCCCCCTCTATCTAAGAAGGTAGAATCAGGTCTCAAGTTTTAAAAACTTGAAAATATGTTGCTGCAATCTTCATCTCTATGACGTAGTGAAGCAGCATGCATGGTGTGCTGTGCACAAGTATTTTGGGGCCTAGCATGTAGACTTCTCCTTCTTCTCCAAAATTGATGATGGAAGGAAGGAGGAATGTAACCTTTGTCTCTTGCTGGATGAAGAGGTGCATGATCACATTTATTCTTCTGAATGTAGTGAGACCGAGTCCTTTCCATGTAGCATCTTATAGGCAGTCTATTGCATCTCTCTGAAGGAGGTAATATTGAATGGCATAGTGCAAGGGTCTTTCCTTTTTGAGTGTCAGGTGGGTTTCCAGTTATCTTCCTACCTTCTAGTTTGGAGGTAGGGATTAAATCTAGATCTGAATCACCCTAAATCTCAATCTCATAAACTGATAAAGATGGATATGCAATACTAGTAGAAGCTGCAAAATAAGTAGACGCAATGTTTTTACCTTCCCTTGCAAGAGGCTGATGAGAGTGCATTGGATCTGAAGGAGGCATGAAATGTGAGAGCTCATATGCTTTTGAGGCATGATTTGCAACACCCTTCTCTATGATGTTCCAAGTAGAGATATTTGTGATCTCCATTGAGTCAGGACCAAACATCACTCGCTTTGGATATCTAGTATGGGTCATCTGATAGAAAGATAATAGGTTTGAATATAGGGAGGGAACAAATAGCACATCTTTGAACCTTCCATGTTCAAGATTGAAAGAGCCCTTCCCTTTTGTTTGGAATTTACTATTCTTTCCCATTTGAATAGTAGGACCATCAAAGGACTGAAAAGAAGAGAATGATTCTCTGGATGCAGCCATATGGTTGGAAGCTCCAGAGTCAATGAGGAAGACATGTGCTGATGAGCAGCAAGCCTTCAGTGCAAGGATTTTCCTTTGGTATTCTTCATCTTCTTCTTTAGAGTCATCCTTCCTTGTGTTAGCAGGTGCAAGAATGTTATGTTTCTTCAAAAGAAGATCCATTTCATCAATTTGTCTTCTCATATAGAAGCTTTCTGAATGAAATCCCCTTCCATAGTAAGATCAAAGGACCTTTCCTTTGCCATTATTCTTGCTTCTCTTCGAACCCGAAGGCTCCTTTGACTGCTCTTTCTTCACAAGAGACTCATCTCTTTTCTTCCCTTTTCCATTCACTACCTTATCTCCTATTGCAACCAAAGCTTGATATTTGGGAGATTGAATGATCCCCATTTGGATCAATTTATCATTCTCAGAAGTGACAAATTGGATGAAGGCATCAAGAGTGGGCATCTTCCAATTTGGAGTGGTGAGCCTTACTATTTGGAAGGTTGATACAAAGAATGAGTAGTCTACATTGAGCTTTGTGATAATGGAAGGGATGAGCTGATCTTCATCCTTCTCCACTTTGCATTGCTTCAACTAATATATCAGGTTCTTGAACTTTGTGAAGAATTCATTCAGTGATTCGAAGTTGGACGTATTAAGAGTGATCGATCATTTTCTAGCTGATGGATCTTCATCTCATCCTGCTTATCAAATAAGGAGGAAAACTTGTCCCAAATATCCTTGGGATTCTTCAATCCTTGGATGTGGAATTGATGATCTCAAGAAATTGAGGAGAATAAGTATCCATGAGCTTCATCAAGCCTGTTCTAGTACTTCTCTTTGTCATGATTTAAAACTGCCACTACCTCTATTTCTTCTGTGTGTCTGAAGAGATTCTTGGTGAGGAGCAGTACCTCCATGTCTTCCTTCCACTGATGATAGTTGAAGGGAGTGAGAGGGTCTACTCGATGAACCATTTGGAATGCAGTAAGGAGGACTGAGATACTATAGTAAATGCAGTGAGAAGAAAGGGCTACTTGTAGCGCATGCTGTGAGAAGAGCTGATAACCTATCACACAATCAAACATACAAAGTAAGGTCGACAGTCTACACTTTTGGAATTTCCTTCACACCCATCATAGTTGATCAAGCAAGCTTGATCAACAATTTCCTAACTTGGGATATTAAGTGGTAAATTATTCGCTTCTGGTACAGTACTGGAAGGAGCAATTTTGCTCAAAAAATTGATCCAGCTGGAGATCTGAGGACAAGAGGTTCCTTTTCCATTGAGGCTCTGATACCATGTAAATTGAGCACATAGATCTATAGAAAAACACACAACTCACAAAATAGATCACACAATTTACTCAGCAATTGAAGAATGAAACAGTGAAAAAATGTCTTGCAACTGTGAATGCTTTCATTAATCAAAATTAATTAGATAATAATTAAAATGAAGTACAATGGCGAAATAGCCACAAGAAATTCAAATCCACATGAGGAAATTCTAATTGATTACACTCTACTTGACTGTAGGGAACTAAGACCTTGTCTAAATCATTATCGGAGGACTCAATGGTTAACTGACCTTGTCTAAACCATCACCGGATTTCATTGAAGTTCTAAAACACAACTCAAGTGTTACATTCAATGTTGGCTAAGGCTAACTGCATGTGGTAGGTGAGAAATGCGCCCCTCCTACATGTAGCCATGCAAACCTAGCACTAACTGAATGTATAGGACTAGAACTAAATGTAACTGACTCCTAACTTAGCTTGACTAGTCACCAACTCAACTCAACTGACCTTGGTTGGTATCGGCACTCCTAGTGGCTCCTAAATTGTAGGAATTTGTCTAGGAGGCTCCTAAACTGATGCATACAAGTGGAATCAGTGGTAGTAGGCCTCAATTAGTGTTCCCCACACTTTAGTAGCTGAAACATGTGCCCCAATTTGGCCAAGTGGACCCAATGGTGCTAGTGACTAAAAATAGACTGGATGGACTCCCGATTTAGACATGACTCCTGATTTAGACATATGACCAAATTGGACAAGGGAGGATTAATATTGTTATACCAAAATCCTGTCACCATCATGTGATAAGACCTTTGAAATACCTACTGGCCCTGAATCTGAGCTTCTGGAGTGAAGACTAAATGGTTTTTTATCAATCTGTCATACAAATTCCCAGCACCGCGCATGCCCCTTTGTCCAGGAGCAGTACCCCTTCTCGCACCACCTTTCATCGGTTGTCCATAAGCAATGCCATAACCCATTTCCCTTGGTCCATAGGTGGTTATTACCAGAACCACTATGTCATAGAAGGAGAAGCACGGTACCCTTGGTAAAAAGGGAAAAAGAGAAGTTTCTCGAGGCTTCTAGATGATAAGCCTCGTGTACTGCCTTATCCCTACTGTTGTGGGTTGGTCAAGCTCAAGATCCCTCATCCTAGGATCTTAGACGCCACCTCAACCACTAATTTATCAACCATCCCTATCCATTAAAGCCCTGTAAATATGACCTCATAGTCATGGTTGAGAGGAGAACATTGAAGGCATTGTTATGCTATTGGACTGATTCTTGGCCCAAGATCATTTAGAGAGAGCATAGAGAGCTAGAGTCAGATATTTTGGGGATGAAGAGTTGGTTTCATGGAGATGCATGTCAACACTAAGGCTTGGTTGTAAACTTATTCATATTTATAATGCAATTTGATTTTCTATCCCATATATATTGTTGATGTTTGATTTCAGATATATATTGCTAGATTCCTTAGTCACTAGCATAGATTACTAGATCATATTCTGGTTTCTTTGATCTGTTTCGTGTTGAACTCTTTTGTAGGTACACAGGTGAACTATCAAATCCTTGTATTCCAGATATCTACAGCATCTAGGGAGAGTTATCAACCTCCGTGACCTATTTGTTCTGGATTTGGACCATTCAGACCAGCGGAACACCTTGTTGTCCACAGGAGGTGAAATATTCCGATCAGCAAATTTTGGCGACTCTGTTGGGGAGTAGTTGTATTCAGTTGTTCTGATATTCCTCAGTCTGCAACCCTTGTCCGAATCTAGGCTCTGTTTTCTTTAACTCAGTCAGATCTACTTTCTGATTTGTATTATTTGGGTTTGAAATTTCCAGATCTATTCAGATCTGAGTCATTTCAGTCTTTTATGCTCTGTTTCCATACTCAATTCAACAGTATGTGCTTTGATCTAGTCCTTTTCTGACTGGATCCTTTGTTCTCTTTGTGTTTTGTTCTTCTACAGGGAACCGTGCCTATGCAGTGTACGAGGAGCGATGCCACCGCCTAAACAAAGTGAGTAGTACGTGATGCCACCGCCTATATCCTATTGGTGAGAGGCAGTTATTACCAGAACTGCTCTATCATAGAAGGAGAAGCACGGTACCCTAGGTAAAAGGGGAAAAAGAGAAGCTTCTCGAAGCTTCTAGATGATAAGCCTTGAGATATCCCTTATCCCTACTACTGCGGGTTGGTTGAGTTCGAGATCCCTCATCCTAGGATCTTAGAGACCACCTCACCCACTAATTTCTCAACCATCTCTATCCATTAAAGCCCTATAAATATGAGCTCATAGCCATGGTTGAGGAGAGAATATTGAAGGTATTGTTATGCTGTTGGACTGATTCGTGGCCCAAGATCATTTGGAGAGATCATAGAGAGCTAGAGTCGGAGATTTTGGGGATGAAGAGCTGGTTTCATGGAGATGCATGTCAACACTAAGGATTTGTTGTAAACTTATTCATATTTCTAATGCAAGTTGATTTTCTGTCCCATATATATTGTTGATGTTTGATTTTAGATATATATTTCTAGATTCCTTAGTCACTAGCATAGATTAGTAGATCATATTCTGGTTGCTTTGATCTATTTTGTGTTGAACTTTTTTGCAGGTACACAGGTGAACTATCAAAGCCTTGTATTCCAGATATCTATAGTGTCTAGGGAGAGTTATCAACCTCTATGATCTATTTGTTCTAGATCTGAACCATTCAGACCAATGGAACACCTTGCTATCCGCAGGAGGTGAAATATTTCGATCAACAAATACTCCTAATATTTTAATTATCCATCCTTCAATGTTTTCAGTTTATTTTTCCTCATTATGCATGCGTAGTCCATCATCATGATTTCACCCAAAACGTTGTGGTCAATTCTGATTTTTTTCCCTATTCCATCTTGTGCATGTGCATTATGCATTGGTCCTATTTGCAGAACCATGTTTTGTTATATGTTGTTTGCTTGTTGTTACAATCCTAAGCTTGGTTGTTCAATGGTCTCCTCTATCATAGAGCGAGTGGAAGTTTGTTTTGCTGCTTTGACATTGTGGTCTGTTGTGTGTGTATATTTCTTCCTCGGTCTGAAATGGCGTGGAGTGGAATTAGATCTGAACTAGCTTGATAAACCTAGTGTAGGAAGGAACCTCACAAATATATCTAGAGCGGTTGGTTTTCTTCTTTGCACACCCTGAACAGCATTGGAAGCGAATGCATAGCCTGAGGGACTATGTAGCAAAGAAGGGGATGCTTCCTTGTGTTGGGTGTCTAGATGTTTTAGGAGCCATGCCTGATCTAGTATAAGTATCCACAACTCGGTGGTTAAGCTCACTAGCTTAGCAGATCAAGTTTCCCGGTTCCTTTGCAGCGTGATAAAACCATCTGTTAGTTTGCTTGGATGGTCCTTAATGAGAATGTTGGCTTGACTGACTGAAGTCTGATAAACCTAGCAGTATATTGGATTTCTTATCTGTAGCGTGATAAACCCAATTGTGTTGTCTTGGCAAAGTTTGGTTGTATTCTTCGCTATGTGTGAGCCTGTATTGTTCCTTATTCGTTGTGGGAAGCATGCCCAGATCATGGATGGTAGTGCTGCTGAGAGATTGATGAGCACACTGGCCTATGGTTGGGTGGAACGTTGCAATGACGTAGCTTGTTGTGGGACAACTTCTTTCAAAGATAAGTATCTATGTGTTAATCTTTGCAAATGGTATTTTCTTCATGAAATATGATGAATATGTTTAATATGTTGAGTTGATGAATTGCTTCTGTTGTATAATTGCAATCGTATGCATCTATGTATGTTTCGTTCAATGCATTTTTAAATTAAGTTATGGTTCTTAGAT
This sequence comes from Pseudotsuga menziesii, assembly GCA_001517045.1. Taxonomy (NCBI): domain Eukaryota; kingdom Viridiplantae; phylum Streptophyta; class Pinopsida; order Pinales; family Pinaceae; genus Pseudotsuga; species Pseudotsuga menziesii. The sequence goes on along the minus strand of LPNX011191469.1, from coordinate 79,693 downwards.
GGTTGGATAGGTGATGGCCTAAATGATTAGATCTGTCCAAGACTTCTGTTAGCAGGTTGAATTTCCACATAAAATTCCTTCCGCAACCTTTCCGTTCTGCAACTTGCGGGATGTGGGAGGTGGGATATGAGATGCGGGATGCAGAACGACCTTCTAAAAATTCTGTTCCCTGCAGATTTTCCTTTCACAACTCTCCCTTCTGCATGTGAGATGCAGGATGCAGTGCCATGATCTCTAATTCCACAATTGATTATTTCTGCAACAGTCTATTCCACATGCGGGATGCGAGATGTAGAATGCAGAATGCGGGATGCGGGATGCGGGATGAGGGACCACAATTTTCATGTTTCCATGATTTTGTAGATTCAAGTTTTTCACACCTTTGATTCTTGTGGGATTGATTCTCCGTCGTCGATCTATTTCCATATCTGGAATGAGTTGTGACCATCGATTCCCATCGCGACTTTCTCTGCCGTTCGATCTCCTCTGAGATTTTTCTTCATAGGTCATCGGCTTGAGCACTGATAGAAGCAATTTCTCTGCTATTGGAGAAGTTAGAGAATCTATAAAGAGATGAATAGATTGAACTTCGATCATATGGATGCGCATTCATAAAATGTGTGGGACTATGGTCACATTTCTCCTGTTGGAGGCAGGAGGGGACGTGACAATGTGGTATCAGAGCATGAATGTTGAGGAGTATTTCACGGCCATGCCCTGTGATTCAAAGAACAACAAAGGTTCCGTACGAAATTTTTAATTCCGCATGATAATTAGGGTATGGGTATGTGACACAATTAATCCAATCTTTCCCCCTTAAGAGATTTCATGCTATTATTATGTTCATAAAAAATTCTTATTTATTTCCCTTAATTTACATCATTGTTTCATATCACATTGATTTAATTATCCTATGAAATGAGGTATAAATATTCAACTATAGGTGTCACATATTGGTAATAATCCTCCAAGACACCTAGACCTATGTCATAGTGTATTTCACCCAAAGAAAATTATGAAAAACAAAGAATAAATGAGGGACCCAAAGACACCAACAAAGAATACAAAAAATGAGCAGACTTAAATAATCTATGCCAATGAAGTGAAATCAAGAATAAAGAACACTAAAATTAATATGAGAAATCCTCTTACAGAAAAATAAAAAGGTTTGAAGATAAGTTGAGGAAAATGTTTGATTTGAATATCCATGTCTTTAAAATCAATACCCTTGTCACTACAAAACAAGGCTCATGGGAATGACATAGTGATGGTATTTTGTATATTTAACTCGACTATAAAAATTGTGGTTAAGCATTGGGATTTCAACAATGTCAATTGTTGGGCTCCAATCCACTAGTGTAGATTAGACCTTGAGTTTATGTCAATCTAGAGTTTGTAGACTTAGAGGCATATCCCAAATATAGAGACTCAAAGCTATACCGAACTGGAAATCTAGTTTACCTATGAAACAAACCTATTGAAAGCTAGAATGCTATGACTTGAAATACAAAAAATCCATTACAAAAGCAACTTTATTTGATCTCTGAGTTAAACAGCAATTCATATGTGAAATGTTCTGAGATAAAAAAAAAAAAAAAACAAATTAAACCTAACCCTAAAATATAGATCACGATACTCTGCCTATTATCTCAATATTGAAAGCAGTCAAACATTAATTTCCCTTACAGGAAGACAATCACAATGTATAACTGTCCTCAATAATTCATCATTGAATAAGCAATGTACAATTATTTGATATTGAATAAGTAGTCTGAACCATTCCTATAGCATGTGAATGATTAAATAACAGAGTTTCTAACCTTGTTCAAACAATCCAACTCGTTCTGCAATGTATGAGTAGTTAAATGAAGAAATCAAATTCTACAGGGTTTAATAAAACATACCACTGGAAATGATATAAAAAGAGGTGTGCAGACTTGGAAAAGGGGGCCCTCCAATGCTTTGTTTACACATGTAGAGAAAATCACAGAGCTCTAGACTTCAATTGCATTCACCATATCGAGTTGGGCATACACAGTAATCGAATCCACAGTCTTGATTCCAGAACTATACGTTTATGATCCAGCAGAATCATTTCTTTTCATATGTAAAATCAAATAATTATACAATATTTTAAAAAACTAGAAATGCTACAAATTTAGAAGACTAATAATGACATGCAACCCTCGAGATCCTCCATCAGATCCATCAAAATAGACAAAATCGGAACTGTCCTGCTTTTATGCTAAGTGGTAGCACAGGTGGTCATCTTTGACCAGCATTGACTCGACACCTATGAGAACCATATCATCTATTCGTTGGAAGTTTAACCATCCTTGGACATAAAGGATCTTTCTCCCATCTCTCAATTTACACCTAGCTGGCCTGCAAGTATCCAACCTAGGAGATCTCTAAGTTAAACAACAATTCATATGTGAAATGTTCTGAGATAAAAAAACAAATTAAACCTAAACCTAAAATATAGATCATGATACTCTGCCTATTATCTCAATATTGAAAGCAGTCGAGCATTAATTCCCCTTATAGGAAGACATTCACAATGTATAACTGTCCTCAATAATTCATCATTGAATAAGCAATGTACAACGATTTGATATTGAATAAGCAATCTGAACCATTCTTACAGCATGTGAATGATTAAATAACAGAGTTTCTAACCTTGTTCAAACAATCCAACTTGTTCTGCAATGTATGAGTAGTTAAATGAAGAAATCGAATTCTACAGGATTTAATAAAACATACCACTGGAAACGATATAAAAAGAGGTGTGCAAACTTGGAAAAGGGGGCCTTCCAATGCTTCATTTACACATGCAGAGAAAATCATAGAGATCTAAACTTTAATTGCATTCACCATATTGAATTGCGCATACACAGTAATCAAATCCACGGTCTTAATTCCAGAACTATACGTTTATGATCCAGCAGAAGCGTTTCTTTTCATATGTAAAATCAAATACTTATAGAATATTTTAAAAAACTAGAAATGCTACAAATATGGAAGACTAATAATGACATGCAACTCTCGAGATCCTCCATCAGATCCATCAAAATAGACAAAATTGGAACTATCTTGCTTTTATGCTAAGTGGTAGCACGGGTGGTCATCTTTGACCGGCATTTACTCGACACCTGTGAGAACCATATCATCTGTTCGTTGGAAGTTTAACCATCCTTGGACATTGAGGATCTTTCTCCCATCTCTCAGTTTACACCTAGCTGGCCTCCAAGTATCCAACCTAGGAGAAATTACGGGAAGTTAGCACATCTTGTAATTTTGAATAAAACCTTAATTTAAATGCCTTAAAAATCTCATAATTCAGTTTTTTAAGAAGCAACAACATTTATACCTTTGACCAAAGCTTTGTGAATGAAATTAAGGTTTTATGGATCAATATGAAGGTTTATGGAGGAAACTGGAAGGTATTTAGATGACAAAAATAGGTCAAAATGGTGCCCAACATCAACCACGTAAGTTTGCACGAGATATATATATATATATATATATATATATATATATATATATAGTCATTTGGTTCCTTGGAGTTTCTATTTGAAAATCAGATGTTGGGTAGACATAGGGTAATGAATGCTACTTAGTGTGGGATTTGGGGACACTTAATTATGTATTCTCATAATCAAAGGATGCAACTTGGGATTTGAGTGGAATATGATAATTCATGCTACATTATTTAACAATGTGTTTCACACTCATGTATTTTTGAGAGGTCGTCAATCTCATTAATTTGTTTTGTAGATTTTATCTAAACTATCGATTTGACTAGATATTATTTACATGGTGGTGTTTAGTTTATTTATATATAAAACACAAAATTTATTGGATATCTCACCCATATATGAGTTTTATTTACTTATGTAATCACATAAGTCTATGTTATGTGACATGTTCCTTATGTTGGATGAAAAATTAATTAGTTGTGGAATCCAAATCCTTCCTTGAATTTTATAATTTCCTAAAGGAGAAATTGGTTTATTTCTAATAGTAAAAAAGTTGTTAAAAATACAAAGTTGCTGAAGTGGATGATTGGAGGAATAGATTCCCATAGAGGACATTTTATTTAGGATTTACCCTCAACACTTTCATGTAAAAAATTCAAACATTCCCACACACCTAGTTACATATTCACACACTTCCATGCTCAACCTCCACACACCTCCACACACTCTCTTCCACACAAGAAGGGTCAAACAATTTCCTAGTTTTGAACATAAATCACCCTAAGAGAACCACCCTTTACAAATAGATCAAAATTGTTGAGTAATAAATTTCACTAGAATTCTTTCATATCTCCTGTGACAAAACAAAACATTCAAGACTAATATTTTTGAAACCATATACTACTTTTTATTCTTGATTTGAGAGAAGAAAAGAAGGGAACATGCTCAACAATTATGGTAGAATAGCGTTTAATACCAGGATGACTTGCTAGTGTTGAATCTATCTTGTTGTGGATATTTCATGGTGGTGACCATTTTCACGATTTTCGTTATCCAAGATTTAGAGAGAGAGAGAAATTGTACCATATATGTGATTAAATTGTATTTCATTTCTTGTATATATATACAAAGTTTTTATTTCAATGAAATTTATTGATTGCACACTTAGTTTTCATCTTGCATTATATACCTTCTTGACTAGGTAAAACTATATATATTTTTAAAAGTATATAATTTACAAGGTTGAATCAAAGAAACTCAAGCATTGAATCTTGCACAAATGGTGCATAACATCAAAATACCTGATACATACATACATACATACATACATACATACATACATACATACATACATACATACATACATACATACATACATATACATATATATATATATATATATATAGATATATATATATGACGCAAAATTTGTGAGAGCTATGAAATTGTTTCTAGTTACACTATATACTCATCGAATATCCCACATTTATAGTAGACTATATGGGGTTGTAAGATGACGGATATTCGACGCATTTGCGTTGGATAAAGAACCTCATATTATTCACATTGGTTGGATAGTTGACATGAAGGTTGTCGATAATATGATGCCTTTATGTCAATAATGGAATTTCTTCATCCTCACGTTTCTCAGATAGCCTATGAACATGTAGTTGATAATTCAGTGTATTTGTGTCAGATAAAGACATGTTTAGTCGACTATCCAATGGCGTTGTGTTGGACAAATTGTTCTCTTCATCATCAATTTGGTCTTCACAGTGGTCAGTTAAACAACTATATGGAGGTTGATAATTTGATGCTTGATGTTTCATTGAAAATCCACCAAAATCTCATCAGCAGTTTTGTCAAGTCAATTTCATCAAATTTTTGTCAATGTGTAGTTGGATAGCCAATATCTCCACAAGATTTAGATTTGGGCATCCAAACCTTGAATTTTTTTTCTTCCTTTAGGATTCTTATAATCACTGTGTCATTAAGTATCATGTTGGGGACAACCTCAACCCATTTTTCAAAATAATTAGTTTCTATTAAAATACATCTATGCTAGCAATTGGAATTTAGATTAATTTCCCCAATGAATTATAAACCCCATTCTTGGAAAGCAGTTAATGTATTTATGGGATTCAAATGTAGTGGCTTTAATTTTTTCTTCCCTACAAATATATGGCATTCAATGCATGCTCTTACTATATGATTAACATCAACAAATAACTTTGTTCGATAGTTTCCTGCTCTCAAATTATTTTAAGCTATAGCTCTTCATGCATGTTTTTCTCCACAAATGCCCTTATGAAGTTCTGTAATTATCCCCTCTATCTCATATTCTATTACACAATTGAGTAGTATAACCTGAGGATCTTTCCAGTAAAGATATCCATCTAGAATACAATATTTTATTTCTTATAAATTCAAGGAGTTGGCTTGTGATCTGGTCATATATTCAGGACATCTAAAATTGGTCAAATAATATACAATATCTTTGTACCAATCAGATTCTTGAAATTTTTGGTTTATTTTAACTATATTGTTTTGGATATATTCCATACTTCTCATCCTTTATTCATATATGAGATCAACCACTAGATTTAAGTCCAAGGCTTCACAATTAGATTCATTTTATATCTTTGCTAGCCCCTGAGTCTGTTAGAATAATCATCCCATAGTTACCTACATTTGACATTAATTAATCATTTTTGTCTTATTACCTCGATTCCTAGATTCCATTCTATGCTAGTTGTCTTCCACATGTCCTTGAAGTAAACACATGCTAAAACTGGGTCATGGAGCTCTTGGGAAACATCCTGGAAACCAAGTTTAGCAAGTCTATTTTTATTCCTGGTTACTAAAGCGTAGTTCTACTTTTTCTGAAAGTTGCCTTGCTTTACAACAGTTTTAAGTCAAGATGAAAAGCTAGTCTAGGGGTAACTGCCTCGTTTTTTTCCCACATCATCCTCCATATTTTTCTCCAAAAAAACAATGAATGAGTGGTCTTTCCATCACTCTTAAGCTTTCCCAGTTCCTTTAGCCAATTCATGAGCATCTTCATATATTTGGAAACAACTTTATGCACCTATGGGGGATTTGACTATTTTTGTAAGCCTTATTTTTTACTATTTCGAATAGCATCCATATGATTTCGAACCACTCATGTAATTATATATTTTAGAATCCTATTACTTCATAAGTTTGGCTATTGTACACTTACTCAATACAGATTAGTTTTATGCTCCAATTTCAGTCTCCTTTGGTGTGATTTTTGCATGTTTGATTAGCAATTTTGTGAGTGTAATTGTTCTATCACTTGGGTTCAATTTCCATAGAGTGTTAACTAAATTTTTGGGATTGATATCAAGACCATATTACTGGATCTTGGAAATCCATTTTCCTCTTATACCCTCACTATCTATTTGGGAGATGATATCTTTCACTGTGCGTTGTGGAACATATGCAATTATATGAGAATGCAATACATAACATATTAAATATTTTAGGGATTTTACCATAGTGTATGCTTGCTTTTCCATTAGGTTATAATCTATTTCAACATCTCTAAGGGATTTCCTAAAAAATGTTATGGGTTCTTCATGTCCATTGTGATTCTTATGTAACAAAATAACTGCAATAGTATGAGTAGAAGAAAAAAGAAATATGAGGAATGGTTTGGTATAATCAGGTTTGATCAATACTGGAGCTTCTCCAATAGATCTCTTCAATATTTCAAAGGCTTATTTTGACTCCTTGGTCCATTTCACTTCATTACCTGTTTTTCGCATGTTGGTAATTGTTTTGATTAGTTAACTTATTTTTGGAATCAATATCCTTAGGAAGTTTACCATTCCCATAAATGATTGTACTTCATATTTATTCGTAATAGTTTCTATTCACTCTAGGGTTTCCACCCTTTCAAGATCAATCCTCACGTTATCTTTTGAAACAATATGTCGAAGCATCTTACCTTCATGTAAAGAATAACTTTATTTCTTTGGGTTTAAAGAGATCACATACCTTCTGCATTTGTTAAATGTTTATGGCTTCAAGTGAGACAAGTGTTCTTCATCGGTTTTAGAAAAATACTCTCATGTCATCAATATAAATCACTATAAACTTTCCCCTTTCTCCCACAAATGTTATATCCATGGCTTGCTGAAAAGTGGCTCTTGCATTCATTATTCCAAATGGCATTTTATCATACATACAAGCACCTCATGGATATGTGGAAGTTGCTTTTTCTCTATCTTCTTTGCTCATGGAAACTTAGTTATATCATGAAAAACCATCCATTATGGATATTCTATTTACCCCTACCACCTTTTGTAAAATTTGATCCATTCTTTGCAAGGGGTGATTATCCTTCACTGGACATTTATTTACATTTATAAAATCAACACACAACCTTATTTATCCACTTTTATTTTTGATGGGGACCAATTTTACTACCCACTCTGATTATCTTAAAGGAATTATTATCTTTGGATATGATAATTTCCTTACTTCCTTTTCTATGATTGGAAGTTGAAAGGGATTTGTTTGTCTCAGCTTCTGCTTCAAAGGCCTCACTCTAGGATTTAGAATGATATTGTGTTCTATTTTTAAGGTATCATAAGTCCTAAGTTCCTTGTGCTTCCATTCAAAAACATCTATGTGCTCTTTAAACAACTTTACATACCTATGTTTCACTTCAACGGGAAATAACTTAGATAACTTGATGTTTTTGGGCTCTTCATTAGTGCCAACATTTATATCTTCCATGTCTTCTTCGTTTGGTTGGTTTATAGGCTTAATAGGAATGTTTTTTTGTCAAAAATACTTTCCAGTGGCACTGGACCCTTATGGACGAATTCTTTCTTTAACTGCAATATCTTATGATTAACAACCTTACTAATGAACTTTGCATCTGTATTTGTATTCTCATGACAATCTGCTTCTTCTGTATCATCTTCGTCTTGATCCATGCAAGTATTTGAAAATTCATGAATCATTTCCAAATATCTTGATATGTTGGCCGTCTTCAAATACTTGTCAAAGATTTTTATTATGAGGGATAGAAGGCATGTATATAATTTATATTTCATGCTTCAACTTAATTTCAATGGGAGGCACAAATATACATGTTTCCATCACTAACGAATTTTCTTTCTGATTCATTTCTCTTGGTACAACAATGACATTAAAAGCATGAAATAAATTCTCTACTAAATTCCATGCTTGATTTCTATAAGCTCTTTGTTTGTTCTAAAACATTCACTTTGATTAATGAGAGGGAATGGCCACAAATCTTGTTGAAATGACTTTATTAGATTGTACTGGATCAAATAGATTGGATCAAGAAAGGGAAAGGAAGCAAATTAACTGTATATAGTGTAGTACCATTGGGAAATGGATTCAGAAACACCCTACAGTATGAAGGCCATTGAACTACACATCAGATAAAGGGATATATGATGATGGATACAATATTGGTCAAGGTAAAAAAGGTATAATATCCTTCAAACTGAGAGACTCATTTCAAAATAGATTAGAAGGGTACTTGAACAAAATTCAAAAATAACATGTAGTCACAACAAAAGCTTCATCACTCATGAAATTATTATTCATGAATAGGCATTGATCCTCAATGTCAAAAATTTATTCAAGAAAGATGGAAATATATAATGGAAAAAAAAAAGTTACAACCTAATAAGACAATTCTATGGAATATTCAATGTTATAAATAATTTCATGATAAAGATTCCCTCTGGATTACAATTAGAATCATACAGGCATCTTGCCTCCTACAACTCTCTCGAGCTTATAATATTGAAATCTCTCTTACATTAGAAATATTTTCTTATATAGAAATGGTCATAGAACCAATTTAAAAAAAACAATTGTTTAAATGAGAATTAAATTTTCAATAAGATTTGGGACAGGTTGCAAAGTGTTTCAAGTTGCTAAGGTTACTGGAGAATTATTGGCTGGAAAATAGTTGCAAAGGACCTCAAAGATGCCATTTATTTTCCATCTGTCAAATGTTCCCCAAGGATGAGTCTCTATCTAATATTTATGTAACAAGAAATCTCGAAGAAATATATTTAGAGAACCTATTCCTCAATTGTTTCCTCGAAACCTTGACAACTAATTCATATGCCTTTGACTCTAGATCTACTATTTTAACATAATTGTGTATTCAATTTCCTGCAAATATGGAGATGATCCCTAAACTGCAAATAAAAATCCTTTGACTGATGATCCGATTCCCTGAAATATTTGGATAATTATGAAATTGTCTTCTAACCTTGTGCCTAATCCTTTGGTATTTTCACTTGGGGATATACTTAATTGGTCCCTTGTCAAACAAGATAAGATTAATTATTTACGAGTAATATTATCTAGAAATCACCCTTGATTTGATGAATATTGGATGTCCTTCCAACCATTATCTGGAAAATGTGGAGAGAATATGCTTTTGTTCCTTATAGGAAATTCTAAGAACATTTGATTAACAAGCGAATCACCATGAAATCATAGTGTCCAAAGATATTTTTATAATTAATAGACCTGTATATTGTTTTGTGCACCCTCCCATGTCATAAAGGATTGACAAATCTATCAAAATTTCCCCAATAGCTTAAGACAATGGACCCAGACAAGGCACTCAACATTTTGGGAACAAATACAACATTTTAAACACTAGAGAGTTCTTTCCCATGTTTTTTTTCATTGAAATTAGGAGGTGTTGAGAATGTACGTGAAATTCGAGGCTTTAACCATTCTACCAGTGAAATTCGGGGTCCAATCTTACATGTGCACTGCTAGAATATAAAACTTTTGATGGAATAGATTTTGGTACCAACATCTGGCTCTGACTAGAGATGGGTCCATCCCTGTGAAACTCCAACAACCTCTACAGTTCTAGTGGCCTTATTCCATTCATGCATGCAAACTATCTCTGTTCTTGATGCACTAAGATCAACTCTAGTTATTTATTGAAATTTTAGAACTTTTCATACTACAAACAGAATGAAAACTAAAAAAAATGCTTATGTACTGAACTTATTCATGCACACTTCTTTTCTAATCCACTCTAATGTTTCTTGATCAAGTAAAGTCATGCTTCCAAGTAATCCTTGAAAAAAAACTAATTAACTAGTGAAACTCTTGATCCGGATCGTACAAATGAGGGAACCCATGGAATATAAAAGTGAAATTTGAAAACAAAACAGGACCAACATCATCTTGACAAGAATGATATGACATCCCTACTGCTTAAATACTCTATATAATCAGCAATAGGGTCATGAAATCCATATATAAATACCTCTTCCTGGTGTTGTCCTAGATGGAGATTAAATTGCTTCTGCATATTCTCTTCTTCATGATCACTGCTAATTTCATCTGTCTACAAATCTAAAAGTTTTGAAAATATTTATTCACTGATTTCAAGTTCCATCTAACTAAAATACAACTAATCCTCGTGGTTTGTATCTAAAGAAAATAGATACTTGAATTCATAATAATAAAAAACAGTTATAGCATGTGAACTTCTAACATCGTGTTTATCCGTTTCTATTTAATCTTTCTGGGAAAGAATAGTATTTTGAAGAGTATCAACCTCTTGATAATTATGAAAAGTGTCTTCTACTACAATATACTTTTCAACATGAGAATACTCTATATGACTATCTAATCCGTTACTCAACAAATAGAATTCATAACAACATTCTTGATAAAGGAAATCAATTGAAAATTCCTCTTTGCAAAACAAATGAAAAGAAGGATGAAAATGTCTTAGTGAAGTAATACAAGCAACTAGGAGTGATCTACACCAATCACGATATTATCCATCTAAGTATTATGTAAACAATTTGATGAGAACATCTTCATGTACAACTTTCTGCTTAAGCATGCACTTGTGAATATCTAGTAAAAGCTCAATTGGAATTTCCCAATATTCTCTTCTAAACCTAGGAAGGAATCCTTCCCATACACTTCTATCAGGAACGGGGTTTGGAAAACCCGAAATATTTGAGAAATCACAAAATGCATATCTCTAAGCAAGAATCTTGTCCATTTAAAACTAGTGAATTCACCCATAGATTCATGTGTAATGAAGCTTGAGTCACGAGGTAGAAAATTGCATCCAAACTGGTGTCTTTATCCTATCTACCATCAAGAGCTAGATCTGATCATTGGTGTTCTTCCTAAGGAAGATAATCGTTTCTTTCGTTCATCAGCAATAACACCAAAATATATTTTTGCTAAAATATGCACTTCGATTGCTGATAGGGAATGACTAGCACATATTAAGTTGAAATGACTTTATTAGAATGTACTGGATAATATAGATTGGATCAAGAGAGGGGAAGGAAGCAAATTAACTGTATATAGTGTACTACCATTGGGTAATGGATTCAGAAACACCTTGCAGTTTGAAGGATATTGAACTACACATTAGATAAAGGGATATATGATGATGGATACAATATTGGTGAAGGTAACAAAAGGTAGAATATCCACCAGACTGATAAACTCTTTGCAAAATGTATTAGAAGGGTACTTGAACAAAATTCACAAATAACATGCAATCACAACAAAAAATTCACCACTCGTGAAACTATTATTAACGAATAGCCATTGATCCGCAATTTAAAAAAATTATTCAAGAAATATGGAGATCTATAATGGAAAACAAAAAAGTTACAACCTGAGAAGACAGTTCTCTGGAATCTTCAATGTCATAAATAATTTCATTATAAAGATGCCTTCTGGCTTACAATTGAAATCACACAAGCTTCTTTCCTCCTACAACTCTCTCGAGATTTTAAGACTAGACTCCCTCTTACATTAGAAATATTTTCTTATATAGAAATGCTCATAGAACCTATTTTTAACAAAATTATGATAAATGAGAAATATTTTTTCCACAAGATTTGGGACAAGTTGCAAAGTGTTTCGAGTTGCTAAGGTTAATGGAGGATTGTTGGCTGTAAAATAGTTGCAAAGGACCTCAAATATTCCATTTATTTTCCATATTCCAAATGTGCCCCAAGGATGAGTATCTATATGATACTTATGTAACAAGAAATATCGAAGAAATATATTTAGAGCACCTATTCATCAATTATTTCCTTGAATCTTGGACAATTAGTTCATATACCTTTGATGCTAGATCTAATATTTTATCACAATTTTGTATTCGATTTCTTACAAATATGGATATGATCCCTAAACTGTAGAGAATAATCCTTTGACTAATTATTCGATGCCCTGAAATATTGGGATAATTATGCAACTATCTGCTAACCTAGTTCCTAAGACTTTGGGAATTCCACTTGGAGATATACTTAATTGGTCCCTTTATTGTTATGCAATATATCCTATGGTCAGGGTATAAGTGTGGGAATATAATAAAACCACTTCATAACTTAGGGATAAAGTATATAATCAATTTTCATTAATTTCCTACCCACCATCCTAGATTGTTGGTATCCACCTACACCACATGGTCAACACTTGCCATATATACCTCAGGAGTGCTTTAATCCTGATTCTGGGTTGAACCTGTCTACTTTATTGATTGCCAGAATTAGTAACTGTGCTTTCTTGCATATTCTATCTTTTACTACTTTATTCCATCTTTTTAGTGGATAAGGTAAAGATAGCCAACTACAAAACTGGTATTTTTTCCCCAACCCATCCTCCATGATTTTCTTTCCATATTCCAGGATTAGCATGTTTTTCCATCACACATGACAACTCACTCATGCTTTTTCTAATTCGTTAGGTCCTTTACTAAGTTGGGAAGTACTTTATCCCCCGTGGGGATTTATCATATTTAGTAATTCTATCTTTCTGAGCTTGACGAGTTTTATCCAATACAACTTGATTTTACCCATGAGGTATGTCCTATTTATGTACACTATTATTCATCATTATTCATTGGAAGGATTCACTCCAATATTAATCTATTCATTCATGTGATTCAATCTCTATTCTTCTCTCTATTTTTCTTGTGTATGATTATGAGAATGATCTTAGTAGCAATATCTAGCCCCTATGCTTCTTCTTTACATCAAGGATCTATTTCTACATGGTATCAGAGCTACAATTTCTACAATGGGGTCACCAACATACTAAGGGTTTGCTGTCACACAATCAAGTTTTTACAAGCATTTATTAAAGAATAAGAGATAAAGGATGTGCACCTTATCCTCGATAAGTACAACAAAATACCCTTTTGGGGGAATTTTCGGCTTGATATGGTTTTGCTAACCCCCCCTCCAAAAAAAAAGTTCATTGGGGGAGCTTCTTAAAATCCCCCCCTCAAAAGTCTTGAGAATTGAACTTTTGAGGGTGGTGGTGTTAAAATAACTGCCCCAAATGTCTAATTCTCATGACTTCCATGGGGAGGGGGCATGGGGGTTCTATAATCTGCCTTCAAAAACACGTCTTTCTAAAACCCCCTCAAAAGTGATGAGAATTGGAATTTTGGGGGCAGTTGTTTTAAAACCACCCCCAAAAGTTCAATTCTCATGACTTTTGGAGGGTTTTTTTAAAGACCCCCCATAAAGACATTTTTAATGCGGTTTTTAAAAAATTATCCCTCTAAAAGTATTAAGAATTGAATTTTTGGCGATGGTTTGTAAAAACCTAGCTCCAATTGTTAAATTCTCATGAGTTTTAGGAGGGGGGTTATAAAGGCTACTCCTAAATATATGTTTCAAGGAGATTGTTTGAAAACCCCCATAAAAATTAGAGAATTTTACTTCTGGAGGTGGTATTTTAAAGATGGTGACATTATTGACCCATTATTATCATTAATTTCCCCTAGTCAACCCATTATTGACCCCTAATTACCACTAGTTAACCCCTAGTTATAACATAATTGACCCCTTATTAACCCCTAATTACCGCAACTCATTACCCAATAATTACCCTTAAATGACCCTCAATGACCTATAATTGACCACAAATTACCCCTAAAGTATCACTAATTAACCCCTCGTTACCCTTCATTTACCTATAATTACCCATACATTATGCAAGGCCCAAGTCCATCTTATAGGCCTTATAGAGGGGATTTTTGGCTTATGAGTGGGATATGGTGGCAATTTTGGGATGTATAACACCATAAATAATGTTTTACAACCACTGCACGGTTTGATATTAACTTCTAGGGGCTAAGTTCATATAGTTTCCTCTAGGTATCATGGTTCATACGTAGCACCACAAATGAGCACACATGCCATACAAAGGAAATATTTGTCATATGAGTGAAATATGTCCATCATTTTGAGAATTAACATAACAAGGTTGTTTCTTGATGCCCATGCCATGGTATAGGGGTAAAATTCAAGGCACTAGGCCATAACATATATTTCTATGGGGCTCACATATATTTGTAATGCAAAGAGTCACACATTCCTATAATACACAATCTGTGGCCTCCAAGTTTTATATTGTGGTGATTTCAATGTTTGAAAAACTTGATATGTTTCTTAGGGATAAGGGCATAGCTTGGTGTAAAAAACTAGGTTATAATTCAATGGAATCTATCTATAAGCCTTACATGCCATGTGTGGGGCCTTAAGCCACGAAATAGGCCATGCGTAGGAAACCTTTTGGATGTTATTAAGATTCCAATATTCAAAATATTGATTTTAAATTGATTGTATGAACCTCTCTCAACAACAAAAAACATATGGAGGGACACTATCATATATTTCCAGTAGAGGAATCTTATTTGACTTGGGATCAAAATATCCGACCAAATCATCTCTCCTTTAGTATCATCTAGACTTGGTCAAAAAATGATTCTTTAGGACTTCCACAGCTCTTCAAGGGTGTAGCATATCCTTACATTTTGGTCTTGTGATGCTTTTGAAATTATATAAGTCATAAGTAGAGAAACCACTGCTTTAAGTTTTTTATTTTCCCATCTTTTTTTGCAACAATATTTTATAATATCAACAATCAAATATTCGATCTAATTAAGTAGTCTTAAAGGTTATACACATAGAAAAAGAGTGTTTTCAATATTTTATATTCATAATCTAAATCTAACTTCTTTTTCGTAAAATCATTAGAATAGAATTGGCACTAATCTATTGAAATTCAAATTGCAATAGAATTGGTGCATCTATTATATGTATGAGTTTGGTGTGTCACTTGTGTATGTGAGTTAGGTCAATCTATTATGTGCTTGAGTTTAGTGTGTGTATTTAGTGATATTAATTATTATCATATTAATTGTGATGATAAAACTCCCATGGTACCACTATGCACCATTTAGAAGGTGTAGGGATTCCTATTTTTTTCTTGTCCACATCGTTTCAATGAGTGACCACTTTTTACTTTCCTATTTCATCTTAGATATCTTTTGGATGTAATTGAAATATAAAAAATGGGAAATGTTTTTTTAGTGGTGGTTTTATAATAACCACCCTTAAAAATATTGTTCAAGCAATTATACTTGTCTTATTATTTTCCTTATGTCTAATTGCAAAAACCATTATAATTCACCTCCTTGTTGGTGTTTTTTTTTCATTAGTGCATGGGCATTTCCTAATTGCTATCAAGATGTGCATGTTATTTCGCTTCCTAGATAATATTTATTTTATAAGGAAAATCTCATGGAAAACGCTCTAAGTACTTACTCATGATCCATGGATGGTAAACGTGGTAAACCAATGACACTGGAGACAGAGCCTAATCATAACGGAATAAATAACTTTGAACTTGTGACCTTCCCAACTTCGAAAGAATTAATATCTGATGTTTGGCTCATGAAAACTTGATCTAAATCTCATGGATATATTCATGGCTAACATGCGCATGTGCTTTAACATTATGGCTAGTTTATTCACGTGATTTTAAATATACAAAATTATGAAATTTACATAATTCATTTTTGTTCCTCCAATTTTGCATGGACTTGTGTTGCCGTATTTGATGTAAATATGCAACAAATATTTAGAGTGTGGAGATCAAGACAAATCCCCACTAGTGAAATAGTTTTTATTATAAGATTTCGTAATAGTTAAGTAAAAGTGAGATAAAACCCAATGTTTACTATGCAAGGAAACCTAAATCGAAGGAGATATGATTTCCTAGGGGGTTATTAATCCTTGGTGGGGTATTCCTCATGGAAGGGATTATTATTCACTAGAACAAAATCTAAAGGGGGAGAGAGAGGAGAGACCACGAGGAGGGTACAACTTTGTGGATACTGGCATTTTCAGTCTAGGGGACTACCTCGAATATGGCCCAGAGTGTGATATTGAACCTGTGTCCTTATGATGTCATAGCATCAATTAGTGATGGCGTCTACATTGGGATATTGTTCATTGCAAGCTTACCTAAGGTTTGGTGGTGCATGCCTCTCCCACAATGATTTTTGGAAAGATTTCATTAAAAAGATAAGTGCCCTAGAACTTAATTGAATTATGTATATTGATAAGTTCTCTTGAGCATATAATTAAATCACCACACACACTTGAAGTTGTGATTGTGTTTGGAGGATCTTGAGGACCATTCCATGGTATAAGGAAAAAGACAGGATCTTATGCCATAGCATTTTAGTATGGATCTCATGGTCCATGTGTGGGGTCTCAAACCACCACATTGGCCCTTTATAGGGAATATTTGACATTAAAGTGGGATATGGTGCTCATTTTGAAGTTTAGAATAATAGATATGGTTCTTGGTTATTTTGATGTGGTTGAATACCTGCAAAATCTAAACTACTGTACCATAATATTTATCTATGGAACTCTTGATACATCCATGTGTCCCTTGGGCACCATAGAGTTCCTTCAAAGGTAATCTTTTTTATGTTATCAACATATGATGGTATTTTTCAGTTTGGCACATTCAGGATGGATATCAATAACAACACATCATATATTATTCCTTAAAATCATGCACGCATCTCTTTCTTAGGTGGTCAAATGCTCTATCCATGACTCATAATTAATAGTTATATACTAATTGAGGATTTGTGGAGAGATAGTTAGGGAATTTTTTCCAAAATTTTAGATGTTTTCATTTTTTATTTCAAGCCATATGATGACTCCATATATTATGTTATTTTCACACAATTAGAAAATAAAGATCAGGAACAACATGTGCACAACCTCTTGGATGGGTTTGGGTGTTTTAGCATTTTGTGAGAAATTTTAGGGAAGTCTATCTATGCATGAATGATTCCAACCTGAACTAGAGTATTGTATTCAAATCACCAAATTGAACTAGTAAACCAATTCAAATCAGCTTCCCCATGAATAGTTAGGTTCGAAATTTAGCAGAACCTCTAAACTTAGCTTTCCGGCTAATTCCTTCCGCAATACCTTTCCGCAACTTGCGGGATGCGGGCATATATTTTTCCAATTGAAATGGACCTCCCACAATTACATGCTGCAATGGTATTTCTGCATGCAAGATGCAGGATGCAGGATGCACCTCTTAATTTTCTGAATTGTGACTCCCAAAAATCTTCTCCCGCAACTTCTGTTTGAACTGTTGATCTTCTGCAGGGAGGATCTGGATCTTTGATCTATTTTCCTTTTCGAATCTAATATCTGACTATTATATCTTTGTAGATCCATTCTATGTCATCGATCTGAATTCCTTTAAAGAATGTTCTTCCTTCCACTATTCTTCTACGAAAATTATCCTAGCTACTGGATCTTCTTACGCTTGATATCCTATGTCAAAATGTACACAGGTTTAGATCTCAGTTCTCATCAATCCTTGCAATGATCGATCTCTATAAACCCTGAATCTACACAAAAAATCTACACATGCATTAATCATTCATGAAATCTGAAGCGGATTATTAATTTAAATATCCCCTTCAATTGATCAAAAGCTCGATCAATCGATCTCTGTTTCCTCCCTCTCAGAAGGCATCTTTCACATACAGGATTATCAACTATTAACAGAGAATAAGTCAAACATTCATTTCATGAAACCACATAGTCAAACAGAGATGAATTTACACATAAACATTTAGCCAAAACATGCCTTTTCATTCACATACTGAAACAGTATATACAATTTTGTTTTAGAACATGCGTTATGATCTCCTTAGGCATGATACATCTTTAAATGGCCTTACTTGATTCCTAGAGGCCCTGCGGACCTTCCTATATTTCTATCTCTGTCTTCTATCCCTTGTCTACCATCTCTATGCCTCGTAGGCTTACATATATATACAAACATAACTCTGAACCCAATTCTGGTTCAGATCCGATAAACACTCAACAATCTCCTACAATTCATCAACGGTTATCTATTTTAAGTAACTTTCAATCATATCTCAATGAATCACTCTATTTGACATGGCTTACTTTCACGACTCATCTAATGACACATCACTCAACTAGTGACTCATTTAAGTGACTCACCATCATCTAGAATCACATATTTTACATTTATTTACAAAGTGATAGTTCGAATGCCATCAATTCAGAATTTAAGACCCCTTCTAGGCCTAATCAGACTTTGAACTTGAATTTGGATGGAGAGCAGGATACTCCTGCATCAGATTCCCCAGGAAGAAATAAATATGACCTCCAGGTCATATCCTTCCATTCTCAATATTATTGGATCCCAAACCTTGTTATGTAACTGATCATCCATCTCATCATGTTGTTCTGTCTTTTTCATCTTCAGTTCTCCTGGTTTCCAAATTTTATGTTACAATGCTCCACTAGCCCTGCTTCTGCAATCTTCTTCAGTCAATTTCCTTATGTCACTATTTTTTCTATTATCTCTATTGATGTAAATATTCATTCTTTCCTTATGTTTTCTCTGAGACATCTTCACCATGAGCAACCTTAATTCTTCAATCTCCATATCCAATCTGTGATCTATCTAGTACACCTACATCTTCTTTTCTTGAAACTATTGTTGTCCCCTTGACTCTCTGCTACTATCCACTAGATTATAAAATAATTCAGTGTTTTTACCTATTGTCTTCTCTTTTCTAGTGTTGTCATCAAACATTAAGCAATCATGTTTATCATTCCTTGGATTTATCAACCAATATTCTAACATTTATAACTCTTCATTATAATTTCTGAAATTAGAAAACTTTCCTCTGTCTTCATTAGACAAATTTGCATCAACAAATTCCTTTAGGTGTTGATCACCCCTTTGAGATAATATAGTATCTTCCTGTGTCATGACAAATTTCTTCCCCAGTCTGTCAGTAACACATCTATCCAAATATGCAAGTGTTCTCTTTTGTTTATCTCTATGAGACCATGTCATCTCATCTTTCAATCTTAGAACAAACTTCTAGCTTTGGTGTATGTAAATAATACATGGATACTCTCCTTGTTCTTTTACCTCTAGGGAAACCTTACAAAGTTCATCACATTAATTTTAAAAATATTGAGATTTTTAAACCTTACAAGGTTCTTCGTCTTCTCATTAATTTTAAAAATATTGATATTTTTAACTCTCATTGACTTTATTATCAGTGAATTCTTTTGCTGATCTGAACTCTCCCAAGAGTTCATGAGACTTTATTTTGCACCATCTTTTTCTAAGATGACTTTATGTTTTGCTTCACAACAGTGAACATATTCTTCTGTCTATGGTCCAATTTTTAATTTTCTTTCTTCCCAAAATCTTTCATCCTATGCTTCACAACCTACATAGACACATATTTTAAGTATTCTCCAATACCTGCAATCATACACCAATAATCAGTTTCAAAAATATGAGACTCTGAAGTCCCTGTTGATATTTCCTTTGGAATCCCCCTGTTGTGTTGGTTTGAGCACAACATCAAACTTTCACCATCACCTATTTCTCCAATGGTATGATACATAGGTTGTATACACTCCTCGTATGGTATCCTTTAATATTCTATTACAACAGAATCATGTTCTATCGTCATGCTCTTGGAAAGCACGTCTGCTTCTTCTTCAGACTTCGTGACATTCCAAGGTGACTGTTCAAATTTCTCCTTCATCAGAATGCAATTCTGATTCTTCCCTATAGAAATGTCTTTGCACATTTCTTTTTCTGCCTTCATATCCAAATAATATTCAATTGACTGTGTTCCTCCATCAAGAAACTCATCAATGAGTTTCTTTTTCTACAATACTTTAGACCTTTCTTCATTTGAGAGACTTTCTTCATCAAATTTTAAGATAGTTTCAAAATCTTGTCCATCATTTGCAACAAAACCTACAATCACAAACAAATCATCAATCTCAAAAACAAAAGACCTTTTGGTCTCAGTTGGCCTCACAGTCATCTCCTCCATAATTTTATCTGTACTCTTTACAGAATTCATGAGACTCTAAATTAGTCTCTCCTTTTATGCTTCATCATCCTATCCAAGCAAAGGACCATGTTCAGGTTCACAATATGAAACCTCTATCTCAAATTCAACTTCTCTAATTTCTTTCTTTAATTCAGCAACCATCTTTTGATGTAGCTTCATCTGTAGTGAGTACCATCTTACCTCCTTTTTCATGACCCAACCATACCTCTAGTTTTCTTCTTCAGCAACTTGCATCTGCTTCTCAAAGCACAAAATGCCTTTTTCTAACTCTAGAAACTCTCTGTCATCTTCTTTACTTCTTTTCTTCTCTCTTCTGTTGTGGCTTTTCTTTGAACCCCTACAATGAATTTCAGTATTCATTGTTTCTATCTCCCTCTCCTCTTTTGTGAACTTCATCCTTTTCACTTGTGGACTGCTTTCCTAAGCCTCCCTCAACAAGTCCCCATACTTGTCTATTATACCTCAACAAGCTATCTCTCCTTGATATTGTCCTTTCGGTATCTCTGGTTCTTCTCCTCTAGAACATTTTGAGCATATACTTTGCTCTTGTTATTAATCTTGCACATTGATCTAGGAACTAAGAATCAATCTCATCAAAGAATAATCAACAAATACTCATGAAATGGTGTTAATCGGAACCAGAATGGTTTCCTCTCTGTATATTCAATAAACAATGAATGGTTACAATAACAATGTCAAGAAATATCTTGAATCCATGAGGAATTTGAATACCTAAAGAGGCAATTCGAATTCAATGAGTGAGTATAGCTTAGCTGACTCTAAACCATAGGTTCACACTCAGTTAACCACTTGACCAAAACCCTAATTGACTCACCAAACCCTAACTGAAGTCAAAGTGCAATAAATGAATGAATCTCAACTGAAGGAGATCAAACACATGTCATAGCAAGCCAATCATCAAGTGCTAGTGCTCCATGACTTCAATGAACCCCGATGAGGTTAACTGAAGCTGAACTAACCATAAGAAGTTGGTGGAGGCACCCTGTTGACTCCAGATCATTAAATAATAATAAATAATCATTAAATAATATGTTTAATGAGAGGAGGCGCCTTAACTGACTGGTTGAACTCATTGTAACCACTAGTTAGCAATTAGGTGCATTAATATCACTTAGATCACCCTCATAGTGCTCTAGTTAGCCTCCTTGACTGTAGGTAGGTGTGGGTGCAACTGGATGATGGCAATTAATGCTCCACTGATGTCAATTAATGTCAATTATACTTAGGATAGTGGTTTGACTAGGCCAATTTGACCAAAAAGAGTGTGTATGATGGTAAATGTCTCCAACACCTCCCCTTAATCTATACTCAGGAAGAGTTAGAAAACATAGATGCATAAAAATGCTAGGGCCCCAACAACAAAGGCCATAGGTCACCCTGTACAATAAATTAACTGCTTAATATAACCAACGAAACGGGGAAAACCTCATGGTAAAAATACCCCCCCTCAAACTAAGCAGTAAATCAAGAATTGGTTCTTCTATGCAGCAGCATCCTGAGACTGTGCATGTGAACCTATGAATCCAAACTAAATGAATATGTCTGGAGGAATCTTCCACTTTGGAAGAAGATCAATGCACTCAACTGAATCAAAAATATAAATAGTTGCACGGTGAAAACTGGACCCATGTAGAGTAGTTGAAATCATCTGAAGAGAGAGCAAAGGTTCTTGAGGATTTGAACCATGTGTGGAATGCTCAATAAACTGATATGTTGCAGCCTTGAACAGCAAACCATGAGTGGTAAAATCAGCCCCAATTTTTAGGAGCAAGTGTCCAAGCGGATGTAGAATGTCTTCCTCTTTACTAGTTCTGTGAGGAGATGAGCATGTGACCAAAGGTAGAGAATCCCTGGGACTCTAGAGAGAGAATTTTTGAGCTCCATAATCTGATATAGCTTCATAAATAGATAATTATTCACAAAATAAAATATCAGCAACCTCATAAGAGGAAACTAACACTAAATCCCCAGCAACAAAATTGAAGAAGAACTGCGGTACTTGATTTTTCACACCGAAAT
The DNA here is from genome assembly GCA_001517045.1 of Pseudotsuga menziesii. Lineage (NCBI taxonomy): Eukaryota > Viridiplantae > Streptophyta > Pinopsida > Pinales > Pinaceae > Pseudotsuga > Pseudotsuga menziesii. The sequence continues at coordinate 56,875 of LPNX011191469.1, read as the reverse complement.
TGGTGAGAGCAGCTATAAGCATGACTGAAAGCTCTTGGATTTTAAAATATGAACCAAATAATATCATATCAAAAAGGAAATCAGATCTAAAAAGGTTCACAATAGATCCAAAACTGTGAAATGAAATCAAATCCTCAGCAGCAGTTTCGAAGGAGACTTGCGGTACTTGTTTCTTCACACCATTGATGAGAACAGCTACAAGCAGTACTGAAGGTTTATGAACCTGAAATTTTGAACCAAAAAATATCAGATAAGATCCAAATAATATAATATCAGATCCAATAAAATTCATGTCATATCCAAAATTATGGTCAACCGAGACGGTAGATGCACAGTTTTCTTCTTCTTCAAAATTCTGAATTTTGGTGCATGCAATCCTACAGGAATTTGCTGGAAGATCTAGATCATGGAGAGAAAATGGATCACTCTGGTAATCTGATATTTCTACCAAAATATCCAATTTATCACATATTTTCACACCAGTAGCAACATTAGAGGGAGAAAAATCAAATTTCTCTTCACTTTCGGAAGCAATTACTGGTAAATTTTGCACAGAATTCAAAGGAAAATCACCGGTGAATGTTTGCATGGAAGTGGAGCAGTATTTTTCTTCAATATCAGAGATTGAAATGTCTTCTTATATTTCAGCAATATGAGAATATGAGATATCAGAGATCTCGTGAACTTCCGGAGCATCAGGAGAAGGAGTCACTGCATGGAGATTTTCTTCAATTCGAATTGAATGTGTAGAAGATTCTGCTTCATCTTCATCTTGAACAAATTCATCAGAGAGAGTAGAGGCCAAGAATTTTGAGAAAAGAACTCTTGTGGTGCTGGCTTTGATCTCTAAAGTACTATTATGATCATCATTGTGCTTGCCAAAGGTTCTGTCCAATATTGTCCAGAAATCCTTTGGGTATTCAGTAGAACCAATAAGGTAGTACAAGCTAGGAGAAAGGGCCAGAAATATTGCTCCAAAAGCTCTATCACCGTCATTTGTCCAGTCATTCTCATTCTCATAAGACCCTTTTCCAAGTCCAATAGACACCTCATAGAGACCTCATCTCTTTAGATATGCAATCATCTTCAACTTCCATTCTGAATATCTTGTGAATGGGGTGAGAAGAGGGATTGATGAGTCCATTCAAAGTTGTACCTGTTAAAACCTGCAAATCAAAACAAAAGGGGCACCGTAAGGTTAGACAGCCTAAACATTTTAGGCTTTCATCACACCCAGCATAGTCAATCAAGCAATCTTGATCAACAAGTTCTTCACTTGGGGTATTGAGTGGTAAGCCTTGGCTTTCTGGTGCAGTGCTGGATTTTTGAGCTATTGCTCACTTTTCATGGAGAAATATGTCAAAAAGATTGTTTTTGAGAGATAGATATTCATCTCGCTATATGCTCTGATACCATATTAATCTTGCATATTGATCTAGGAACTAAGAATCAATCTCATCAAAGAATAATCAACAAATACTCATGAAATGGTGTTAATCGGAACCAGAATGGTTTCCTCTCTGTATATTCAATAAACAATGAATGGCTACAATAACAATGTCAAGCAATAGATTGAATCCATGAGGAATTTGAATACCTAAGGAGGAAATTCGAATTCAATGAGTGAGTCTATCTTAACTGACTCTAAACCATAGGTTCACACACAGTTAACCACTTGACCAAAACCCTAATTGACTCACCAAACCCTAACTGAAGTTGAAGTGCAATAAATGACTGAATCTCAACTGAAGGAGATCAAACACATGTCATAGAAAGCCAACCATCAAGTGCTAGTGCTCCATGACTTCAATGAACCCCAATGAGGTTAGTTGGCGCTGAACTAACCATCAGAAGTTGGTGGAGGAACCCTGTTGACTCCAGATCATTAAATAATAATAAATAATAATTAAATAATATATTTAATGAGAGGAGGCACCTTAGCTGACTAGTTGAGCTAATTGTAACCACCAATTAGCAATTAGGTGCATTAATATCACTCAGATCACCCTCGGAGTGCTCAAGTTAGCCTCCTTGATTGTAGGAGAAGGATAAGTTAGCCTCCTTGACTATAGGTAGGCGTGGGTACGACTATATGATGGAAATTAATGCTCCACTGATGTCAATTAATGTCAATTATACTTAGGATAGTGGTTTAACTAGGCCAATTTGACCAAAAAGAGTGTGTATGATGGTAAATGTCTCCAACAATTCTTGGCTTTTGTAGGCCCACTTCTCTTTTGAGTTGAACATGCACTAGTCCTCTATTTTCCAATCTCTCTTGGATTTATGGGTTCTTCCACTACCTTCTCTTCTTATGAAATTCGATTTTCTTTGCTGCTATAGATTTACATAACCAGAGTTAAATATAAACATCAATCTGTCCATACCTTTAGAATTTTCCACTTGTACAGTTGGCTGTAATATCTCTAGTGCTATCTTCAAAATATATTCCTCTTCATCAAGAACATAATTGTCCTTAAGAACAAATCTCCTAGTTGTTATTGTTGCAATCTGTAATCTTTCATCAATCCACAAGACTGTCAAATCCTTTAAAGGACTCTTCTGCATTCCTATGTGGCTAATCATCAGCTTTAGCCACACATTCGCTGTGTGTAATCAATCATGAATACCCTCTCACCTGACTAACCTTCTCACACAATCGTTAGTCTTCTATTTTTTTTATTCTTTTAAATAAATACTGAAAATCAAAGATTGATTTACCTTCCACGCATAATAATTGTTCTTCCCTCCTCATGCATCACTGAGCTTCTCCTCATGCTCAATCAGTGAGCTGCATCCGAGCTTTCATAGCAAGTCTCCTTCTTACCATTATTACCACATCAAGCATTTTCTAGAGCTTGATCCTATGGTATTATAAGTTCTCTCATGTAGAACTTTCTTCACGGGCTCAACTGATCAACTGAGATACTACGCAGAATATCTGTCCTTCTCGTATACCAAATGATGCCAACCCGAACTAGAGTATTGTATTCAAATCACCAAATTGAACCAGTAAACCAATTCGAATCAACTTCCCCAGGAATAGTTAGGTTATAAATTTAGTAGAACCTCTAAACTTAGTTTTCCAACTAAGTCCTTCTGCAATACCTTTCCACAACTACTTTTCCGCAACTTGTGGGATGTGGGAGTATATTTTTCCAATTAAAATGGACCTCCCGCAATTATGTGTCGCTACGGTATTTCCACATGCGGGATGAGGGCGTATATTTTTCCAATTAAAATGGACCTCCTGCAATTACGTGCCGCAATGGTCTTTCCACATGCGGGATGCAGGATGCACCTTTTCATTTTCCGAATTACGACTCCCGCAAATCTTCTCCCACGACTTCTGTCCGAACTGTTGATCTTCTGCAGGATAGATCAGGACCTTTGATATATTTTCCTTTGCAGATCTAATATCTGACCGTTATATCTCTGCGGATCAAATATCCATTGTCCAAGTTCCCATGTATGGACTATGAGTTCTAAAGAGAAATATTATGGGCCAATAAATTGTATTTTTGTATCAATCTTGGTTTTAACACCAAGAATCATCCCTATTATATGATCATACCTAGTTGGCATGATGAAGATTCCATTTGTAAGATCTGTGTGGTGGTGGAACATTGAAGGAGTGGTCATTTTTGAAAAGTGGTCACATTTGTTTCTTGACTCACAATATAATAAAAGTAATATAGTGGTAGTGATTATAGTCAAGACCCAACATACATTCTTTTAACTTCCCATGGATAAAAACCAACCAAAAATATCCATTACAAACATTTATCACATGATGAGAAAATGATAAAAAAGAGTAGGGATCTTCATGGAAATAGAAAATTCCTACCATATTGACCATCACTATGGAAAATTCACATTTATGTTTATACATGGTGTAGGCCATTGAGCTTGATATTATTACGGATCATCCATCTTCTATGAAATCCTAGCTATAAGGCCACCAAGGACTTATATGTGTCCATGCAAAATTGGACAAACAAAGTACAAACATCATACATGTGCAATGCATCTTGGAACTCTAGAACACACTTCTTGGAACTATGTGAATTCACTTTGTTGACATTATCATCTAAGTGTCACTAAGGTATTTTCACGGTATTTTCATGGTCTTTTGACAATTTTTATAATAACACAATGATGTGGAATTAATCTAATGCAATTTGAAAATTTAAAACAGTGGCCATTGTAAGGGGATTACTAGATTCAAATATTTTGAGGAAAAAGTGAACATGTGAGAGGCATACCACTTAAGGAAATTTTAAAATAAAATACATTTTACATTAAAAATCATCAACCCAATGATGTCATCCCCTAATAATCAACCCAACCATGTGATCCCTTCATCCCAAAGGTGTGGAACTTCATTTATAAGTATTCATGTCAATTTTATCCACAAGTTTGATATACATTTCCTACATTTATGGTACAATTAACATCATTATTATCATTTTAGGATTAAATATACTTTAAACAAAATAAAGTAGATACCTATACTGGGGTGATGGGGTAATTCAAATTAAAGGTTTATAATTTTTCTTTTACAAATAAATAAAATATATTCACTTTAAAAACAAAAAAAATTCCACAAATTATAAAAATCATCTTTCAAATTTAAAATTTTGGTTATAACCATGTATTATGTTCAATTCTAAATTTTTTGTCATATATATATATAATATTAAAACTAGAAAAAATATGAGAAAAGAATCATGAAGATAATAAAGGGATGAAAACTGAAACTAGAGTCAAAGGCATAAAGAAAGAGGAATTGAATACAAAATAAGAATAAAATCCAATTCATCTTTTCACCTCCTCAATTAATAAAAAATCATATGGTCATAGAAATATATTTCAAGATGTTATTACAAGAAAACATGTAGTTAGGGACATATTCATATGTAAATACAAAATGTCAGAAGTAACTCTTAAAGTCCAAGGTGACAACATTGATACACATATAAGTTTGCAACTAAGGATGACAAATGCTTTGAACATCATTGCATCAACAAAGGATCATGCCATTAATGAAACAATGTACCTTCTATAATATTTTTTGGGTAATAGGAAGATAATGATAAGTTATAATACAATGGAAGAGAGTCTCATCTATTGTTTTTCATTCAATGAATTCTTGATATATTATGTGTATGATAGAAATAACTATATTTAAACTGCTTTAAAAATCACATACAAAAAAATTGTAAGAAACAATTTTGGATGTGTGTGCTCCTTATAGCAAGCTAAAATTATCACTAAATTGTATAGATCAATGTACTATTTTTCTCCTTTAGTTAGTATTTATAAAATTCATTGGTTTTCTTATGGGAATTATGAACACCATTCTACAATAATATTGAGTTACAAATTCTTCTTGACCTTACAACCTAAGCGATCCTCAACATACTTTTTATCAATATAAAATAAATAAATATGTTACTAATAAAAAAAATTGAATCATAACTAACACCCAAATTACACTTTTTCATTCTCCCTTCTTCTCTCATTAGATCTTCTATAGGGCTCCTTATATGTCCCTTTTTCTCTAGGAATTCTTCTCTTTCAATTTCACTATATTGAATTTGACCAAATTTGAAACCCATCTCAAAGGTCATTTTCAGGATACCAAGACAATGTTTTCAAATTAACCCAGCTTAAACCTCTAATTACTGTGGTAGTTATACTATCAAAAAATTCTCCAACTTTCTTTTAATCATAACCTAAAGAAACAATTTTTTTTTGCGTAATAAGATGTTATTTTTTCTTCATGCATAACATCACATAACATAACCAAATCTAGTTCCATCCCTAAACTTTGATGTTTCCATTAGGGACCCTCCTTCTAATGGCCTTGATGGAGGATTATTCCTTTAGAAGGTCATCTCCTTCGAAGGTACACATTTGGAATTTAATTTTAAATGTAAGAAGCCCTCCTTATTTTCTATCTAAATTGATAAGTCCACCTTGGGAATTTCTTTTAAACTTTCCCTCTAGGGTCAAGGAGGACTACTACCTAGTCGATGGGTGGATGTGCAAGGGTAAATATAAGTTATAAAATACATTAAATGATAAATATATTATTATGATAGCTATAATATTAAATGTATGTATTATTGGTCATTGGGGTTCATTCCTACAAGACACTCTCGTGATTCACCCTTATATTGATAAGGATATTTTTATCCTTGAATTTATCTTTACACTCAACAAAGAGTGTCATTCTCAATGGTCTCCTAGTTGAATTCTTTACTAGGCCATAACACCAAGGATTCCACTTGTACATTGAAATGTTATCTTTAGTACTCCCTACTTAGATGTAAATGCTTAGTTTTCCTCTAGGGTATTGGCAGTGAAACTTTGTTATTGTCATTAAATATGCACTATAAATTTGTTACCCTTGCTTTAGACATGGTAAATTTGGATTCTACTACTTATTTGCTGCACATACGCAAAAACCTTTGGATCAAGTGTGAGGAAAAACCTTCCTTTAGGTCCAGTTCCAATTGAGTTAAATTTTTCACTGTAATATTTGATTGAATCTCGATAAGATTTGTTTAACCTCAATATTGTTGATGTATTTGTAACTTTGGAATGTATTCACCTATATATCTTATGTATTGTACCCCGATGTTTATTTTGGGAAGTGTCTATAATGTATTGGAGTCATGTCATGCCCCAATGTGCCTATCAAGAGATTCAATAATGTAAACAAGTCATGTCAAGTCATTGTGGGTAACCTTCCTATTGATCAAGGGTTAAAGTCCCCACAGTTGTGGGGACCTAGGGTTATTAGACTATCTTAGAGAATTCATCCCTAGGAGATTTATTGTAAGTCAAGGAAATAATCCCCACCATCTAAGTCAAGGTTAACCCTCCTTTTTTATCAGAGGGAAAAGTCCCCACAGTTGTGGGGCACTAGGGTTATTAGACTCTCCTAGAGATGTTGGCTCTAGTAAAGTAATTGTTATGTTAGGCCGACATGATGGAGTGGACATTAAGTGAATGAAATAATATAAACAGAGAGTGAGCCTCTCTATTTATCACACACAAACTCACTCACTGGGGCGCATGAGTGATAGAGAAGAAGCTGGGATCAGAGAAAGAGACTACTATTGTTGGGAGATCATCTTTATGTTTTCGGGTTTTACTTTTGGTGCTAATTCTATCTCTAAGTAATTTGCGGGGTTTTCTCCTTTATGGTTTCCCCGAGGAAAATCTTTGTGTCTATTGTCTCTTGTGTTTGATTGTTGTTCTTGTTATTCTCTTTGTTAAAGATCCTAATATAATGCTAGCTTGAATGATAAAAATCTAACATGGTATCAGAGCTAACCTGAGAAGAAGACATTGTGCAACTACAAAAGCTATGGATTCTTACTTTTTGGGTCTCTCTCCACAATCCACCGCAAAATTATGCTAGGATGACTCTCCATTGAAGGGTGCATCTTTCTGTCGAAGCGGAATTCAATTCCGAACATTTTCAGTTTTTGGTGCGGGAAATTAGGTCCTTTTACAGAAGAGGAATTTTTGAGTCAGGATGGAATAGGATTTATCTCCTGATAAAAATCAAAATTTAGATACCTAGGTCGAAATTTTTGGTTGGGTGAAACTACAGGAAAGCCAAACCCTAGTTTGACCCCGAGCCGAAAAAACCCTAAAATACTAAAACTGGTAAGTTTTGGTACATTCACTATATCGTGGGATTGGATAAGGATCAAGAGATATACCTTTCATAGGAAGCATATAATATCCTTATTTACACAGTATCCAAATTTCAGCCTCAGATTCTCTATATTCTAGGAGATATGATCCCTCCAACGTAGGGTTCCTACCTCTTCCAGGATCCATCCCTAAACAGGACACCTGGGGATAATTGCTATATATCAGGCTACGAAGGTCCAAATAAAATTTTGGAAGATGTTATAGAAAGGGAACATAATTTAATTTCTTTGGTACAAGTTTTAGACCCTGAATATGAAACACTTACACGTTATAGTCTGTACAACTTATCTATGTTGAACAGTCTTGAAACAGGTCACCTTGGGAAAATGATCATAAGTCCCAATTGGTGAGACTAATTCTGATGAAATATGTGGTTTTGGAACAGGGACAGGTGAGGCTACCTTAGTACAACTTTTTAGACATATAGGAATATTAATTTCAGAGATACCGCCAAAATAGTATCAGGAATTTCTGCAAGAGAAATTGGTAAGCTAGGGCTTCTTGTTCCAGGAGCTTTCCTCCACTGTTTTTAGAAAATGAGTACATTGGACAGCTCACCTTGAAGAGGTATATATTTATAGCCAATCAGATCTGAAAGATTCCAAGTTTTTAAAATTAGGGTTCTCTGACAATCCCTAGATCAGCCAGCTCCAGAACTAGGACAGACACCTCAAATCCATAAGAACTAATCTTTTGCTATTTTCATTTGAGGTTCTCATTTCAAAGTGATCTATCACATCAGCTTGATGATAATCTTGGTGAATTTGAGAAATTCCAAGCATGGAAGTATATGATCTCTTTGAAGAAAATGAATTGGACACCTACACAAGTAGAGAGGTTCCAGTTCCAAAGGGAGATGAGGCTAAAAGCCTTACACAAGAAGAACTTGGTCAAGACCAAGAAGATCATTCTTGATTCAATCATGGATCACCTTGTACCACAAGTGCATCCCCTAAAGACACCGAAAGAGATGTTTGATTCCTTGACCAAACTATTTGAAGGGAAGAAATAAATCGGAATATGACTTTGAGAAAACAGTTGAAGAATGTGAATATCCAGAATGTAGAGACCATACAGTCATACTTTACGAGGGTCTCTCAAATCAAAGAACAACTTGTAGCAGCAAAAGAAGAAGTGGAGAATGTAGAAGTGGTGATAGCCACCTTGAATGGCCTCCCAAGATCATGGGATTCATTCATGTGAGGAATGTGTGCCAGAAGGAAGTGATTGCTTTCAACAGAGTCTGGGAAGAAGAAGAAGCTCGACTCATAATAAGAGAAGAGAAGATGGGAGCAACTGAAGATCAAGCTCTCACCATCCAAAGAAGATCCCTCAAGCGATGAGGAATATGAAGGAATCAACTCTTGAAGGACCTATTATCAATATTAGCATTTGGATAATAAATGTTCAATGAAGAAGATGATGAAGCTGAAGGATCAAAATGGAGTCTACCCATGAAACAAATAAAGATAAGTATTCAATTTTCATTTCATGATATTGCTTTTTGTTATGCATTTGTTTATATTCAGTTGATGTGTTATGCATGATAGAATGTTTGTATTAATGACATTATACTACTAATATGCATGTGATGGGTAAGTAGCTCATGGTACTATACAACTCTCCATTGTTTCTTATCTAGAATGAAACCTCTTTGCTGACATATTGGATTACTGCACAATCTCAATGTTGTCCTGGTAGAGATGGAAGGTATCTAGAAATTTTCTGTGAGATATGGATGAATGTTGTATTGGCTAAAATAGTTGCATGATCATATATTTATGCATAAGAATTTTCCATTATGAATATTCCTTATGAAATGTTTCTAACCATACAATTGGTGCATTTGACTTGTAGGAAATATCGCATACAATCGCCTGCAATAAAAGAAGGATGAGACTTGTTCCAAATAACAAGTGACGACAGTTCAATATTCACTCTAATAATCCAAAATGAAGAATGATATCTAGGATGCAGCATCAAGACCTGAAGGGAAGTATGTAGTATCTTCCATATGGATCTACAAGATCCAGCATGCAGCATATGACAACATCGTGGGATACAAGGCAGGATTTGTACCACGAGGCTTCTCACGGAAAGAAGCCATAGACTATGAAGAGACATTTGCATCCAATGGGAGTTAAGACACATGATAGGAAGAATCATGTGTACAAATGAAAGAAGGCCTTGTATGAGATCAGAAGACACCCATGGGATAACACATACATGAGGAGCTTGAGGATCACCTAGAGTGATGAACATCTTAACCTTTGCGACAAGCTTAAATATGAAAGGCTATAGAAGATGACAAGCTCACAGATGGGTGTGAGAAGAACTTTTGAAAAGGTTCAAGATAGAGGATATTGGTATCCAATGACTCTAGATGGATACATAAAATATTAGTAGCAGAGGAAGCTACTTGTCACTCCGGTACAAAATGTTTCAGTGCATAGAGTAAAAAAGACAGAGGGAGTATGATGCTTCGCTTCAGAGGGAGTGACTACCGAAGATCCTGAGGTTCGACATGGTACGACAGGATGGACAGATTACTGATGAATCTAGGATTTACTGAGAGTAAAGAAGATTCAAACCTTTAATCAAGGTTGAATATGGAAGAGCAGTGATGCTCCTATTATATGTCACTGTCTTGTTCCTAATAGAAAAGAGGAACTCATTAAAGTTGCAAGAAGGAGACTTGCTGTCGAGTTCAAGATAAAGGACATGGATATGATGGCATGGAGGTGTGGAAGAATATCCCTAGGACGAGGGAAGTATGCAGTAGATATCCTAAAGAGGTTCGGGATGATGGAATGTAAGGCCATGACCACACCTATGGCATCGAACCTAAAGCTATTGAGTGTTGCTTCATCAGAAGCGGTTGATGCCACTATGTATCATCAGATGATTGGGTCCTTGATGTACCTGAAAAATATGAGACTAGATATTTGTTTTTCTATGAACAGCTGGAGCGAGTTCCTGACAGATCTGAGACATGTTCACTTGATTGATGCAAAGCATATTCTGAGGTACCTAAAGGGTACAGTTGATTATAGGCTCAAGTATGAGGCGAATCAAAATATTAACCTGGAAGGTTATGTTGATTCATATTGGGTAGGTAGTGCCATTGATAGGAAGAGCACTTCAGGGTGTGGCGTTTTTAGAATAGTCAACCCATAGTTTAACCACTTAGACATTAATTCCATTATTTTTGTCTTATTTGCCTAGTTCATGTGTCCCACCTTGTGCAAGTTTCTATTTTCCTATCCATAGAGGTCAAACTTTCCTTATTTGACTCATGTAGTGCATGGGAGAGCTAAAGGAATCAATTCTACTTTATTCATGGCCTCCTAGGTTCCCTTCTACTTTATTTCTTTCTTTTTCAGTGTTTTAAGGCAAAAGGAAAAGCTAGACTAGGTGAGGTTGAGTTGTTTTTTGTCCTACACATCGTCCTCTCTTTTCTCCATGAAAAATCATGTATGATCTGCCATTCCACCACTCTTTATCTTGCCTATTCTTTTTTTCCAATTCATGAGCTCCATGATAGATTTGGGATCAGCTTTTTACACCTATGGGGGATTTGCTTATTTTTGGTAAGCCTGCTTTATGCTAAGTTTTGGATGCCTCCTCATGCATTCGATTTCTTGATGTATTCTATTTATTCAGCAACCTATGTTATTACAGGGTTGGCTATTGTACACTCAGTTAATACAATTTAGTGTTACAGCTCCATATTCAGTCTCTTTTGTGAGCAATTTTGCATGATCAATTGATAATTGTTGTGAGTAAAATTAATCTATTTATGGCCTTAATTTCCACATGGTATCAGAGCCATTGTAGGTTGTTTCTCTCCTTCAAAAATTGTTTTGCAGGTTCGACATCAAAGATTGGGAGCCTTCTACTGACAGCCGGGACAGATTTTCTAGAGCTATGGATCAATCACAGAAAAATATCTTGACTCCCTTCAATTTCTTTGAATGGAAAGCAGAGATGGAGATACTGTTGAGAGAGAAAGGCCTCTACAGGGTGACTATGGAAACAGAAGCAGAGCCCAATGCAGCTGCAGAGAAAATAAAATGGTACAACAGGAGGGATGAGGCTTATGGCCTCCTGTGTCTGAGTATTTCCAGAGACCTCCTTTTCCATCTCGATGGATTGACATCACCGAATGAAGTATGGGAGAATCTTGCTGATCTTTTTGGAAATATAGATGAGATGAGGGGACATCAAATCGAAAATGAGCTGATTTCTCTGAGTCCAACAAGCTTTGAATCCCTGCAGCTATATTTCTCCAAGTTCAAAGCACTAGTTTTTCAGCTGAAATAGTGTGGTATTGAAAAGATAGATGATCAGCTCATACTGTCCATCCTCTCAAAGCTAGGCCCTGACTATTCAGTGTTTGTTTCGACCTTCTATGCCACAAAACTGACAGCTCGATCCTGGAATACGCTTAGCCTTGCATATTTCATGGAATCTCTCACACAAGAACAGGATAAGCTGGTGATGATGGGCACCATCAAACCATCCAAAGATCAAGATTTGATTCCTGGAGATTCGAAGGTGGATTCAAAAATAAAAAAGAAAGCTAAAAAGCCACCTGAGCAAAAGAGAGACAAGAAATAGTCTCCGGAGGATCTACAAGGTCCCAAGAAGAATAACCAGAAGAAGAAGAACAAAGGTGAAATGAACAAGTGCACATACTGCAATAAGGGAAATCACACTGAAATATCTTGTATGAAAAAGTAGATAGACATGCTGACCAATCTCCTGGAGAAGAATGTAATCTCCCTTCCAGAAAGCTCAAAGAAGAGAGAAGGAGGATCAAGTTCAGATGACAGAGAGAGAGTTCATGCTCTAGTTGCTGGCACATCAAGCTCACCCAGTTTTATCATTGATTCTGGAGCTTCAAGACACATGGTTTCAACTAAGGAGGCCTTCTCCTCACTGGATATGTCGAAAGGACCATCTATTGTACTGGGAGATGACTCTCTCACTGAAAGTAAAGGCAAAGGAAGGATAGATCTTGATCATGGTCAGTTCAGCAATGTGATGTATGTGCCTGGTCTCGCCTCCAACCTCCTATCAGTGTACCAGATGACTCACACTGG
>LPNX011191469.1:23508-42646 GCA_001517045.1 Pseudotsuga menziesii | reverse complement strand
GGATTCCATCAGGCTAGCTCTAGCCATTGTAGCCTCAAGGAAATGGGAGGTACATCACATGGATGTAAAATGTGCCTTCCTAAATGGAGATCTCACTGAGGAGATATATATGCAACAGCCTCAAGGTTTTGCTACTAACCCTTCTCTTGTGTGCAGGTTGAGAAAGTCATTGTATGGGCTAAAGCAAGCCCCTAGGGCTTGGTATGCCAAGATCAACAGCTTCTTGCTATCACTAAATTTTGTTCGGTACAAATCAGATCCAAATGTCTATTTGAAGTTAGTTAATGGTTCATTAATGATCATTGTGTTATATGTTGATGACCTCCTCATTACAGGAAGCTCACAGGCTGAGATTGCTTCCTTAAAAGAAGCTATGAACCAAGCCTTCTCCATGACAGATTTGGGGATCTTAAGTCAATTTTTGGGGCTTGAGATCTCTCAAACCAAAGCTGGAATCAAAGTGCACCAGTCCAAATATGCCTTGGACTTGCTGAACAAATTCAGAATGAAGGATTGCAAAGCAAGCAAAATTCCTTTCCTTTCAGGAGTGAAGCTGGAAGAAGCTGATTCTTCACCGATGGTAAACAATACACTATATAGGCAATTGATTGGATGTTGTGGAAATTAAGGCCAGCAGTAGATTAATTTTACACACAACAATTATCAATTGATCATGCAAAATTGCTCACAAAAGAGACTGAATATGGAGTTGTAACACTAAATTGTATTAACTGAGTGTACAATATCCATATTGGTAGCCAAGGGCTACTCACAGGTTCATGGAATATATTACAATGAGACCTTTTCCCCAGTGGCAAAAATGGATTCCATCAGGCTAGCTCTAGCCATTGCAGCCTCAAGGCAATGGGAGGTACATCACATGGATGTAAAATGTGCCTTCCTAAATGGAGATCTCACTGAGGAGATATATATGCAGCAGCCTCAAGGTTTTTCTACTAATCGTTCTCTTGTGTGCAGATTGAGAAAGTCATTGTATGGGATAAAGCAAGCCCCCAGGGCTTGGTATGCCAAGATCGATAGCTTCTTTCTATCACGGAATTTTGTTCGGTGCAAATCAGATCCAAATGTCTATTTGAAGTTAGTTAATGGTTCATTAATTATCATTGTGTTATATGTTGATGACCTCCTCATTACAGGAAGCTCACAGGCTGAGATTGCTTCCTTAAAAGGAGCTATGAACCAAGCCTTCTCCATGACAGATTTGGGGCTCTTAAGTCAATTTTTGGGGCTTGAGATCTCTCAAACCAAAGCTGGAATAAAAGTGCACCAGTCCAAATATGCCTTGGACTTGCTGAACAAATTCAGAATGAAGGATTGCAAAGCAAGCGAAACTCCTTTCCTTTCAGGAGTGAAGCTGGAAGAAGCTGATTCTTCACCGATGGTAAACAATACACTATATAGGCAATTGATTGGATGTTTGTTGTATATGACACATACTAGACATGGTATTTGTTATGCAGTAAGTGTGGCTTCTAGATTCATGGATCAGCCTCAATAGATCCATTGGAAAGCAGCCAAAAGGATCCTTAACTTTGTTCAGGGAACAAGGACACATGGGATCTTCTATAAAGCAAAATCTGATCTTGAATTGATTGGATTTACTGACATTGATTGGGCAGGTGATAGCACAGATAGAAAGTAAACATCAAGATATGTGTTCATGCTTGCAGAATGGCCAATCAGCTGGTCAAGCAAGAAACAGAGTGTCATTGCACTCTCATCTACAGAAGCAGAGTACAGAGGAGTTGTCAATGCAGCAACTCAATGTTTATGGTTGCAGGGTTTACTTGGAGAGTGTGGCTTTGAACCTGATTACTCAACTACCATCTACTATGATAACCGGAGTACCATTCAAATCTGCAAGGATCCAATTCAGAAGCAAAGAACTAGAGACATTGAGATCCATAGGTACTACATCAGAGAACTTGTGCATGATGGCACCATTCACCTACTCTTCTGTTCATCTTCAGAACAAGTAGCTGATATCTTCACCAAAGAATTTTGTGAGAATACCTTCAGCAATCTCAAATCACTGCTAGGGATTTCTGATCATGCTGTGAAAGCATGAGTGAAGACAAGACTCTACAATTTTGTTTTACAGTCCATGTTTAAGGGAGGATTTTCCCAAGTTGGTTTTGCCTCTTTCCTTGTTTAAATGGATTTGCAGTATGTAAAGGGTGACTAAGCCTTGTTGCTAGGCCCTATAATTTTCTGATATATTACTCATAATTTAGGATGAAGGGGGGGTGTTAGAATAATCAACCCATATTTTACCCACTTAGACATTAATTCCATTATTTTTGTCTTATTTGCCTAGTTCATGTGTCCCACCTTGTGCAAGTTGCTATTTTCCTATCCATAGAGGTAAAACTTGCCTTATTTGACTCATGTAGTGCATGGGAGAGCTAAAGGAATCAATTCTACTTTATTCCTGGCCTCCTAGGCGCCCTTCTGCTTTTTCTGCTTTATTGCCTTCTTTTTCAGTGTTTTAAGGCAAAAGGAAAAGCTAGACTAGGTGAGGTTGACTTGTTTTTTGTCCTACACATCCTCCTCTCTTTTCTCCATGCAAAAGCACGTATGAGATGCCATTCCACCACTCTTTAGATTTCCTATGCCTTTTTTCCAATTTGTGAGCTCCATGACAAATTTGGGATCAGCTTTTTACACCTATGGGGGATTTGCTTATTTTTGGTAAGCCTGCTTTATGCTAAGTTTTGGATGCCTCCTCATGCATTCGATTTCTTGATGTATTCTATTTATTCAGAAACTTATGTTATTACAGGGTTGGCTATTGTACACTCAGTTAATACAATTTAGTGTTACAGCTCCATATTCAGTCTCTTTTGTGAGCAATTTTGCATGATCAATTGATAATTGTTGTGAGTAAAATTAATCTATTGCTGGCCTTAATTTTCATAGGATTCAGTATGGGATCAAGTGTGATCTCTTGGTTTAGTAGGAAACAGTCCTATGTGGTACTGAGTACAACTAAAGTAGGTTATGTTACATCTTGTTCAGCTAGTTGTGAGGCAGTATGGCTAAGGAAGCTACTGTTTGATTTATTTGATCTCTAGTTAGATGCTACTTGTATATATTGTGACAACCAAAGTCATGTGAAGTTGTTGGATAACCCGATGTTCCATGACAATTCAAATCATATCGAGATCAAATATCACTATATCAGGGATATGGTGCAGAGAGGAGCAGTGAAGCTCTAGTATGTTGCGACAGATGAACAAATAGCTGATGTGTTGACAAAGCCATTAGCCAGAGTGAAGTTTGGGTACTTCAGGGAGAAGCTTGGTGTTCTCCAGATCAAGGTTCCATCCAAGGGGAAGTGATGAGTCTATAAGACATTCTGACATGGTGAGAGGAGTGGTTCCTTCCATGGTCAAATGTAAGGGCTGACCCATTATGTCATGGTGAGAGGATTGGTTCCTTCCATGTCAGATGTGAGTGCTGAGCCATTCTGATGTGACTGGAGAATTGGTTCCTACATGATCATATATAAGTTTTGAATGCCATTCTCTGAATGGAGGCACCTGGTCATTTACCAGGAATACTCATCCTAGGGCTGAGGGCCATTCTGATGTGACTATGGGATGTGTTCCCACATGATCAGATGTAAGTGCAGGGCCATTCTGAGGAGACTATGGGATGTGTTCCCACATGATGAGATATAAGTGCTGAGCCCTTCTAGCATGGCTGCAGGATGTGTTCCCGCATGGATGGATATAAGTGCTAAGCCCTTCTAGAATGGTTGCAGGATGTGTTCTCGCATGGCTAGATATAAGTGCTGAGCCTTTCCGAAAGGGTTGTGGGATGTGTTCCTGCATGATCATATGTAAGTGCTGAGCCTTTTTGATAGGGTTGTGGGATGTGTTCCTGCATGATCGGATGTGAGTACTGGGCCTTTCTAACAGGTTTGTGGGATGTTTTCCCGCATGGTTAGATGTGAGTGTTGAGCCTTTCTGACATGGTTGTGGGATGTGTTCCTGCATGGTCAGATGTGAGTGTTGGGCCTTTCTGACAGGGTTGTGGAATGTGTTCCCGCATGGTCATATGTGAGTGTTGGTCCTTTCTGACATGGTTGTGGGATGTGTTCCCGCATGGTCAAGTGTGAGTGTTGGGCCTTTCTGACAGGGTTGTGGGATGTGTTCCCGCATGGTTAGATGTGAGTGTTGGGCATGCCTTTCTGACATGGTGTTGGATGTGTTCCTATCATGGTCAGATGTAAGTGTTGGGTGGGCCATTCTGACTTAGGGTCAGATATAAGCGTTGAAGAAGACCTACATGGAGGCTAGTCCTACAACCAGCATGAAAAAGGGCTAGCTCTGTAGAACTTCCTGTGACGAGAAGAATCATGAGATAGCACCAGTGATGATGACCCAGTGATGATCCAGATCTAGTGATGATGATCTAGCAGTGATGATCTAGATCCAGTAATGATCCAGATCCAGTGATGTTGATCCAGTAGTGATGATCCAGATCCAGTGATGATCCAGATCTAGTGATGATGATCCAGATCCAGTGATGATGATCCAGATCAAGTGATGATTCAGATCCATAGAAATATGACTTGAAGATGAAGATTACTTGAAGAAGAAGATGAATTGAAGATGAAGATGATGAGGACTCGATGATGATCCAGATGATACAGAGAAGAAGACTTGTGTTGATAAATTGTGTCAAGAGAATAACTTCCTAGTTAAGAGGGAGTGTTGATGTATTTGTAACTTCGGAATGTATTCACCTATATATATTATGTATTGTACCCCGATGTTTATTCCAGGAAGTGTCTATAATGTATTGGAGTCATGTCATGCCCCGATGTGCCTGTCGGGAGATTCAATAATCTAAACAAGTCATGTCAAGTCATTGTGGGTAACCCTCCTATTGATCAAGGGTTAAAGTCCCCACAGTTGTGGGGCCCTAGGGTTATTAGAATATCCTAGAAAATTCGGCCCTAGGAGAGTTATTGTAACTCAGGGCAATAGTCCCCACCATCTAAGTCAAGGTTAACCCTCCTTGTTGATCAGAGGGAAAAGTCCCCACAATTGTGGGACACTAGGGTTATTAGACTCTCCTAGATATGTTGGCTCTAGTAAAGTAATTGTTAAGTTAGGCTGACATGATGGAGTGGACATTAAGTGAACGCAATAATATAAATAGAGAGTGAGCCTCTCTATTTATCACACACACACTCACTCATTGGGGTGCATGAGTGAGAGAGAAGAATCTGGGATCAAAGAAAGAGACTACTGCTATCAGGAGATCATCTTTATGTTTTTGGGTTTTACTTTTGGTGTTGATTCTATCTCAGAGGAAGTTGCGGAGTTTTCTCCTTTATGGTTTCCCCGAGGAAAATCTTTGTGTCTATTGTCTCTTGTGTTTGATTGCTGTGCTTGTTATTCTCTCAGTTAAATATCCTAATATAATGCTAGCTTGAATGATAAAAATATAACAAATATTGAGGTCTACTATCATCATGACTATGGATTTATAGTTTAAATACCATATTTGGAAGGTTCCTCTTCTTCCACAACATCTCAAACTTATTCTAACCCACTAACCCACCTAGTACTTTTGGAATTCATGATCATTCGACATTATCCCCCACAACAACATAAGTGATTTGGATAGAGCTACTTGTCACACACTATGTGTGTTTTGCAGCACAAGACCGATCATGTTACATATATGTACACATTGGGAAGGAGAATGGGCCAAGTCTAGTTATGTATGATGTATTTGTTTATTGATAAGGGAACCAATAAGGTGTATGCCTAAAAATATATTTCCAAGAGGAATATTATGTCCATCAAGGTTGTGGAGGATTCGAGGAAGGATATTCATATAATGCATCATCTAGAGGGCCATCCCAATGTGGTTACCATAAAGGGGTGTGCCAGGGTGTGGCCTTCATTCAGCTCATCATGGAGTTGTGCATTGGTGGGGAGTTCTTTGACATGATCATTTAGAGGGGACATTACAGTGAGAGGAAGGTTGTTGATCTCACTAGGACCACTGTAGGCATGACTACCATTCTTTGCGTTTTATGCATACAGATTTGAATAAAAATGAAATAATTTAAAAATTAAAAATTAAAATACATATATTAATTATATTTTTTTAAATAATTTAATAATTTAACAAGAATATATTATTTAACATGCTATCATTCTAAATGATATCCTTTTTCTAAAGTACTCTTCATAATGGTCCAAAAAATTCTATATACATGATTGGTGTTTCACTATGATAGGACGAATGACATCATTTTCTTTTAGGCTGGGAAAACCCAAGAGTTGGTTGAAATTGATGGCTTCGAGATTTACCCTTGTCTTGTTGTTGGCTTGCTTATTATATTGTTGCAATAGAGAAGCAAGGGGATATTTCTGTTTTCCATACCTAGAAACAATATTTTGATTCTATTTTAATGAACCCACTTAACTTATAGGCATGGATTCTAACTAGAGGTCTGGAACCGTCTTGACACTTGAGGCATGCATGCAAATTAACTTTAGTTATGGACCATTGTCAACAATAGGGAATTACTACCTGATGTGATACATGATCTATTAACCTGATAACAATGACCTCCTAACCCCAAATATGGGGCCATAAATTATAGAGGAGAAAGCTCTAAAGCATACCTTCTAGTCACCCTTTAAGTCGAAAAGCTTCTTTTCTCTATTGAGATCTAAGAACCATGGCCACTAAATAGGATAAAACTTACATAGACCCTATGTAATCGTATTTTAATTTTAAATGGTGGAAATACACTTACATAAACTACATTATAGAGAAAACCAAAATATTACACAAACATAATCATAAAATAATTCATTGAGATTACGTTGGTAAATATAAGGTGTACCAATGGTGTCCTTGGTGTATTTGAATCAATGTTCTTCATCAAGTTATCCCTTTTATTATACTTATGCATGAATGAGATTAACATCTAGGGCCTAAGTTCATATCGCTTCTTCTAGGTCCCATGGGTCATTTACTGCCCCGAAAAACTACACATGCCTTGTATAGGAAATATTTAACATATGAGTGAGATATGTTCATCATTTTAAGAATTAACATACCAAGGATGGTTCTTAATTCCCATTCCTTGGTCTAGGGATAAAAGGCGAAGTACTAGGCCATAACATATATTTCTATGGAGCTCATATGCCATGTTTCATCACTCAGGTCATCACGCATGTTGTTAATACATAACCTTTGGCCTATGAGTTTGGTATGGTGGTAATTTCAAGGTTTTAAATACTTGATATGTTTCTTTGGGATAAGGGCAGAGTTTGGTGCAAAATCCTAGGTTGTAATCCATGGAAACTATCTCTAACCCTTAGATGTCATGTGTGGGGCCTTAACCCACAACATAGGTAATGCATAGGAAATATATGGCATGTGAGTAAGATGTCATGTGGCATTTGAATCTATATTTAATACACCAAGGATGGTTCTCACAACCCAATTCATGGCTCAGGGTGAAGATCCAAATTTTTAGTCCAGAACATGTGGCTTTCAGGTTGTACATAGGCCATCCATAAAGCCCTGGCCCATATTTTACCTATGGCATGGATATGGTGGCCATTTTTATGTTTCTCGCATTATGGAAACTTATTGGTCACTAATCCATCATTTGATATAAAAAACCATGTTGTTGGGATAAAAAAAATGTTAATGGGGCTCGTGGTCTTTGCATAATAACCCACGCCATTTCATAGTTCCTATGTAGTGAATAATTATCCTACATGTGATATGTGGCCACCACATTTAGGAGGGGAACACTAGGGATGGATCTTGAGGACCATTCCAGGGTATAAGGAAAAATATAGGACCTTATGTTGTCATGGTCCTAGACATAACTACTTTACATTACAAGAGAGATATGGTGGCCATTTCAATATGTGTAAGACTGATAAGGATTATTATTGTGGCATATGACATGGACAAAAAAATAAATTTATGGTCTTATTCCATATTAATTTTCTATGGGTTTGATGTTCTATGCATGTTAACCTAGACTACAACATAAGAACTATGTATGGAATCTCTATCAAGATGTAACAATGTGGCTCATGAGTGATGCATCGTAATGCCTTGAGACAACACATAATATTTATGGAGGATATCCTGGGTCAAAGTGAATTAACCCTAAATTTACTTTTTTTATATTGGTCTCAAAGGAACTATCTAGTGTTTCTCCTAATGATGAACAAATTGTGGCAACAGGTAGCAGTTCAAATACTCTCTGAATTGGTGGTTAAAGAAAATCGCTACCCAAAGCAAGAGAAAGTGGTTCAATCATTGTTGGAATCAAGGCTGGAATTTAATGGTTATATTCCCATCATGAGGCATTTTACCCATAAAAATACTATTGAAATATTTAACAAACAATCTCAAACAATTGGCAAACAATTTTCTAGGACCTATTTTTTAGGATTAATTATTTTTCTAAACTATCATTAATTTTATTTGATAAGCTTGTTAAGGTATTTGTATGCCTACATAAGTGGCATGTAGTAGGTGTCATTTTACTATATATCTAATAATGGAGATTGAAACTTTACCACTTAATTGAAACTTTCCTATTTGATTGAATAGTAGGTGGGTGAGTTTTCCTTCTATGGAGATGGATTCGATTTCATTCTATTTACTTTTCAAGTGTGAAAGTGTAACTCTAAGAGAGAGGTGAGTAACATTTTATAAGAATAAGTCTGTTTTAAACTATGTTAATGAAGGAATTAACCCAACCACCCACCAAGCATCAACAATTTATTATCTATTGAATTTACCAAGCATCACCTATGGAATTCATACCTGCATTATTTTTTTGGTATGGGCATAAGAAGTTATAAGCACCTGATAAGTTTAGATACCCACTCCTCTAGATAGTTTGAAGTAATTTGAGAAGAAGGGCTCTTACATAATAATTTGACTTAGCCTTTCTACAATGTGAATCAACCCTCGATACCAATTGTTCCAAGTGAAGATGACATTCTTTGGAAATACATCCACAAATTATCAATGCTCTAAAAGGTCTAGGAGAATCTAGCTTGCCACATCCAAACTTTACACTCACCCTTTCTTTTCAAAGAGGGACTTTATTGTTGTTAGGTATTCTCTAATGATTCAATGTTCCTAATTGGGGAGGACTTTAATCCTACTTAATTTTTCCAAACATTAATCTATAATTTGTCAGGGATAAATGAACCAATATACATTAGTTATATTTTCCTTGACCCTTGAGTCTAAAGCATAAATCTCTAGTCGTCCATCAATAGGTGGTAAGTTGGTTTTCTAGATCCATGTTTATGGGATCCTACATAATTTCCATAACTCTTGAAAATCCTCTCAGTCCTCTAGTGGAGCAATCACATCCTCCCCATATCATTTGGGTGAATTTATACATTATATACATTTTTCATTTTGTTTCTTGAATAAACACTAAGTCTATTTGTTATGCTCTTATTTTGTTTTTCAAAATGCTTTGTTTCTTAGGTGCATTATTGCCCCTTATGTTCTAAAAGAGAATTTTCGTTTAGAAGGCCTAAGCGTTTGAAGAAATGTCTCATTAAGTGAGGTCATTTGTCTTGGATTAATTAATTTCTCCCTATTCTCCTTCAAGTTAACATTGACAAGTTTCTCCCTTGGTCCCAACTTAGACTGTGTGAACTTTGTGGGATTTGTGTCTATTCATTATTTCTTATGGGAAGTTAACAATCCTTCATCATTTATATCCTCCCATTTCCATTTATCATGTGCTAGTGTAGATTCACCAGTTGCTAACTTGAAAGGGAAATTATAAATGTTTTTTTATAATGCAAGGATAATCAATCCATGACCACTTCTTCCACCTCCTCCTCCTCCTATTTCATTCAATTGTAATTTATATATCTTCTTTATGATATCTTTTTCTTTTTCATTATCAAGGTCATTTTCAATATTACTATTTTACCATTTCCACAATCTCATTCCTTATCCTCTATTGATTCAATTTCTTTGGTGTGGTTTCTATCTTAAATTAATTTAATTTCATGTATATACCCTCTTATTTTATCTTCCTCCTCCCCTCCTTGGATATGATTTTGATTTGTTGTTTCATTAGTGTGTATTGTATCCTTCAGTATTAATTTCTCTTTAGTTTGATTATGATCTTGATTGTGTTATTTATTTATTCCTTGATATTGGGTTTGTATCCCTCCTTCTCCATATTCTCATGGTTACTCATCTCACGAGTGAGTTTAATGAAGCGAATGGCCTTGTTTTGGGTTTATTAATGGCACCACCTTCCCTTTCCTCTAAACTACTACATAACCATCATAGTTCCTATTTCCATTCTCTTCTACATGAACATATTTAACATTAAGGTAGTTATCCCATAGTTAATGGAAATGCTAATTCCATTTTATATTAGTGAAAGGGGATATTCTCATAGTCTAGATCTTGGACACATATGATTTTCCATATAGTCTAGATTTTGGATAATGACTTGAGAAAGTCGTCTCCTTAAAAAGGTACACTTTTGAAATTTAATTTGAACTTTAAAAATCCCTCATCCTAAATGTCACTCTACTAGTTCTTGTTGATGGTGGTCATCCCCTTCATCTCTATTGTTTCTTTCCTCCTTGTCCTGTGCTTTTGAGGTATTGAGGATTCTAAAGGATTTGCTTGAGAGTGATTCTTTAATTCTAGATATAGGTACCATACTAATTGGAAATTCCATCCCTCAATGAAGAAAAAATTTGTATTCAACCTAAGTCTATCTATAATTCTAGATTACCCTATTTATTTTTTACATAATCCTTCTATCCACATATAATAAGTAAACATTCTTTCCTCCCTCCCTACATAGGTCATCATTGATCATCTTCAATGGTTTCCTACCATCAACAATTTATCATCTACATATTTTTTTTTGGTAAGTAGGGCTCTTTTCTATTAATTTTTATAATATTACAAAATACATACATACTTCTGACTCCTAAAACATGGAGTCAGACCATGGTATTGTAGAAAAAAAAGGAAAAAATACAAAATTGACCAAACAGAGTGTCTTAACAGTGTGAGGGATTCCCAACCTCTAAACACTGGCAACCTCACTCTTCTAAAGGTCATAAACAGTAAAGTAGACATAGATAAGAAAGGGCTCGAATAGAAGAGAGCATGAGGAGAGGCTATTCATTCCTTGTGGATTCTTCCTCATCCTCTTTAGAGTTTCTAGCTCCCTCTTCATTGTTTCCCTTAGATCAACGATGAAACGGAGGCTCTACCAGCTGTAGCAAGATCTTCCTATGAACCATAGACCTCTCTGCATCCTCTTTGAAAGTACTGGTAGTGATCCTAACCAAATTCACGAAGTTGTCTCTTTCATTCATCGAGCGAGAGAGAATGAATTTTAGCTTCTGAAAATTTTAAATGGTCATGTCGCGAATGTAGTCTGAGCTTGGAATCCCCAAAAATATCATTCTCCATTGTTATGATGGACTTGTGGATGCACTCCAATGTTTCTTGGCTTAACAGATCTTCCCAATCCACCTCATCTCCTCCCTCCCTAGGCGTTTCCATTCTTGGCACAAATCCCAGAAACCCAATGGAGCAGCCTTGCTTGTGAAAATTCCTACGGCGCCTGGACCGACCACGATTGAGTCTACCAGCTAATTATTTTCTCATACCTATGAGGTAATGCTTGTCCCAAAATAACTTGAGAATACTAAGAACCATTCTCTCCCTCTTCTCGTTACTCAAATAACTACTTGTCCTCCATTGCAGAACCCCATGATGATTGAACCAAGTATGCAACAACATGGCCAGGGAGTCGATATGATCTTGCAAGCACCTCACCATTGATTTTGCAGCCATATCCTTGGCATAACACAAGATCATCTCGATGTACCTCCCACCTCCCTTCTTATTTCTCTAAGGACCATCACACCTGTCTTAAGCATACAAGAGAGTGCAGGAAGGGCTGACAGTTGTTCATGTATGCACCTGCCCACTATCCTACCTCCTGTCCTCTACCTGTTTCTCACCTGTATCTGGGAGACCATGGTCCTGAGTGGCTATTTGGAGCCATTTTCCTCTGTCTTCCTAGATAGGGTAATCATTCCAGTGAAAGAATTGAAAGCTGGATTTCACCAAGACTCCCTTGTTGGAAATGGACTCGACCAATTTGATAGCTTCCCTTTTGACATGATGGAATATGGTCATTGGAAACTTCATGAGGATGTCGCGTAGAGTTATCAATTTTCTCTTCAACCCCAGTTATTATATATCTTACTTTTAGTGGAGCCGACTTGCAACCTACTAGCCATGTTGATGACAAGGAGCAAGTCCCCTTCTAGTATAAGTGGAAGCTAGTTCTGATTGACTATCCAATAGAGACCTACTAACAATCCTTCCAACTATGCCGCATTCTTAGTGGAAATTTATATTAAGCCCCAATAAAATCCATGCATTTTCCCTTCTTTATCTCGTATAGCTCCAGCAAATCCTGTAGGACCCAGATTGCCTTTGGAGGCCCCATCAAAGTTCAGTTTATAGGTTCCTAGGGGGGGGGGGGGGAATCCCACTCGGTGGGAGATCTAATGCTGAACGTATTCTTAATGGCATGCCCAATGTAGTCAGGGCTGGTTTTGATGCTCCAATACCGAAGAATTTGCATTTCGTTGTTGTTCGTGGTAAGATCCTTGTCGCTCCACGTAGTTAACTTGAGGGTTTCTAGGATGTGCTTTTTTAGAGTATCCCAAATTTCCTACTTTTTTCTTATCCAATTATTAAAAATTATGTTGTTCCTTTCAATCCAAATTTCCCAAACGACGAATCCAGGAAATAGCTCCTAGATTCTATTGAGTAGTGAACTACTGAAAGGCTGGTGAGGCCATTGAGCTATAGAGAGGTTAGGACATCCCTTTCTTCTAGGGATTTTATGAATATCCTTTCTCCTTATTTGCATATTTTATTTGTGAAGTTGCATTCATCAATAAGGTGGTCTATAGTTTCCCAACTGTTTTTGCATAGACAACACCAATTTGGTCCTATACATCCTCTCTTTTGACCATTGTCACGAGTTAGTGTTGGAGTATAGGGTACCTCCACATGGTATAACCGACACACCTCTAGGAATATAAAAACAAGTGGACTAACCGCCACTCCTTGTAATTGGGCCTTGTGTTGGGTTTGAAATGTTCACAAACATTTGCATATTTTGGTGTAACGAAAAACCTTACATGGTATCAGAGCCTTTGTAGATCGATTTCTCTCCTTCCATATTGCTATTCAAGTTCGACATCTTGACTAGGAGCACATTTTGCTGGTTGAAGGACACAGTTCTGAGCTATGGATCAATCTCAGAAGATCATCTTGACTCCATTTAATTTCTTTAAATGGAAAGCAGAGATGGAGGTACTGTTGAGAGAGAAAGGTCTCTACAAGGTGACTATGGAAACTGAGGTAGAGCCCAATGCAGCTGTAGAGAAAATTAAATGGCACAATAGGAGGGATGAGGCCTATGGCCTTCTGTGTCTGAGCATATCCAAAGACCTCCTTTTCCATCTTGATGGATGGACATCAACTAATGAAGTGTGGGAGAATCTTGTATAGATATTTGGTAAGACAGATGAGATGAGAGTACATCAAATCAAGAATGAATTGACCTATTTGAGTCCTAGTAGCTTCAAATCCCTGCAACTCTACTTTTCCAAGTTTAAAGCCCTTGTTTTGCAGCTAAAACAGTGTGGAATTGAAAAGAAGGAAGATAAACTTGTTTTGTCCATGCTCTCAAAGTTTGGCCCTGACTATTCAGTGTTTGTTTCGGCCTTCCATGCCACCAAGTTGACAGCTCAAGCTTAGAATATGCCTAAGCTTGCAGAGTTCATGGAATCCCTCACATAAGATCAAGATAAACTAGTGATGATGGGCACCATCAAACCTTCCAAAGACCAAGCTTTGGTTGCTGGAGATTCGAGGGTGGATTCAAAAGGTAAGAAGAAAGATAAGAAGCCACCTGAGCAAAAGAGAGACAAGAACAAGTCTCAATAGGAGCCCCAAGGCTCTAAGAAGAATTTCCAGAAGAAGAAGAACAAAGGAGAAATGAGCAAGTGGGCATACTGTAGTAAGGGATATCATCCTGAAAGCTCCTGCATGAAGAAGCAAATTGACATGTTGACCCAAATCCTAGAGAAGAATAACATCTCCCTTCCTGATTGCTCAAAGAAGAGGGAAGGAGGATCAAATTCAGAGGACAAAGATAGAGTACATGCATTGGTCGTTGGCACATCAAGGTCACCTAGCTTCAAGACATATGGTTTCAAGCAAGGAGGAATTATCTTCTCTTGAAATGTTGAAATGTACACCAATAGTTCCGGGAGATGACTCTCTCACTGACAGGGAAGGATTGATATTGACCATGGTAAGTTTAGTAATGTATTGTATGTTACAGGTCTTGCCTCTAAGCTCTTGTCAGTGTATCAGATGACTCACACAGGGTCTCCAAACAAGGTCATATTCTCCCCCAATGATTTTGAGATCACAGATATCTCGAATGGTAAAGTCATTGCAAAAGGAGTTGTCGATCACACTTCGAAGGTATACATGTTTTCACATTTTCTGCCCTACTCAAACCCCTCTGCTCTTCTGATTCATGCTAATGAGGAAATCGAGCTTTGGCATGGAATATTTGGCCATCTTAAATATAAGTATATTTCTGATCTAAGTGAAAAATAAATGGTCATAGGGTTACCAAAGATTAAATTTTCCAAGGGAGTCTGTCAAGGTTGTATCCTAGGAAAACACCCAGAGCATAAATTTGAGAGAGCTAGTCATGAGAGAACCTCTACACCTCTTGAGATGATCCATAGTGATGTTGCTGGTCCATTTCCTCATATGTCAATGATTCAATCCAAATATTCCTTGACCTTCATAGATGAATTTTCCATGTATTGTTGGGTTTACTTCCTGAAGCATAAGTCTGAAGTTTTTGGCCTCTTCAAAGTCTTTAAGGATTTGGTTGAAAACCAGTATGGGAGGAGACTCAAGATCCTTAGATCTGACAATGGTGGTGAGTATTTCAAGTCTAATTTCATTCAATATTATGAATATTCAGGTATTTAGATGCATCATTCAATCCCTTACACACCACAACAAAATGGTGTTGCTGAGAGAAAGAACAGATCACTGAAGGAGATGGCAACCTGTATGATGGAGGCTAAGAATTTGCCACCAAAGTTTTGGGACGAGGCTATAAACTGTGCAACCTATATCCAGAATAGGGTGCCTCATAAACAGCTTGATGGTATGACTCCTTTCAAATATTGGAGTGGGCACAAGCCAGATGTGACCCATTTCAAGATTTTTGGCTCAAAGGCTTGGGCTAGAATTCCAACTGAAAAGAGAAAGGATTTGTAGCCCCAAAGCCAAGAGTGTATATTTGTTGGGTACTATGAAGATTCAAAATGGTAGAAGCTAATAAATTTGAGCACAAACAAATTCTTTATTGAAAAGAGTGTTTAGTTCCAAGAAGAGCCTTTAGCAGCAGTTGAAGTTCTTCACCACCAGAACCATTGAATGTAAGTGAAGAGACAAATGAGTTTGCTGATTCTGATATGTCTGATAATGATGATTTAATTGCAGATCTTGACATTCCTACAAGACCAAAATGGGAAGCAAAGAACATTCATGTAGCTGGGGAACTAGCTAGAAATCCTAGTGATCCTACAAGGACTAGATCTCAGTTTGAGAGTGCCCTGTGTATGAAAGACCTTTTTTTTGCAAAGAAGTGATATATGATGGTTTAATAAGACCCATAGACATATTAATATGCAGCACATGATCCAATATGGAAAACAACCATGAAAGAAGGATTCAGCTCACTCCAGAAGAACAACACTTGGGAACTGGTTGACCTTCCCCCAGGGAGGAAGTTAGTTCTGCTGAGGCCTGGAAATTCGCAGGCGGCAACAGTGAGGGATTCTCCCCAATCAGCATTCCCAATTAGCCCGCTGACTGTTTGGTATAGGGAATCCGTCCGGTTTGCGGTCCGGCTACCGTAGGTCAAAGTAACAAACAAAGGGGCTTTACCGGTTGCGGCCCGGCCCACCGAGTTTTTTGTATTTTGACTTAAAGGAATGATATGCACGTGCCTAATTAAATGCAGGCTGGTTTAAATGCAGGGGCGGTCACAAAGTGATGCGCAGGTTCTTACCTGTCGTCTTATGCTCACAAGCAAACAAACCAGGTACGAACAGAAATAACTAACTATCTAAACTATCCCTAGGGAGCGAGGCTATCAACTTAACTGAGCAATACAAAATCACATACAATAAGAAAAATCACAGATAGCTGATACTTTTCCCACAGCATATGAAAACTACAAATATTCAAATAACTAGTTAGCTGATCATTCTATAACAACAATTATTGCTCATAGTGCAAATGCATCCCAGAAAATACTGCAAAATAATTAACAAGAACTTAGGTTCGAAACATCAAATATCCTTACAGCGCATGAAATACAGCTGAACACGAAATAGTCCTTCTTCAGCATTATTCATTGAATAGCATTGGTACATTTCACTTCTTTACTCTTTCCAGCATACAAAAATTGCAGTTCACTTCGCAAAACGAAATAGTTCCTCTTACAAGTCAACAATTACAAAATTTTCTAAGGGAAAAAGCCTCGCTTTCATCGAGCTTCCCATCATTTAAACTACAACCCCCCTTCTCTGGGTTCCTTCAATGCGTCTTTTCAATGCCCTTGATGATTCAGTTTCTTTCCTGGTCGTTTCACCTTCTCCATCATTTCCACAGACGTTTATTTTCTGACAGTAACCGCTAAAAAGAAAATGTCCCATCGGCGCCTCGGTCATTCGTTCACGTTGTCCTTTCCGGCGCGATGCTCTGCTTCAGTGATTCGTGAGATGATCTCTGCATACAAACGTGGTGCATTATCCATTTAATTCAGACATTAAGCATCCATAATTTTAAAATTAAAATGATATATTCACAACGAGCTAGCCTAGTTCATCCGGGTGAGGAAATGCGGGGGCTCGGAACGGCAACGAAAAGGTAAATCGGCAGTCGGGCAGTTCTTAGATCGGATGGGAGAAGGCTCCAGGAGCCGCAACGGTGGAGGAGTGCCGGAAGAGGGGGAGCGGAAACACGGGCGTCGTAGGTGATCGGGCGGCGGAGAGGAGTGGATCGGATGACAGACTACTCTGCCACCCACAACGGCGGACGGAATGCAGGATACAAAAAAGGCGCCGGAGGATAAATAAGGCGGAGCTCGGGTGTCGGGTGGAACTCACGTTGGGGCCCGACTTTATCTCCCCAGCCGCAACGTTGGGTGAACCGGAACTCTGGGGAAAGCGATTCACAACCCGAATCGGGCGCCGGAGAGAAGTGGATCGGACGGAGACTTTGGTCTAAGAGCCGCAACGGCGAGTGATATAAGACTCCACTTCTTCCAAAAGAGGCCCGATCCAAAGGGAAGAATTAACAGCGCTAAGGCTCAAATGAGGCCAAAAAACCAAAATTTCGCTAAGGTAAACCTTCACGCTCTTAAAAGTGTTAAAACCGATCTCACGACTCACAATGAACTGGACGCAACCAGCCAACAAGACGGACGCTCAACTTTAAAGCAAAGATACTCAAAGACGCCAAATTTTCACCCTTAGATTCAAGTCAATCAAGATAAGGAGGGGTCCCAGAATTTAAGTGAAAAACTGAAGTTGGGGAAATGGTTGCGGCAGCAACAACTGGCGATTTCCTGGTGAACCTAGATCTCTGGGTGGTTTCTTCCTTGAAAAGCAGACTGTCCTACAACAAATGTATTCCTTGAATTCTTCCAACTAGATAGATTTCTCAATAACAGAAACGTGTACCTTTATCGTTGATATCAGTCCACTTTGGGCGATGAAAGTCAAGATTCTAGAGTCCGGATAACTCTGCTAAGGCCAAAAAATGAGTCCATTATTAATTTTCCTTCAGGTAGCTGGTAACATGGGACACCACAGGATTGTAGCAGATGATAAACAGAAATGTTCATTTGTTTCTCATTCCCATGCCATCTTAGCAACTTTTGTGCTTTTTCGGATTTTATCCTCTTTTAATGAGAGTCTTCATGCATGCCTTTCTTACTGAGTTTTAATTCAGGATCCTCTATCCCATAGTGCCCTTTTGTGTGAGTGATGTGCTTAAGGTTTCAACTCACGGACGGAGAGGATCATTGGCAAATTAGTACTTTATGGTCTGGATTTAGTTTTGGAGCATAATGCTTTATAGGAATTCTGACTCTTATCTGCCTTTTGGCATTTATTATCTGGCATGGGAGCATTTAGATTTAACACCCTGTTCATCTTGCTATTCTCCATGGGTCCTCTGTCATCGCCCTTTAGATTTTAAGTGTAAAGTGCGCGGAGCCTCAGCATAGTATTCTACACTTTTGAGTCTGATTGACCTTACAGGAGCTTAAGTGGGACCTCAATGCACACAAAGATTTCGAGAAGCTAGTTAGTGGAAGGAATTCACCTGGAAAACCACAGTCTAACTATTAAACAAATGTTCACCATTTCCAGAAATGTGAGGTTTTCCACATAACCACTAGTTAACCACCTTTATTTAAAACAAAGACTTTCCTACAACAAATGAAATCATAACTCAACAATAGTTTATTTATGTACAAGTCAGAAAGCTCAAAAAATGCTTAAGAAAAATAAGGTTTGAGAACCAACCCATTAACTGGCAAGTTTTCCTCCCATCCCTGTAAATCTTGTAACATATAGGTAGCAGGGCCAATTTTAGCAGTGATTTGAAATGGACCCACCCATAACTGTTGGAACTTAGTGTGCTTCCCTTTCTCGTCATGGGGATGATCCCATTTGAGGACCAGGTCTCCTACTTCTAAGTCTTTCTTCCCGGCTTTGTGCTTGTCAAACCATCTCTTCACTAACTCCTGCTGCTGTTGGAAATGTTCTCTAGCTTTGGATCTGGCCTCCTTCGCTTTCAGAATATTGTATATTCTGACTTGGAGAACTTCATCATCCGATCCCCTAGACTCCTGAGTTAGTATGGAATACGGGAGCAGGATGTTGGGGGGAAGAATGGA
>LPNX011191469.1:0-18710 GCA_001517045.1 Pseudotsuga menziesii | reverse complement strand
AGCTGAACACGAAATAGTCCTTCTTCAGCATTATTCATTGAATAGCATTGGTACATTTCACTTCTTTACTCTTTCCAGCATACAAAAATTGCAGTTCACTTCACAAAACGAAATAGTTCCTCTTACAAGTCAACAATTACAAAATTTTCTAAGGGAAAAAGCCTCGCTTTCATCGAGCTTCCCATTATTTAAACTACAACCCCCCTTCTCTGGGTTCCTTCAACGCGTCTTTTCAATGCCATTGACGATTCAGTTTCTTTCCTGGTCGTTTCACCTTCTCCATCATTTCCACAGGCATTTATTTTCTGACAGTAACCGCTAAAAAGAAAATGTCCCATCGGCGCCTCGGTCATTCGTTCACGTTGTCCTTTCTGGCGCGATGCTCTGCTTCAGCGATTCGTGAGATGATCTTTGCATACAAACATGGTGCATTATCCATTTAATTCAGACATTAAGCATCCATAATTTTAAAATTAAAATGATATATTCACAACGAGCAGGCCTAGTTCATCCGGGTGAGGAAATGCAGGGGCTCGGAACGGCAACGAAAAGGTAAATCGGCAGTCGGGCAGTCTTAGATCAGATGGGAGAAGGCTCCAGGAGCCGCAACGGCGGAGGAGTGCCGGAAGAGGGGGAGCGGAAACACGGGCGGCGTAGGTGATCGGGCGGCGGAGAGGAGTGGATCGGACGACAGACTACTCTGCCACCCGCAACGGCGGACGGAACGCAGGCTACAAAAAAGGCGCCGGAGGCTAAATAAGGCGGAGCTCAGGTGTCGGGTGGAACTCACATCGGGGCCCGACTTTATCTCCCCAGCCGCAACGTCAGGTGAACCGGAACTCTGGGGCAAGCGATTCACAACCCGAATCGGGCGCCGGAGAGAAGTGGATCGGACGGAGACTTTGGTCTAAGAGCTGCAACGGCGAGTGATATAAGACTCCACTTCTTCCAAAAGAGGCCCAATCCAAAGGGAAGAATTAACAGCGCTAAGGCTCAAATGAGGCCAAAAAACCAAAATTTCGCTAAGGTAAACCTTCACGCTCTTAAAAGTGTTAAAACCGATCTCACGACTCACAATGAACTGGACGCAACCAACCAACAAGACGGACGCTCAACTTTAAAGCAAAGATACTCAAAGACGCCAAATTTTCACCCTTAGATTCAAGTCAATCAAGATAAGGAGGGGTCCCAGAATTTAAGTGAAAAACTGAAGTGGGGGAAACGGTTGCGGCAGCAACAAGTTCAATGTAAGTGGGTTTTCAAAACTAATTTTTATGCTGATGGTTCACCTTTGAAATATAAGGAAATATTGGTAGCCAAGGCCTACTCACAAGTACATGGTATTGACTACAATGAAACCTTTGCACCAATGGCAAAGATGGACTCCCTCTGGCTAGCCTTAGCCATTGCAGCTTCGACGCAGTGGGAGGTACATCACATGGATGTGAAGTGTGATTTCCTGAATGGAGATCTTAATAAATCGATTTACATGCAGCAGCCTCAAGGGTTTTTTTCTAATCCATATTTTTTGTGTAGGTTAAAGAAATCATTGTATGGGCTCAAGCAAGCCCCCAGGGTTTAGTATGCCAAGATTGATGAATTTCTGCTGTCATTGAGTTTTGTTCGATGGAAGTATGATCCTAATGTTTATTTGAAGCTAATTCATGGTTCTTTGATGATTATTGTCTTGTATGTGGATGACCTTCTGATTACAGGAAGTTCAAAGAAAGAAATTGCCTCCTTGAAGGATGCAATGAGCCATGCATTTTCTATGACTGATTTGGGGTTGTTGAGCCAATTCTTGGGTCTCGAAATTGCTCAGTCCCAACATGGAATAAAAGTACATCAGTCCAAGTATGCTTTATATTTTCCAAACAAGTTCAACATGAAATATTGCAAGCCAAGCAAGACTCCCTTCCTTTCAGGAGTTAAGCTTGAAGAAGCAGGTTCTTCTCCTATGGTAAATAATACAATGTATAGGAAATTTATTGGGTGTTTGTTGTACCTTACACACACTTGAACTGATATTTATTATGCAGTAAGTGTGGCTTCAAGATACATGGATCAGCCTCATGAGATACATTGGAGAGCAGCCAAAAGGATCCTTAACTTTGTTCAAGGAACAAGAACTCATGGGATCTTCTACAAAGCTAAATCTAATCTTGATTTGATTGGGTTTACTGACAGTGATTGGGTAGGTGACAACACAGATCGAAAGTCAACATCAGGGTATGTGTTCATGCTTGCTAAAGGACCAATCAGCTATTCAAGCAAGAAACAGAGTGCCATAGCACTCTCATCTACAGGATCAGAGTACAGAGGAGTTGTAAATGCAGCAACTCAATGTTTATGGTTGCAGGGGATACCTGGTGAGTGTGGCTTCGAACCATAGTTTTCAACTATTATCTATTGTGATAATCAGAGCACCATTCGAATCTACAATGATCTAGTTCAGAGATAGAGAACCAAACACATTGATATCCATATGCACTACATCAGACAGCTTGTGCATGATGGCACCATTCACCTACTCTTATGTGCATCTTCAGAACAAGTAGTAGACATATTCACCAAATTTTTTTGTGAGAAGACATTTAGAAATCTCAAATCACTACTGGGGATTTCTGATCATGTTGTGAAGCATGATTGATGACAAGATTTTCAAATTTTGTTTTACCGTCCATGTTTAAGGGAGGATTTTCCCATTGGGTTTTCGCTTCTTTCCTTGGTTAAATGGACATGTAGTATGTAAAGGGTGACTGAGACTTGTTTCTAGGACCTATAGTTTTCTGATATTTACTCATAGAGTCAGGCTTAAGGGGGGGTATTAGAATAATCAACCCATAGTTACCTGCCTTAGACATTAATATTTTGGTGTAACGACAAACCTTACATGGTATCAAAGCATAGGTCTCAGGTTCAATTCCCCCGAGCTACGCCAGAGGCGGGGTGTTAGAGTATTGGGTACCTGCACATGGTATAATCGCTACACCTCTAGGAATATAAAAACAAGTGGACTAACCACCACTCTTGGTAATTGGGTCTTATGCTGGGTTTCAAATGTTCACCAACATCTGTAGATTTTGGTGTAACGACAAACCTTACAGTTAGAATGTGCATGCAGAGGAGAAGCCAGAGGAAAGTAGAAATCTTATGCCAAATGTTTTCTCTCGATATATTTTTCCATTTTTTGTCTTGACTATCCCCGATGGTTTTGGTAAGAGTAGCAGTAGATTCTTACAAGTTGAAGGTTCCATATTGTGAGAACCCCCATCTTATTTTATCCTTGTCATTTCTTATCCAGATCTAGAAATTTTGGAGATCTTCCTAAAAATAATGGAGTTCTTTAGTGGGGTTGATCCTCTTCCACCAATCCAAGCATTTCCATTTCCTGAATTCATCCTTTGGGTTGGCATCACTCCAAAAATCGCTCACTTTGGAGAGATGTATGAATCACAATTGCACTTTTACTATGGGAAGATTGTGGTCATCATTAAGAAGGCTTAGTTGGTTCCACAAGTCTTGGAATAAATCTGCTGCCTTTCCATCCCTTATCTCCCAGAAACTAAATTTATGTATTATATTATGATTTCCATGTGTTGAGTTCCCGTTCTTCGAGCCTTTGACATTGTTGTCGAATCTGATGAGATTCTTCTTGATACATGATGTGGGTGCATATTTTTCTTTCCATAAAATCGCCTAGGGGTCAGAGGTGTGAGCAATCCATCTCCACCAAATATTAGCATTTCCAATGTGATTGTTGATGGTGGGATCTCTGATTTCTATACCTCCCTATAGTTTGGGAAAGCAAAGGGTGTTCCAGTCCACCAATGACCATTTCTTATGGTTGAACGAGCCTCCCCAAAGAAACGTACGTTGCAAATATCGTATATTTTTTTGAGCATATTTGGGAGCATCCAATATGGAGAACATGTAGAGCGGCATAGCTTATAAAACAGCTTTGACCAGGATTAGGTGGCTAGGAAGATTAAGTGAACGAAAAGTCCCGCAAGCGAGTTTTTGTTTCATACGATCTAAAATATATCTCCAGGATACATTCCTAATCAAAGATTCAGTAAGGGGTGCATCAAGATATTTATAAGGGAGGTGTCCCTCTGAGAACTCAAGAATGTGAAGGATGTTTCACTTTGTGGTCTGACAGGTATTAAAAAAGTAAATATGGGATTTTTATTTATTGATATCAATACCACTAGACCTAAGGAAGGTGTGGAGACAATTCTTAATGGCTTTCGCTTCCTACATCGAGGCATTGCCCAGAAGCATGGTGTCATCAACAAATTGCTAGTGGGATTGGGGCTCTAAACTGATGTGATGGATGAGGCCTCTGATATCATGGTTGAGAATAACTTCTTTAATAAGGCACTTTGGGCCTTCCATCATAAGGAAGGAAAGGAAAGGGGAAAGGGGATCACCCTGTCTGATACCCTTGGAGGTTCGAAAAGTATGTGAGGGATTGCGATTGACAAGTATACCGAAAAAATAAGTGGAGGTTAGGGTGAAGATCTAGTTAACCCAGTGGTGAAAGAATCCAAAGGCCAAAAGTATTTTTTTCATGAACATCCAATTGAGTTTGTAAAAGGATTTGGAGATATCAATCTTAATAAGCATCCCATATTTTTTTGTAATTTTGAGAGAATGAATGATTTCATGAGAGATAATTATTCCTTCCAAAACTTGTCTGCCCTCCACATAACCATATTGCTCTTTGGAGACAAGACTAGGTAGAAGGATCTTAAGCCTATTGGCTATGGTTTTGGTGATAATTTTCTAAATCACATTGCAAAGAGAAATGGGTTGAAATTTACCTGCAAAATCCACTCCATTTTATTTAGGGACGAGGGAGAAGAAAGTTGAGTGGAAATCTTTCAAGATTTTCCTCGTTTTTTGTGAATCCTCCACAATATTGAAGACCTCATCTTTAATGGTATGCCAACAGGAATGTAAGAAGTTGGTATTGAAACCATCAGGGCTTGGTGCTTTGTCATTTTTCAATTTCTTAATTTTCCTCAAGCTTTGACATCTCAATGGGCCAAAGAAGGAGATGGTTTTGCTTTGGCATCACTAGGGTGGGGATGTTCTCTAGAATTATTTCCATTTTGGCGTCACTAGGGTGGGGATGTTCTCTAGGATTATTTCCATCTAAGTGTTTATTTCCACTGTTGGTTCTTTCATTAAACGCTTGAAGTGATTCATGATCATTTTCTTGATGTTTTCATGGTTTTCCACAATGTTACCATCTTCTACTTTTAGATGCACAATTCTGTTGGATTGCATGTGCCGAATCATTGCTTTGTTGAAGAAGGGTGACTTCCTTTAGCTCTCTTTGAGCCATAGGTTTCTTGATTTGGATTTCCATAAAGTATATTCTTGTTTTTCTTTATTCTCCAGCACTTCTTGCAAGTTTCTCTCTTCTATTTTAATGGAATCTGAGTAATCCTCGAGCATGATGGCTCTTTGAAGATCCGCTAGTTGGTTTTCAATCTGAGCTTTCTCTATGTGAATTTTTCCAAAATGTTATTTATTCCAAAGTTTAAATTTCTCTTTGATCTATTTTAACCTTTTTTGGAACTTGTACATAGGATTTCCTATAGGAGAATGAAAGTCATTCCACCATTGCTAAATGAGGGGCTGGAAATCGCGGTGAGAAAGCCAGAATTTTTTGAATAAGAAGGGCCTTCTCAAATTCTCTCCTATTTTGCACCAGTGAAGACTTATGGGTCAATGATCCGAGCCTACCACATGGAGGACATGGGCTACTATATCTACTCCTCCTGTAAGAATAGACTCTAAAATAAGAAAGTGATCCAATATGGAGGCAATATGTTGATCTACGGAGTGCTTGTTATTCCAAGTGTACACACTGCTGGTCATTTTGATGTCTACTAGAGCTAAGTCATTGATTATGTTATCAAAATAAACATTAGAGTAACTAAGGGTGCAAACTCCTCCAATTCTTTCATGTAGGTTGCAAATGAGATTGAAATCTCCTGCAAGTATCCAGTGTTTCTGCCCCACCTAGTGGTTCATCTTTTGCAAGGTGTTAAGGAAGGCTTGTTTAGGTCCCAATGCAAAGGGCCCTTGAAGGTGGTACCCAAGATGTTAAATTTATGTCAAGATGGTGAATCTAGTAGCAAAGAATTTGGAGAGACTGATTTCTAGGGGGTTCCATATGATTCCCAAACCTCCAGTGACACCTGAAGCATCAAATACTATCGAGTCACTATTTTTCTAGATTTTTGTGGCCATGGATTTGAAGTTGTATTTAAAACACTTGGTTTCCTATATAAACATAACTATGGGTTTTTCCATTGTAAATTTCCTTCTTAGTAATCTTCTCTTGTGAGGTGCACAATAGCCCCTGATATTCTAGGATACGAGTTTCATTTGGGGGGTTTAAAGGTATGGAGAAGGTTGCCTCAATGGTCGGGAACTTCCCAAAAGAAACCAATTTTTCCCCTATATCCTTGATGTGTTGTTGATTTCTTCTTCTTTCTCGTCTTTCATTACCAATTTTTTTTATGACTTCATGGATCTTGGCCCCCGAATTGTCGGTACCTATTCCTAGTGTTTTAGATTTTTGGGGTTTAATGATATATTCCTTGAGTAATACCACTTGTTGAGATGGAATAATCCATTTTTTTGGGTCTTGAACATATTTTTCTAACTCATACAGATCTAGATCCCCTAGATCCATATATTCGGTATCGTCTTATACCAAATCCATGTCTATTTGTGGCTCTAGGTGATTTGTCTGGGGAGGATATTTTCCTTCATTAGTTGCTTATTTATTGTTTCCTTCTATGTGGGCTTCAATTGTGTCATGATTCACCTGTAAATTATCATGTTGTAATACATCAAAAGTATTGGAGGAAGTGGGTTTTTTTTACCTCCGGTCCTTGATTTCTCTTGGAAGTTCTTTTTCTCCCTGTTACTTTGGTTAAGCCTTTGACATCCTTCACCTATTTTCCCTTTTGCAAGCTTGTAGGGTTGTTTTTGGGACAATATATGAACAACTTCTCATTCTCATGACATCTTCTCCATCTGAATGGTATGTGTTCATAGTCTAGAGATTGAAACCAGTCTTCATCCTCTCAGTTTAGATTTATTCCTTCTGGTAGATCCTTCATTATTGTCATATAGATGCATATGTGGGAATATGATGTATATCTCATTATTCTAGCCTACTCTACTATTTTGAAAAATTCTCCTATTGTATTTCCCAGAGCCTCTAAGATGCTCTCGTGCTAATATTCTGATGGAAGGGATTATAGTCTGATACAGATCAGAACATATGTCAGATCCTCTTTGTATGGGTTGAAATTCCCCTTCCATGGTATTTACAAAAATCCCAATAGAGTTGAAGAAATAGGGTCCTGTTAAAAAATATGACCGCAAAGAAATACCCGTTATACAGTTACATCATTAAACAATATGCAGAACACATTAAGCACATTATAGAGAGACACAAATATAATGTGGTTCACCCAAACGATGGGCTACATCCACATAGAAATTTCCATCCCTTTTATTACCATCCAGAAATATGAAGGGATACAACCTGCAGCAACATCGTTGCACTTCCTCTTCATGCTCTCATAGTCTCTCTTACACAATCACAGATATTGTTTACAATGCTACAAAACAATAATATACTATACCCAGTCGTATTACAATGATTTTCTTTTACAGGGTAAATACCATGGGAAAATACTATGATTAACCCAATACCATGGGTTTGCAAAACTGTTGACCAACAAACATTACGAAACCCAAGGTTGGGGAACAAGCATATAGTAAACTTGGGGTAAAAAAAAAATTGAATAACATCTATGAATATATAACATTAGGCTCCACAACCAACAATATCCCACTTGAATACTGATCAAAACAACTCCATCGTTGTTGTACTTGTTGGACTATGATCTAGACCTTGGACTTGGATAAATTTTTATTTTCACTTTCATGC
Source organism: Pseudotsuga menziesii (assembly GCA_001517045.1). Taxonomy (NCBI): domain Eukaryota; kingdom Viridiplantae; phylum Streptophyta; class Pinopsida; order Pinales; family Pinaceae; genus Pseudotsuga; species Pseudotsuga menziesii. The sequence continues at coordinate 10,723 of LPNX011191469.1, read as the reverse complement.
TTGAAGGCCAATAGAAATCGAGAAGGAACTCAATTTCTCTCTGGTTACTCCCTTTGTCAACATGTTTGTAGGATTCTGGCCAGTATGTATCTTTTCTAGTTTTAACAGTTCTTCATCTAGAACAGATCTTATGAAGTGGTACTTGAGATTTATATGTTTAGTATTTGAATGAAAGGATGAGTTCTTTGCAATATGAATGGCACTCTAGCTATCACTGTACAACTTTCTATTCTCCTACTTCTTACCCAATTCCTCCATGAACCTTTGTAACCAATTCATCTCCTTACTAGCCTCTGTAGCAACAACATACTCTGCTTTCATTGTTCAAAGTGCAACAACCTGTTGCTGTTTTGAAATCCAACTTATTGTTGTTCCACCCACAGTAAACACATATGTTGTGGTGCTCCTCCTACTACCTTTATCACCTTCCATATCTTCATCAACATATGCCCGTAGAACAATGTCTCAACCTCCAAAACATAATGCATGAGAAGTGGTACCTCTCAAATACCTGAGAATCCACTGTACTGCTTTCCAATTCTCTTTACCTGGATTATTCATATACCTTCTCACAACTCCCACTACATGTGCAATATATGTCATTGTTTGCACCATGGCATACATCAAGCTTCCAAACATTGATGAATAGGGAATCCTAGACATGTAATCTATCTCTTCCTGTGTCTCTAGAAACATATCCTTACTTAGTATAAAATGGATAGCTAAAGGTGTACTAACTTGTTTTTCATTCTTCATTCTAAACATCTGCAACACCTTTTCTATGTACTCACCTTGAGACAACGTCAATTTGTGATTTTTTATGTCTCTTGTTATTCTCATACTAAGGATTTGCTTTGCAGCACCCAAATCCTTCATCACAAATGATTTATCTAGTTTTATTTTGAGCACATTTATATCCTGCATGTTAGACCCTACAACAAGCATGTCATCCACATACAATAACAAGATAATATATCTTTCATTATCTAGCCTCTTGAAATAAACAAAGTGGTCAGAATGACATCTATCATAACCTTGTTCTGTCATAAACTTATCAAATTTTGAATACCACTTCCTTGGATCTTGCTTCAGGGCATACAAGCTCTCCTTCAACTTGCAAACCAAATTCTCCTTCCCTTTGAACTCATACCCTTGTGGCTGATGCATATAAATCTCTTCCTCCAAATCCCCATCGAGAAAGGTTTCTTTTACATCTAATTGTTCAAGATGCAAATATTCTACCACCACTAGACTTGAAATAGTTCTAATTGAAGTCATTATAACAACAAGAGAAAACATTTCATCAAAGTCTATACCTTTATTTTGTGCAAACCCATTTACTACAAGTCTAGCCTTGTACTGCTTCTTTCCTCCATCATCATCCTTCAACCTGTAAACCCATTTATTATGCAATGCCCTTTTTTTTGCAGGCAATTGAACAAAATCTGAAGTCTGGTTTCTTACCAATGATTCCATCTCCTCATTCATGCATTGCTCCCACTTATTTCTATTTTCTACCTGCATTACCTCTTCATAACATTCTGGTTCACCAGAATTAGTTATCAATTAATAATACAGTTAAGGAGAGAATCATTCAGGGGGTCTACTTAACCTGGTAGATTTTCTTACAGTTGTAGGAGTTTCAGGTACCTGCTGTTGTTCTTGATTTTCTGGGGCCTTTGGAACTTCATGTTCTTTGATTCATCAAGCACTGTGTACTCTGTGTTTTCCTTTTTCACTTTTTTTCCCTGCAACTGATCTTTGTACATAACCTTTTCATTGAATACTGCATGTCTACTCCTAATGATTTTGCGATTTTCAAAATCCCATAAGCGATAACCAAAATCATCAACCCCGTATCCAATAAAGGTACATTTCTTGGATTTAGCTTCAATCTTTGTCATATCATCTTTTTCAATATGGACAAATGCTTCACAACCAAAATTTCTCAGAAATGAGTATTTTACCTGTTTACTTGTCCATTACTCCTCTGCAATTCCACCATCCAAACCGCTTGAAGGCCCTCTATTTATTAAATAAACAACAGTGTTTATAACATTCACTCAAAACTGTAAGGGAAACCCTGCATGCAATCTCACACACCTTACATGCTCCATAATCATTCTATTCATCCTTTTTGACACACCATTTTATTGTGGTGTTCCATGGAATGTCTTCTCTCTGTGAATCCCGTTGTGTGAACAGTAACTATCAAACTCCTTGTTGCATTATTCACCTCCATTATCAAATCTGAGACATTTGAACTTTTTTCCTATCTCATTCCCATCCGAATATTTCCACTTCTTAAAAGTATCAAACATGACATATTTCCATCTAATGCATTAAACCCAAGTTTTTCTAGTTGCATCATCAATAAAGGTAACATAATAATGAGACCCACCAAGAGATTGTAATTGAGTTGGTCCCCATACATTTTTATGCAGAAGCTCTAACTTTTCACTCTTCTTCAGTTTCCCAACCCTAAGAAATTGAACTCTCTTCTGTTTTCCATAAACACAGTTTTCGCAGAATTCCAAACTTACTTGCTTGATATCTGGAAGCAATTTCCTTGAGTATAGAATCTGCATCCCCTTCTCACTCATGTGGCCAAGTGTATGACACCACAATGCTGCACTTGTTTCTATGTAAGCTACATAGATAGAATAATCAGTATTATGAGGACATAAATATAACGTATATACCCTATCTCCTTTTTCTATTACCAGTGATCCTTTAGTGATCTTCCACAACGTTTCTCCAAACATAGACAAACAGCCGCTATCTCCCAACTTCCCTGTTGAGATTAGATTTCTTTTCATAGTAGGAATGTTCCTTAAATATTTTAGCAACCATTCACTTACATTATTTAACTTAATTCGTACCTTACCCTTTCCAACAATTTTACATGGTTCATCATCCCCCAATAAAACATGTCCAAAATCACCTTAAACGTAATCATGAAATAATTTTGTAAGGGGTGTAGAGTGACATGAAGCCCCTGAATCTACTACCCAGTAATCACTAGTATTATCTAATGCAAGAATCAAAGCATATTGTAACACATCACCTGCCACATCCGCTTCTTGATTAGTCTCTTGCTTCATGTCTCCTTTATTCTTTGGAGCTCTGTAGTCTTTCTTTTGATGTCCTTCCTTACCACAGTTCTAGCACTCTATTTTTATGAATCTAGACTTGGATCTTCCCTTTCCAGACTTGTTGTGATTACCTAGGCTCCTTCCTCTCTCCTTTTGTCTCCCTCTGCTCTCCATGGTCAACACATTACCGGATGTCTCACATGTGCTTTTCGTTCGCATTTCCTCGATAAGACTAACACCAACAACATCATCAAACTTAAGATTGTTTGAACTAGGGATAGAGTTACTTACAACCATGCACAAGATATTCTAGCTTTCTAGAAATGAGCACAATATTAGAATATCCCTAACCTCATCATCAAAGTTCACTTTTACAGAACTTAACTGACTGGTAAGTGTATTAAACTCATTTAAATGGTCAACAACAGATCAAACTTATGAATTCTTCATATTAAATAAATTCTTCATTAAAAAAACATTGTTGGAAGCTGACAGTTCTTCATGGAGATTACCCAATGCACTCATCACACCCTGTGTTGTTTTTTCTTTCGAAATATTGAAAGCCACCGAAGATTCCAGACACAACTGTATTGTTCCCGGTGCCTTTCTACCAAGAACCTCCCATTCTTCATCATTCATAGTTGTCGGTTGTTTTTCTTTTCCACCCAATGGTAGGTACAGATAGTCCTCCATTTGCATCTTCCACAACTAGTAGTTTTGGCTGTTAAATTTCTTGAAACTAAACTTTCCTTCTTCCACCATTGCTCCCACTCGAACCAGGAACCCTTCTTTCCTACAAGTTTTCCAGCCAAATACACCTTTTGGCTCTCATACCAATTGCTAGAAAACAAGACCGCGGACCAATAACAATTATACAGTTATATCATTAAACAAGATGAAAAACACATTAAAAACCTTACATAGAGACACATATATAACTTGGTTCACCCAAAAAATGGGCTATGTCCACACAAAAATTGCCAGTCCTTTTATTACGGTCCAGAAAGATGAAGGCGTACAACCTGCAGCAACACTGCTGCACTTCCTCTTCACGCTCTCACAATCTCTCTCACAAAATCACAGAGATTGTTTACAATGCTACAATATATTACTATACCATACCTAGTCATATTATAATGATTTTATTTTATAGGGGAAATACAATGGGAAAATACTACAGTTAAACCAATACCATGGGTCCACAAAATTGTTGGCTAACAAACATCCCCTAAACATTTCTCAAGGCTTCTCCCCGTTTGCACCCATGTGGAGGTCGCAATGCCCCAGCAGTTTCTAGGTGACATTAATCCACCACGGTAGGGATTTCTTTGAGGGCCAAATACCAACAAATTTTCCAATGATGGAATGATATATCATGTACTATTAGTGTAATTTTAATCCTTCTACTTGGATTTGTAGAGTGGGTATTTATTTTTCCTTCTCTATGCATCTTCCTTTGTTGTTCATGGTTGTTGTTCCTTGCTCTTTCCTACTTCCCTCTTTTCATTTTTCGTCTGTATTTTTGGTGGTCATATTCTGTGGATCCATCCTAGGGTTTCTTGCCATTGTATCCTTTTGGGAGGGTTTGGAAACCCCCCTGTAGAATCCCCCATTTTTGTGCTCTTGCTACCAATGAAAGAGATGTCCCCACTGCCAAATGTAGGGGAGATTTGTTCTCAGCGTCGGGTGTTGAAACCCTCGCCATAAACCCTCATGAACCTCCAGCATCTCAGATCAATCTCCAAATAAATTCAGTGTCTATAACACAGGTCTACCTCTTATCATCTACATAATTTATTTGATATATAAAAAATAATTTATTTGATATATGTTAAACTTTAGTAGCATTTTATTATTCTTATAGTCTTAGTAATTGGTTGAAAATTTTACTTTTACTCATGGAAAAAAATTCTAAACAAGCTTGAATCATTATTCATTTATAGCTAAGGGAAAGTCAATGGCCAAAAGAAATAAAGAACGAGGAATTGGTTGGGAAATTGAAAAATGTATCATTTCGGTGTCTCTATATTAAGAGAATTTGTGTCCAAAAAATAGTGTTACTAGAACAATTTTATATATTCAAATGTTTACATTGATATATTTTTATAAACTTAAAATAAAATGAATTACCTATATTAAGAAACTAAATGATTTCCTTTCTTTAATAAACAAATTATTAGTAAAATGTAATTTTTAATAAAACTTGATTGTTGAAAGTTCTTTTTTTACTAAACAAAACATAAAAAAATTTACTTGGAAGGGAAAAGATGGAATGAAATTCCAACACTCATGCTGGCCCTTCAATTTTCCCGCCTCTACAAATTTTTTCAGCTTCTGACAACAAAGAGGACATTCAAAAGTTATGAACAATAGATCCATAATAGGCCTGTATTTGATAGAAAATCTAAAGGAATTTTTTTTCTTCCTTACTACTACCAAGCCATAAGATAGGGTTTTGATCCGCTCATTGTGTAGTTGTTGGGATTGCACTTTTACAACCTAACGGTGAACAAATCCAGGAAATTGAATATATTGGATTTTGCTTCGTGCTGGGATTCACTAATATACAACATTTGCTAATATTTGATTAACTCGACCAGCTACAAGGACTGCAGCGAGATCACCATCACTCAATAGGTATTTTTGCTTCATAAAACTAAGGGTATAGTAGGCTTGAGATTTATTTTAGCTTCCAATAATGGGTCAACACTGGAAAGACCTATCAGAAGGCATTGGTCGAAAGGAACTAATCCCCAACCTTACCAATCCATATATCCCAGTAGAAGTAAACAATGCACAATTTTCTTGATGTTCAATATTTTTCGTCATGTGTCTTATTGATGTGCTCCAGGAAATACTTTATTGTATCTGTTTATTTTTAAAAATCATCATGACTATGTAGATTTATGGTTTTAACAACATGATTCAATGGAAATAGTTTTGATACACTTCCTGCATGAGGTCATGGGGTGGGGGTTTAGTTAGTGGCGTTGATATATAAATTAGTCCCCTGGGGGCCCGAATAAAGAGAAGAGAAGTCATCGTGCATAGAATTTAATATAAATCTAGGTTTTGGTGATGGATGATGAGCCTACCTCCTGCCTCATGGTATGGGAATGATTAATAACCCTTGATTGATTCTATTCCCATTATGCATGCACTCTTGTGTTGGTTTCATCATATAATAATTGCATTATGCATTATGTGTCGCTCGTCAAAGATGGAAGTGTATAGATCGTTTAACCAAAATGGATTCATATGTAAACTTCAGAGGTATATGTGTTCCTAACCAAACTAAACAGTGCACAATTTGCTTGATCTTCAATATTTTCCCTCACGTGTCTTATTAATGTGCTACAGTAAATAATTTATTGTATCTATTTCTTTTTAAAAATCAATGAAATATTTTATCCTGGTATCTTTGGAAACCATTCTGATTGATTGGATTTCACATGACCCTTCCCAGCATTCTTTTAACTTGGATTAAGTAAATATCCTTTTCTGACACCTTCTAGTAAAATATCCTTTAGAATCCAAAATTGCTTGTTTGATCCATGTAGCCCAGCCCAGTATCAAATCTAGGTGTAGTAGCATCCTAATTGAGTAGCCAATGAGTCAAGTGGAGTATCTAGGTAAATTAGTTTGGTTGAGTAGCCAACCGATTTTATCAGCAGACTATGCAAGTTTGAGTAACCAAGCCATGTGTATTAGGCCAATTTGAGTACCGCACAGTGTATTAGTGCAACAACTATCCCATTCAATTAACCATTCTGATTAGTTGATCCACATATTCTAGTAACCCATTGGATTAGCTTGGTTCAAAATGCCCTTTGTTCTTATATCGACGTCCTATCCTTCTTACAAACCCATTTTCTCCAAAAAAACGAAAAAATGGATTTTGGTAACCCTGTACCTCTATAAGGGGGAAATTATGGTGCCCTTTGCAATTGGGAAATACTTTGAATGATAGTGTTTACATGTGTGAAAAATGAACGTAAAATTTAAGAACATGGCTTGTTTAATTTAAGAACGGGGATTGTAATTATGATTCCCCTATGGCTAGACAGCCTAAGCAGGAAGCATCCATTTTTTATTTCCATATTTCAACAGTCTAGTCTACATCTCATACCCATACCCATATTCTTATGTTCCTTATCTAGGATATTATGATTCTCGTGAGAGTGATCAAATGGAAAATCCATATGTTCTCCATTTGATCAAGCCTGCTACAATATTCCAAGTTGTCCAAATAATTTTTACGATAAACAATATGAAGACCTTGAATATGTGGGGGGAATAAATAATGTAACATGGGTAAAATACTCCCCTAACCTTGCCAAAATGTTTTGTTGTCAACAATCGATGCCATAATAACACCTACTAGGGAGCGGTCCCTTCCAAGCAAAGAACCATCCATTTGGAAGCAAGGGATCGAGACCCAACAAAAGTTTATCCTGTGGATCCAGTAGTTTATCCGTAATCTTTAGTAGCAATATACGCTAGAAAAACAACCAGTTCAACTACTTTTAGACACAACAATACCAGTGACAGTGATACACATAGGTATTATGTGTGTTAATATGGAATAGGGTATCTACTATGCTTTCAAATCTATAACAAAAGAACCACAATTGGTAATGATAAAATGAACATAGTTTTTAGATTACTTACGTTTACATCATACATCTCTTTAGATTGTTGAGTTCCATATAAATTCTTAATTTCTACTTCCAGCATTGTGTCATGTTCAGCTAGTTTTCGCAATTGTCTTCTTATATCCTAACCTCCTTTCTCAACGGAATAACAACGTTATTGTTCCTTTTTTTTAATTCCTAGTAAAAGTGTGGAAATTTTTTTGGTTGCTGTTGAAATTAATTCTCAAATTCAATTCAACTTGGTTAGATTTTTTGTTTATAAAAGATTAGTGTGACTCTAGTTGTATAATCCATTCTGCAAAGCGTTGGGAGTTTCCCTTTATTTGGATCCTGGAATTTTTATTTTGTTTTAACTCCCGCAAGTGTGAAACAATTATAAATGCAATTTTATTTTATATAGTATCACAATTTATTTACTTAGAATCATTGTAGAAATTAGTGCATAGAATGAAACCTATGGTCTGTACATTACACGATATCTCACAAGACTTCTGAATATCAGGTTGATATTCATATGAAAAGGTAATTTAAATAAACTGCTTAATGTACTCTCATAACATTTTTTCCTACATGTAAGTAGAAGACAAATTTTCACTCAAAATTTATTCCCTTCGCAAGCCATGCAATTCCTCTTTCAATGTTTCCTTATCCTTAACTGCAGTCGGTAATTCAAGTTTGAGATGGATCATCTCCTCTGTCAATGATGACACATGCATATGAATACCACTCACTCTTATTTGACCCATTGCATGTTTCTATTTCAAAGTCTCTAAATCTCATACCAATATTGTATACTCTTCCTCAACTACGTGTAGTTGTAGCATAAGCTTGCCAATTGTTGGTGAAAATATATGCTAATTAATTCCAACTTAAATTGTCAACCCGGGAAGGTAGCTTGTAAGATGAAAATACTATATGTGTAGGGCTAAATCCTAAACTATCCTAGGATAACCTAACCTAGTAACTTGAAAATATTCAATGCGATTTCAAAAGATAACTCTATGGTATTCTAACCTATGGCAGGAAATTGAAATTGAAATAAAAAGAAATCACTATTCTAGAAAGCAATGCTTGGTCTGAAAACAAACTAAACAACGGAAGAAAAACTACGTTAAGTAATCAAACAAAACCATAAGCAATTAATCTATCTTATTTTATGAATTGAAAAGCTATTATACTGTGTGACATCAAATATCTAAACTAGAACAAATTCAATTGCAACTAACTATTCAAAAACAAGAAACTATACTACTTTTAAGAAAAAATACTAACTAACTATTCTATGAATTTCAACCCCACAGTTAACTATGAATTCATGAAAGAAAAATCAAATGCTACTCTCAAGACCAAGCATGAATTGGCAACTAATGCTCCAAACAGTAAAAAATTCATAAGAAAACTATCTAATTCCTATTTAACACATGAAAGACTTTCTACTGCTGTTGGAAATGAAAACTAATCTACGAAGAAGAATTTAAATGGTTATCTAAACCAAAAGTTGTTTCTAACTAAGTGTCCAAGCTACAAAACTCAAGCTTGTCTCTACCAGCTCAACTCTTAAAGCAATGAAACATACAAAACTAGAAACAAAGGAAAAATGCAATGAACAACAAAGGAGTAAAAGGAAATTTGATTATCTATTGAAGGCAAGCAAATGAAAGTGAAACACTCTATCTATTGGAATTTCAAAACTAAACTAAATTTATGTCTACTAATTCAATTCTAGAAATGAAATATATTTCTACAACAACCAAAGGAAGTGAAAGCAAGGCATAATGATATGATCTAACTACAACAAGATCAATCTTTGGAAATTAAACCAAACCCTATAGCAATCAAAATGACTTAATGGAAGAGGAGAAATGCAATTGAACATCCTGAGAAAGCAAGACACAACCCTAGGAAATTGTGCAAATATAGACATACTGGCTAACAAGGAAATGCTTTGAAATTCAATGGCTAGATACAACAAAATGAAATGCAACTGTGATCTACGAATTTAAAAATGCAACTGTGATCTAAGAATTTAAAAAGAGAAAACATGATACAGTAAAAATACATGGAAAATAAGGAAGGGTGGATCTCTGCATCCTAAGAAAAAAAAGGAAAACAGTTAATCTATCAAGCATGAACTAATACAATTGAAAGTATGAACACACGATCATTTAACTAAAACTAGAATTAACAAATGGAAATACAGAAACACAAGTACTTATCTGATAAACACAAACACAGTTGGATTAGATCGATCTTGCACATACAAAATGCACACGTGTCACTAAGAGGCCCTCTCAGGTGACAGTGGCTTCAAATTCACGAAATACTCAGTCCCCAGAGCATAAAAACGAAATCGAACAAAGCAACAATTCAATATTATCAAAGTTCAGAATTTGTACATTATAATGTCTCTCTCCCTTTAATAAAGTCTAAGAGCCTGCATATATAAGAGTTTATACATCAGATATTAATGCCTGGAACTGATTCCATTAAAGAGAAAACTGAAGAGATTTGTTTTCATCCATTGGGGCAAAAACAAATTTCTACATTAAGGCAATTGGGCCTCGAGATTATTGTGGATAAATAAACAACCTGGGTGGAATCTTGGAGGTGGAGAGGCATGAGAGGACCACTACGAACAAAACCCATGTTTCAATTTTTCCCATGAATGCCTCTAAGTACCTAAACCAATGATTTGGAGCTGCAAATGATAGTCTGAATGAACATCCGAATGACGGTTCGTATGGGCATCCGAATGACAGTTTGTATGGGAATCCATATGACTTGTAACTGTAATTAATTGAAAACCTTGATTCCTGGCTGAATTGGTGCTAGGATGTTGCACGATTTAATTGTTAAGTGATAGGTTCATATTATTGTTGAGTCCAGATTTGGTCCCTTTTTAACCATCTTTAATCACCTTTCTTCCCTTGCTTTACACTGCTTAGCATATCAATCAGACTGAATTTCTTCACT
>LPNX011191438.1:0-10521 GCA_001517045.1 Pseudotsuga menziesii | reverse complement strand
AAATTAAAATTTAATCATAGATTTAAATCCGCATTTGGAAAATAAGAGTGCATGCCAACTTTCACGATGTTTAGAGCTATTTTCGCCATCTTTAAGCCAAGCCCTAACAAAACTGCATGATGCAGTCTCAGCCTTGACCAGATTCTTAGACTTTAAACCTGATCATATGTTTGGATGCATATTGGATAGACAAGCATGCACGCCAACTTTCGCGACGTTTCAAGCTATTTTGACCCCCTTTAAGCCCAACCTTGTTGAAACCGCACGACGGAGTTTCCCTTTCGAGCAGTTTCTCAGAATTCAAATTTGATCATAAATTTGGATGCCAATTTGATCAACAAGCGTACATGCAAAATTTTGAGATATTCCAAAATATTTTCACCCCCTTTAAGCCCAACCTTAGCAAAACCGCACAACGAAGGTTCACGTTTCACTAATTTCTCAAAATTAAAATTTAATCATAGATTTAAATCCGTATTTGGAAAAGAAGAGTGCATGCCAAATTTCATGATGTTGAGAGCTATTTTCGCCATCTTTAAGCCAAACCCTAACAAAACTGCATGATGGAGTCTCATCTTTGACCAGATTCTTAGAATTTAAACCTGATCATATGTTTATATGCATATTGGATAGAAAATAATGCACGCCAACTTTCGCGACGTTGCAAGCTATTTTGACACCCTTTAAGCCCAACTCTATTGAAACCACACGACGGAGTTTCCCTTTCGAGCAGTTTCTCAGAATTTAAATTTCATCATAAATTTGGATGCCAATTTGATCAACAAGCGTGCATGCAAACTTTTGAGACATTCCAAAATATTTTCACCCCATTTAAGCCCAACCTTAACAAAACCGCACAATGAAGTTTGACGTTTGACTAATTTCTCAAAATTAAAATTTAATCATAGATTTTAATCCGCATTTGGAAAATAAGAGTGCATGCCAACTTTCACAATGTTGAGAGCTATTTTTTCCATCTTTAAGCAAAACCCTAACAAAACTGCATGATGCAGTCTCAGCTTTGACCAGATGCTTAGAATTTAAACATGATCATATGTTTGGATGCATATTCGATAGACAAGCATGCACGCCAACTTTCACGACGTCTCAAGTTATTTTGACCCCCTTTAAGCCCAACCCTGTTGAAACCGCACGAAGGAGTTTCCCTTTCGAGCAGTTTCTCAGAACTTAAATTTGATCATAAATTTGGATGCCAATTTGATCAACAAGCGTGCATGCAAACTTTTGAGACATTCCAAAATATTTTCACCCCCTTTAAGCCCAACCTTAGCAAAACCGCACAACGAAGTTTCATGTTTGACTAATTTCTCAAAATTAAAATTTAATCATAGGTTTAAATCCGCATTTCGAAAATAAGAGTGCATGCCAACTTTCACGATGTTGAGAGCTATTTTCGACATCTTTAAGCCAAACCCTAACAAAACTGCATGATGCAGTCTCGGCTTTGACCAGATTCTTAGAATTTAAACCTGATCATATGTTTCGATGCATATTGGATAGACAAGCATGCACGACAACTTTCGCGACGTTTCAAGTTATTTTGACCCCCTTTAAGCCCAACCCTGTTGAAACCGCACGACGGAGTTTTCCTTTCGAGCAGTTTCTCAGAATTTAAATGTGATCATAAATTTGGATGCCAATTTGATCAACAATCGTGCATGCAAACTTTTGAGACATTCCAAAATATTTTCACCCCCTTTAAGCCCAACCTTAGCAAAACCGCACAACGAAGTTTCACGTTTGACTAATTTCTCAAAATTAAAATTTAATCATAGATTTAAATCCGCATTTGGAAAATAAGAGTGCATGCCAACTTTCACGATGTTGAGAGCTATGTTCGCCATCTTTAAGCCAAACCCTAACAAAACTGCATGATGCAGTCTCAGCTTTGACCAGATTCTTAGAATTTAAACCTGATCATATGTTTGGATGCATATTGGATAGACAAGCATGCACGCCAACTTTCGCGACGTTTCAAGCTATTTTGAACCCGTTTAAGCCCAACCCTGATGAAACTGCACGACGGAGATTCCCTTTCGAGTAGTTTCTCAGAATTTAAATTTGATCATAAATTTGGATGCCAATTTGATCAACAAGCGTGCATGCAAACTTTTGAGACATTCCAAAATATTTCCACCCCCTTTAAGCCCAACCTTAGCAAAATAACGATGTTTCACGTTTGACTAATATCTCAAAATTAAAATTTAATCATAGATTTAAATCCGCATTTCACCATCTTTATGCCAAACCCTAACAAAACTGCATGGTGCAGTCTCAGCATTGACCAGATTCTTAGAATTTAAACCTGATCATATGTTTGGATACATATTGGATAGACAAGCATGCACGGCAACTTTCCCGTCGTTTCAAGCTATTTTGACCCCCTTTAAGCCCAACCCTGTTGAAACCGCATGACGGAGTTTCCCTTTCGAACAGTTTCTCAGAATTTAAATTTGATGATAAATTTGGATGCCAATTTGATAACCAAGCGTGAATGCAAACTTTTGAGACATTCCAAAATATTTTCACCCCCTTTAAGCCCAACCTTAGCAAAACCGCACAACGAGGTTTCACGTTTGACTAATTTCTCAAAATTAAAATTTAATCATAGATTTAAAGCCGCATTTGGAAAATAACAGTGCATGCCAACTTTCACGATGTTGAGAGCTATTTCTGCCATCTTTAAGCCAAACCGTAACAAAACTGCATGATGCAGTGTCAGCTTCGACCAGATTCTTAGAATTTAAACCTAAACATATGTTTTGATGCATATTGGATAGACAAGCATGCACGCCAACGTTCGCGACGTTTCAAGCTATTTTGACCCCGTTTAAGCCCAACCCTGTTGAAACCGCACGACGGAGTTTTCCTTTCGAGCAGTTTCTCAGAATTTAAATTTGATCATAAATTTGGGTGCCAATTTGATTAAGAAGCGTGCATGCAAACTTTTGAGACATTCCAAAATATTTTCACCCCCTTTAAGCCCAACCTTAGCAAAACCGCACAACGAAGTTTCGCGTTTGACTAATTTCTCAAAATTAAAATTTAATCATAGATTTAAATCTGCATTTGGAAAATAAGAGTGCATGCCAACTTCCACGATGTTGAGAGCTATTTTCGCCATCTTTAAGCCAAACCCTAACAAAACGGCATGATGCAGTCTCAGCTTTGACCAGATTCTTAGAATTTAAACCTGATCATATGTTTGGATGCATATTGGATAGATAAGCATGAATGCCATCTTTCGTGACGTTTCAAGCTATTTTGACCCCCTTTAAGCCCAATCCTGTTGAAACCGCACGACGGAGTTTCCCTTTCGGGCAGTTTCTCAGAATTTAAATTTGATCATAAATTTGGATGCCAATTTGATCAACAAGCGTGCATCCAAACTTTTGAGACATTCCAAAATATTTTCACCCCCTTTAAGCCCAACCTTAGCAAAACTGCACAACGAAGTTTCACGTTTGACTAATTTCTCAAAATTAAAATTTAATCATAGATTTAAATCCGCATTTGGAAAATAAGAGTGCATGCCAACTTTCACAATGTTGAGAGCTATTTTCGCCATCTTTAAGGAAAACCCTAACAAAACTGCATGATGCAGTCTCAGCTTTGACCAGATTCTGAGAATTTAAACCTGATCATATGTTTGGATGCATATTCCATAGACAAGCATGCATGCCAACTTTCACGACGTTTCAAGCTATTATGACCCCCTTTAAGCCCAACCCTGTTGAAACCGCACGATGGATTTTCCCTTTCGAGCAGTTTCTCAGAATTTAAATTTGATCATAAATTTGGATGCCAATTTGATCGACAAGCGTGCATGCAAACTTTTGAGACATTCCAAAATACTTTCACCCCCTTTAATCCCAACCTTAGCAAAACCGCACAACGAAGTTTCACGTTTGACTAATTTCTCAAAATTAAAATTTAATCATAGATTTAAATCCACATTTGAAAAATAAGAGTGCATGGCAAATTTCACGATGTTGAGAGCTATTTTCGCCATCGTTAAGCCAAACCCTAACAAAACTGCATGATGCAGTCTCACCTTTGACCAGATTCTTAGAATTTAAACCTGATCATATGTTTGGATGCATATTGGATAGACAAGCATGCACGCCAACTTTCGCGACGTTTCAAGCTATTTTGACCCCCTTCAATCCCAACCCTGTTGAAACCGCATGACGGAGTTTCCCTTTCGAGCAGTTTCTTAGAATTTAAATTTGATCACAAATTTGGATGCCAATTTGATCAACAAGCGTGCATGCAAACTTTTGAGACATTCCAAAATATTTTCACCCCGTTTAAGCCCAACCTTCATGATGTTGAGAGCTATTTTCTCCATCTTTAAGCCAAACATTAACAACATTGTATGATGCAGTCTCAGCTTTGACCAGATTCTTAAAATTTAAACCTGATCATATGTTTGGATGCATATTGGATAGACAAGCATGCACGCCAAGTTTTGCGACGTTTCAAGCTATTTTGACCCCCCTTTAAGCCCAACCCTTTTGAAACCGCACGAAGGAGTTTCCCTTTCGAGCAATTTCTTATAATTTAAATTTGATCATAAATTTGGATGCCAATTTGATCAACAAGCATGCATGCAAACTTTTGAGACATTCCAAAATATTTTCACCCCCTTTAAAAAGAAACTTAGCAAAACCGCGCAACGGAGTTTCAGGTTTGACTAATTTCTCAAAATTAAAATTTAATCATAGATTTAAATCCGCATTTGGAAAATAAGAGTGCATGTGAACTTTCACGATGTTGAGAGCTATTTTCGCCATCTTTAAGCCAAACGCTAACAAAACTGCATGATGCAGTCTCAGCTTTGACCAGATTCTTAGAATTTAAACCTGATCATATGTTTGGATGCATATTGTATAGACAAGCATGCACCCCAACTTTTGCGACTTTTCAAACTATTTTGACCCCCTTTAAGCCCAACTCTGTTGAAACCCGCACGACGAAGTTTCCCTTTCGAGCAGTTTCTTAGAATTTAAATTTGATCATTACTTTGGATGCCAATTTGATCAACAAGCATGCATGCAAACTTTTGAGACATTCCAAAATATTTTCACCCCCTTTAAGAAGAAACTTAGCAAAACCGCGCAATGAAGTTTCACGTTTGACTAATTTCTCAAAATTAAAATTTAATCATAGATTTAAATCCGCATTTGGAAAATAAGAGTGCATGCGAAATTTCACGATGTTGAGAGCTATTTTCGCCATCTTTAAGCCAAACGCTAACAAAACTGCATGATGCAGTCTCAGCTTTGACCAGATTCTTAGAATTTAAACCTGATCATATGTTTGGATGCATATTGTATAGACAAGCATGCACCCCAACTTTTGCGACTTTTCAAACTATTTTGACCCCCTTTAAGCCCAACTCTGTTGAAACCCGCACGACGAAGTTTCCCTTTCGAGCAGTTTCTTAGAATTTAAATTTGATCATTACTTTGGATGCCAATTTGATCAACAAGCATGCATGCAAACTTTTGAGACATTCCAAAATATTTTCACCCCCTTTAAGAAGAAACTTAGCAAAACCGCGCAATGAAGTTTCACGTTTGACTAATTTCTCAAAATTAAAATTTAATCATAGATTTAAATCCGCATTTGGAAAATAAGAGTGCATGCGAAATTTCACGATGTTGAGAGCTATTTTCGCCATCTTTAAGCCAAACGCTAACAAAACTGCATGATGCAGTCTCAGCTTTGACCAGATTCTTAGAATTTAAACCTGATCATATGTTTGGATGCATATTGTATAGACAAGCGTGCACGCCAACTTTCGCGACGTTTCCCTTTCGAGCAGTTTCTTAGAATTTAAATTTGATCATAACTTTGGATGCCAATTTGATCAACAAGCGTACATGCAAACTTTTGAGACATTCCAAAATATTTTCACCCCCTTTAAGCCCAACCTTAGCAAAACCGCACAACGAACTTTCACATTTGACTAATTTCTCAAAATTAAAATTTAATCATAGATTTAAATCTGCATTTGGAAAATAAGAGTGCATGCCCACTCTCACGATGTTGAGAGCTATTTTCGCCATCTTTAAGCCAAACCCTAACAAAACTACATGATGCAGACTCAGCTTTGACCAGATTCTTAGAATTTAAACCTGATCATATGTTTGGATGCATATTGGATAGACAAGCATGCACGCCAACTTTCGCGACGTTTCAATCTATTTTGACGCCCTTTAAGCCCAACCCTGTTGAAACCGCACGACGGAGTTTCCCTTTCGAGCAGTTTCTTAGAATTTAAATTTGATCATAAATTTGGATGCCAATTTGATCAAGAAGCATGCATGCAAACTTTTGAGACATTCCAAAATATTTTCACCCCCTTTAAGCCCAACCTTAGCAAAACCGCACAACGACGTTTCACGTTGGACTAATTTCTCAAAACTAAAATTTAATCATAGATTTAGATCAACATTTGGAAAATAAGAGTGCATGCCAACTTTCACGATGTTGAGAGCTATTTTCGCCATCTTTAAGCCAAACCCTAACAAAACTGCATGATGCAGTCTCATCTTTGACCAGATTCTTAGAATTTAAACCTGATCATATGTTTGGATGCATATTGGATAGCCAAGCACGCACGCCAACTTTCACGACGTTTCAAGCTATTTTGACCCCCTTTAAGCCCAACCCTGTTGAAACCGCACGACGGAGTTTCCCTTTCGAGCAGTTTCTTAGAATTTAAATTTGATCATAAATTTGGATGCCAATTTGATCAACAAGCGTGCATGCAAACTTTTGAGACATTCCAAAATATTTTCACACCCTTTAAGCCCAACCTTAGCAAAACCGCACAACGATGTTTCACGTTTGACTAATTTCTCAAAATTAAAATTTAATCATAGATTTAAATCCGCATTTGGAAAATAAGAGTGCA
Source organism: Pseudotsuga menziesii (assembly GCA_001517045.1). NCBI lineage: Eukaryota > Viridiplantae > Streptophyta > Pinopsida > Pinales > Pinaceae > Pseudotsuga > Pseudotsuga menziesii. Next base: position 3,575 of record LPNX011191438.1, on the reverse strand, counting down.
TTGCAACTTTCATGATCTTGAGAGCTATTTTCGCCATCTTTAAGCCAAACCCTAACAAAACTGCATGATGCAGTCTCAGCTTTGATCAGATTCTTAGAATTTAAACCTGATCATATGTTCGGATGCATATTGGATAGACCAGCATGCACGCCAACTTTCACGACGTTTCAAGCTATTTTGACCCCCTTTAAGCCCAACCCTGTTGAAACCGCATGACGGAGTTTCCCTTTCGAGCAGTTTCTTAGAATTTAAATTTGATCATAAATTTGGATGCCAATTTGATCAACAAGCGTGCATGGAAACTTTTGAGACATTCCAAAATATTTCCCCCCCCTTTAAGCCCAACCTTAGCAAAACCACACAACGAAGTTTCACGTTTGACTAATTTGTCAAAATTAAAATTTAATCATAGATTCAAATCCGCATTTGGAAAATAAGAGTGCATGCCAACTTTCACGATCTTGAGAGCTATTTTCTCCATCTTTAAGCCAAACCCTGACAAAACTGCATGATGCAGTCTTAGCTTTGACCAGAATCTTAGAATTTAAACCTAATCATATGTTTGGATGCATATTGGATAGACAAGCATGCACGGCAACTTTCGCGACGTTTCAAGCTATTTTGACCCCCTTTAAGGCCAACCCTGTTGAAACCGCACGACGGAGTTTCCCTTTCGAGCAGTTTCTTAGAATTGAAATTTGATCATAAATTTGGATGCCAATTTGATCAACAAGCGTGCATGCAAACTTTTGAGACATTCCAAAATATTTTCACACCCTTTAAGCCCAACCTTAGCAAAACCGCACAACGAAGTTTCACGTTTGACTAATTTCGCAAAATTAAAATTTAATCATAGTTTTAAATCTGCATTTGGAAAATAAGAGTGCATGCCAACTTTCACGATCTTGAGAGCTATTTTCGCCATCTTTAAGCCAAACCCTAACAAAACTGCATGATGCAGTCTCAGCTTTGACCAGATTCTTAGAATTTAAACCTGATCATATGTTTGGATGCATATTGGATAGACAAGCATGCACGCAAAATTTCACGACGTTTCAAGCTATTTTGACCCCCTTTAAGCCCAACCTTGTTGAAACCGCACGACGGAGTTTCCCTTTCGAGCGGTTTCTTAGAATTTAAATTTGATCATAAATTTCGATGCCAATTTGATCAACAAGCGTGCATGAAAACTTTTGAGACATTCCAAAATATTTTCACCCCCTTTAAGCCCAACCTTAGCAAAACCGCAAAACGAAGTTTCACGTTTGACTAATTTCTCAAAAATAAAATTTAATCATAGATTTAAATCCGCATTTGGAAAATAAGAGTGCATGCCAACTTTCATAATGTTGAGAGCTATTTTTGCAATCTTTAAGCAAAACCCTAACAAAACTGCATGATGCAGTCTCAAGTTTGACAATATTCTTATAATTTAAACCTGATCATATGTTTGGATGCATATTGGATAGACAAGCATGCACACCAACTTCTGCGACGTTTCAAGCTATTTTTACCCCCTTTAAGCCCAACCCTGTTGAAACCGCACGACGGAGTTTCCCTTTCGAGCAGTTTCTTAGAATTTAAATTTGATCATAAATTTGGATGCCAATTTGATCAACAAGCGTGCATGCAAAATTTTGAGACATTCCAAAATATTTTCACCCCCTTTAAGCCCAACCTTAGTAAAACCGCACAATGAAGTTTCACGTTTGACTAATTTCTCAAAATTAAAATTTAATCATAGATTTAAATCCGCATTCAGAAAATAAGAGTGCATGCCAACTTTCACGATATTGAGAGCTATTTTCGCCATCTTTAAGCCAAACCCTAACAAAAATGCATGATGCAGTATCAACTTTGACCAGATTCTTAGAATTTAAACATGATCATATGTTTGGATGCATATTGGATAAACCAGCATGCACGGCAACTTTCACGACGTTTCAAGCTATTTTGACCCCCTTTAAGCCCAACCCTGTTGAAACCGCACGATGGAGATTCTCTTTCGAGCAGTTTCTTGGAATTTAAATTTGATCATAAATTTGGATGCCAATTTGATCAACAAGCGTGCATGCAAACTTTTGAGACATTCCAAAATATTTTCACCCCCTTTAAGCGCAACCTTAGCAAAATCGCACAGTGAAGTTTCACGTTTGACTAATTTCTCAAAATTAAAATTTAATCATAGATTTAAATCCGTATTTTGAAAATAAGAGTGCATGCCAACTTTCACGATGTTGAGAGGTATTTTCGCCATCTTTAAGCCAAACCCTAACAAAAGTGCATGATGCAGTCTCAGCTTTGACCATATTCTTGGAATATGAACCTGATCATATGTTTGGATGCATATTGGATAGACAAGCATGCACACCAACTTTCGCGACGTTTCAAGCTATTTTGACCCCCTTTAAGCCCAACCCTGTTGAAACCGTACGATGGAGTTTCCCTTTCGAGCAGTTTCTTAGAATTTAAATTTGATCATAAATTTGGATGCCAATTTGATCAACAAGCGTGCATGCAAACTTTTGAGACATTCCAAAATATTTTCACCCCCTTTAAGCGCAACCTTAGCAAAATCGCACAGTGAAGTTTCACGTTTGACTAATTTCTCAAAATTAAAATTTAATCATAGATTTAAATCCGTATTTTGAAAATAAGAGTGCATGCCAACTTTCACGATGTTGAGAGGTATTTTCGCCATCTTTAAGCCAAACCCTAACAAAAGTGCATGATGCAGTCTCAGCTTTGACCATATTCTTGGAATATGAACCTGATCATATGTTTGGATGCATATTGGATAGACAAGCATGCACACCAACTTTCGCGACGTTTCAAGCTATTTTGACCCCCTTTAAGCCCAACCCTGTTGAAACCGTACGATGGAGTTTCCCTTTCGAGCAGTTTCTTAGAATTTAAATTTGATCATAAATTTGGATGCCAATTTGATCAACAAGCGTGCATGCAAACTTTTGAGACATTCCAAAATATTTTCACCCCCTTTAAGCCCAACCTTAGCAAAACCGCACAACGAAGTTTCACGTTTGACTAATTTCTCAAAATTAAAATTTAATCATAGATTTAAATCCGCATTTGGAAAATAAGAGTGCATGCCAACTTTCACGATCTTCAGAGCTATTTTCGCCATATTTAAGCCAAACCCTGACAAAACTGCATGATGCAGTCTCAGCTTTGACCAGAATCTTAGAATTTAAACCTAATCATATGTTTGGATGCATATTGGATAGACAAGCATGCACGCCAACTTTCGCGACGTTTCAAGCTATTTTGACCCCCTTTAAGCCCAACCCTGTTGAAACCGCATGACGGAGTTTCCCTTTCGAGCAGTTTCTTAGAATTTAAATTTGATCATAAATTTGGATGCCAATTTGATCAACAAGCGTGCATGCAAACTTTTGAGACATTCCAAAATATTTTCACACCCTTTAAGCCCAACCTTAGCAGAACCACACAATGAAGTTTCACGTTTGACTAATTTCGCAAAATTAAAATTTAATCATAGATTTAAATCCGCATTTGGAAAATAAGAGTGCATGCCAACTTTCACGATCTTGAGA
>LPNX011191436.1:36461-69846 GCA_001517045.1 Pseudotsuga menziesii | reverse complement strand
GCGACTCCGCTGTTTCTTTTTACTGTTATTTTCTTTTCGTACTGTACTTTCGGCTGTCGTTTTCGGCCGCCGGAAGCCGCGCCGTTTTCTTCCGCAGCCGCGGCCCGACCGCACATTTCAGGCCTTAAACCGCGACCAGCCCGCCGCTGTCAGTCCCTTTTTTGCCTGCGTCCCGACCGCGTTTTTTTTACCCACAGTCGCTCTTAAAAGGGAAAAGAAAGAAAAGATGAGATACTTTAGTCAAAGGTTTGCTGCTCACTTAAACAATTTCATTGCAGCTATAAAACATACTGAAGAAACCCTAATTGAATACTACACTTCAGCTCTTGGCTCTGATATAGCAATGTTTGTCAAAATATTAGTAAAACCTTCCTTAGCAGAAACTTATGATGAAGCTGAGAAGATAAAACCTGAACTTGAAAGTGTAAATAAACATTCTATGGAATTAGAGACTAGACCATTCAGCGGTAAAAATCCTTTGTTGTTAACAAGACCCAAAGATGATCATTCTCATGAGTTAGAAAGTGTGGTCAAGATGGTACAAAAGTTATCCAGCAAGATTGTTGAATTAGAGAAATATAAAGAGGAAAATTTAGGAAGAAATCGGTATAAACCCTTCTTCAAGAAAAGAGAATAAAATGGCCCATCTCAGCCACCTACGCACTTTCCTTCTGTTATGAATCTCACTGAAGTTGGAATGGAAAATTTTTGTACATTTCTTCAACAACCTCACTATGAGAAGAATTTCCTGTAGTGGATTAATTTCATGACATTGGTTATGAATCAATTATTAGACTCTAAGTTAACAGAGCCCGAGGTTGAAGATGAAAAGGTTCACGAATTAAGGGAAGCACCCAAGGAGACTACCATGGTCTTGTGGGATTGTGCACCTATGCTAGGTTTAGAAAATGAAGAACCTAATGAAGAGATACAACTGTCAGATGTGAATGTCACAACTAGGAGAAAAGGTCCACTAATTGAAGATAACAAATTACTCCCCAAAATTAAAAGAATTCAGGAAAACATGAAGAAAGTTAGAAATAACACTCAGACTCAACTTATACCTGATTTGGTTATAACAAGGAAAAATGTTCCAACTGTCAGTAAGCTCGTGAAGGATGTTGAAAGTAAAGTAGAAGGTGTTAAGAAAATCCCAACAGACTGTGAGATGGGGTATGGTATAATAGAAGACATCAAGAAAACTAAGGCTAATATTTCTTTATTTGAGATGTGAAGTCTACCCCAGTAGAAGAAGAAGGTTTTGGAAGCCTTGGATCCACCAACCAGTAAAAACCCAAAGAATTTATTCAGTCAGAAGAAAAAAGCAGTGAATCTAGTATAGGGGAAAAGTTGAAATCCATAACATTACCATTTCTGCTTACATTTGAAATTTGTAATCATAATGTGCACAACTCTTTGGTAGACTCTGGGGCATCTGCAAATGTTATGCCATTGTCGGTGTGTGAAAGGATAAATGGCCAACCCAAGCCATCTAATGGAAAGATTATACAGTTGGACAGAACAACCATGAAGGTGGTAGGTGAAATGGAATATGTGTTGATACATTTAGCTACCGATGAAAAGGTGTGCCAATTTATAGAAATTATGGTAGTAGAAATCCCTGAGGCATATGGAATGATTTCGAGCCGAAACTGGTCTGCAAAACTAGATGGATATTTTGCAACTGACTGGTCTCATTTGTGGTTGCCTTATCAAGGTTGTCAGAATCAGATAAAAGTAATGAGGGAACCGCATATGAGACAAAATGTGACCCTATTAAAACGGAAGAATGAGCCAATAATTTTTTCACACTCCGTTTTGGGAAATTATTTCATTGAATTGGAACCAGGAAATTACCAAGCCAAGAATGCTGATAATGGATCAAATACACAGCTCGAGCTCCTTCAATTTTCGTGAGCTGATAAAATTGACTGTAACATAGTTAGCTTAATCCTAGATGTTGAAAGAAAAAATAATTCAATAGAATTAACAGATAGGTTTTGGGTATTATAATTTGATGGTTCAAAAACTCAGGAAGGATAAGGAGCTGGTCGTATCCTGATGGATACAGAAAACAATAAACATTTTCTTTCTTGTAGATTAGAATTTCAATGCAAAAATAACACAACCGAGTATGAAGCATTAATACAAGGATTAAAGAAGGAAATTGAATTCAAGGTAAAAAAATTTAAAAGTCTATGGAGATTTTGAAATTATTGTTAAGCAAGTTCAAAATACAATCCATTTTTTATCACCACATCTGAAAGGTTATCAAAACAAAGTGTGGGATCTTCTAACGAATTTCAATGCATTTAATATAGTCTCAATTCCTAGGCCAAAAAATGCAGCACCTGATTTATTAGCTACTTCAACTGCCAGGCTTGTTCCTACTAATAATCGATGTTCCATCGAATTGATTTTCAGTCCTACTGTACTAGATAACATCACCAATCTAAGATTATTCGATGACGACCCGTAGATCTTAGAATTTCTAACAAATGATGAGAATTTCGAAGGGGCTATAGGCAATGATGAGGAGCATCAAGCAAATCTTTGAAGTGGAAATTTCATACCCAAAGGAGTTAGAAATTTGGAAGGAATGTTTGATCTGAATAACAAGTTTAGAATACCGACCAATGTCAAAACACATAGTTCATCTATGCAATTTGAGCTGGTAAATTTAGGGTCAAAAGTTGAGCCTAAATATGTAAACTTGGGAAAGTGCTGCTCACCCGGAGAAAGAAGCAAATTCATTAGCTTATTTAAATAGTACAAAGATGTCTTTACTTGGACATATGAAGATATTAAGATGTATGACACCCACATTATACAACATGTTGTTCCAACTAAAGCAAGAGTCAAGCCATTCCAGCAGCCATTGAGAAAGATGCATCCCAATTTAGAACCTTTGATTCAAAGCGAAGTGAAGACGCTGCTTGATGCAAGAATTATTTTTAAAGTTTTAGGCATTCCAAATGGGTTTCAAATTCAGTACCAGTGAGGAAATATTCTTGTGAGATTAGACTTTGTGTAGATTTCAGAAACATGAATCGTGCCTCCGATAAAGATAACTACCTAGTCTCACCCATTAAATAGATATTGCAAATGGTCTCAGGATCAGAATTATTCTCTCTGCTAGATGGATTCTCAGGCTACAACCAAGTGTTGGTAGTAGAACAAGACCGGCTGAATACCACTTTTAGAACGAAATGGGGGACTTTTGCGTATAGAAGGATGCCCTTTGGTCTTATCAATGTTGGAGCAACTTTCCAAAGGGCGATGGACATAGCTTTCCGTGGTTTGATTGGCCGCGGCGTAGTATTTTATTTGGATGATGTTACAGTTTTCTCCAAGAAACGAGAAGAGCATACTTCTCATCTAAAGCAAATTTTTGATCGCTATCAGAAATATGACATCTCCATAAATCCGAAGAAGAGTGTTTTTGTCATATTAGAAGGAAAGCTACTGGGTCACATAATTTCTAAGAAAGGGATATCCATAGACCTATGAAGGATTAAAGTTATACCCCATATCCCTGTTCCCCACAATAAGAAAGGAGTGCAATCTTTTATGGGGACCATAAAAATTTTGCGAAGGTTTGTGCCCGATTTTGCTCAGATAGTCAAACCTTTGCAACAAATGATTAAGAAAAGTGCTCAGTTCAAATGGACCGACTTAGAGAAATGTGCCATCGACAATATTAAAGCAGCAATAGCTCATGCGCCCTCTCTAAAAGGTCCAAATTTCGAGAAATATTTCATCTTATATACTTTTGCTTCATACAACTCGTTAACAATAGTGCTAACACAGAAAGAAGAAGGAGGAGACAAGTACCCCATATCGTTCATGAGCACTAGATTACAAGGTGCTGAGTTGAATTATCCCATTGTTGACAAACAAGCACATGTAGTTTTTAAAGCGGTAAAGGAATTCATACCATATATACTAAAGAACATAACCAAATTTATTGTGCCTCACCCGGAAATCCACAATCTTTTTGTACAGAAGGAGTTAGGAGAGAGAAGGGAAAATTGGGTCACAGCCTTGCAGGAGTATGAATTGGAATTTAAACTAGAAACTATTGTCAAAGGACAAGGACTCTGTAAATTGATGGCCGGAATTCAGGTTAATGAAGAAAATGATTGTAAAAATGAGACTGAATTGCATATGATTGATGTGTGCCCCATATTTACAGCCCCAGTATCTTGGTATAGAGATTTAATACACTATGTCCAATAGGGGTATTTTCCTGAACATCAAAACTTCAAGCAGAGAAGGAATTTGTGCTTAAAGTCTGCGTCTTATCAGATAATTGACGTAGTGTTGTTCAGAAAAAACTATGATGGAGTTTTACTCGGATGTTTAGAATGAGAAGAAGCAGCCAAATTCGTGAAAGAATTGCATGATGGCCCTGCTGGAGGTCATTTTTTAGGAGACACTACAACACATAATATTTTGAGTTATGGATACTATTGGCCAACGTCGTTTAAATATGCTCATGCTTACGTAAGGAAATGCGATACGTGTCAAAGGAGCAGTGGAAGACAAGAAAAGGTAGCAGGGACTTTACAACTAGTTATTATTTCTGAACCTTTCGAGCAATGGGGGATTGATATTATCGGAGAGATTAATCCAAATTCTTCGTTGCAACACAAGTACATCCTCATGACCATAGACTATTTTACTATATGGGTGGAAGTTATCCCATTACGGAAAGTAAACGAAAATGCGGTGATGGAGTTCTTGCAAGACCATATTATGACCAGGTTTGGGGTTCCAATTTCCATGGTCTTTGATAACGCATATTATTTTACGTCAATCAATCTTACAAAATTTTCTAATGAGAATGGAATTAAATTACATTATTCTGCTAGTTATTATCCACAAAGTAATGGGTTAGCTGAATCTACTAATAAAAATATCATTAGGATTCTAAAAAAGACGGTCATAGAGAATCAAAGAAGCTAGCATGTATCTCTTCCTAATGCACTTTGGGTTGATCGAGTTACACCCAAGAACTCCTTAGGTTTGTTTCCCTATACCTTAGTTTACAGAAAGGAAGTTGTCTTGCCCCCTAACATTTTATTGTCTTCTTCTCAATTATCCCAAGCGTCTAGAGGGTCTAGTAGTGAAGTTTTGCAAGCCCAAGTCAATACTCTGCTGAAATTAGAAGAGTCTACATCCAATTCTAAGGAAAGGTTCAAACACCAACAAGAGATTGTGAAAAGATGGTTTGACAAGCACAAGTCCGAGAATAAAGAGTTTGAAGTTGGAGATTTGGTTTTGAAGTGGGATCACCCGTATGATGAAAAGGGTAAGCACACTAATTTTCAACATTTATAGATAGTCCCATTTTAGATTGCAGAAAAGTTACAAGATTTGCAGGGGTGGGAAGAGAATCTACCAGTTAATGGTTTGGTTCTCAAGCCTTATTTTACTTGAAGCTTTTTGAAGGTTTTGTACATAAATCAACCCTTTTGATTTTTTTCTATTTTTTCACATTTAATTTGCTTTGCTTTATTTGAGTCTGATTTATTTCAGTTTGTTTTATTTGCTTTATTTCAGTTTTCAAATAATCCAGCACAATTGTTTGGCGTTTGGGGGACATTGGAGTTTTGGAAAACTGTAAATATTTTGACTGGAAAGCTGCTTATTAAATGTATATATATCGTGATCAAGATTCTTTAAGTTGGTAGACTATTTGAAGGGAGGGTATGAACACATTGAAGTCCTGTTTAACCCCTATCGAATAACTGAGGTAAGAAGAGTCTAGAATACTATTTTGGGGTTCCATCTAGTTCACATTAAAATCTGTCCTAGGGAGCTAACAACAATGGACCGATAGAAAGGAAGCAGGATTGATAGGTGTATGGTCTTTAAAATGATCCAATGCCATAAATAAAAGCCAGAAGGCTTAAAAGAGTCAAAATTCCCAAGAAGAAATAAGATATCAAAAGACATGCCGATTGGAATTAGTAAATGGATATGATTGCTAAGAGGTTCCTCTCCATCTCTGAGCTGAGCACAAACTATCTCTCACACAAAAAGGACATTGTGGATGGAGGGACCTAAACCAAGTTTCAAATGCAGAAGCAATCTGGGAAGACTCGAAAGGACAAAAGTCCAAAAGCATCAAAAGAATGCAAAAGGCATGGGAATGAGGAACAAATGAATACATTTGTCCATACTCTGTTACGATACGGTGGTGTCTGATCTATAAGAAACCGAATGTAGAAGTATATGAACTCCATATTTTGGCCTAAGAAGAGTTATCGGGACTCTAAAACCCTATTTACCCTGCCCTAGTGGACCATAATCAATATTAAAGTTCTAAATCTTCCATTCCTAGAAAGGTCTGGACATCTTAAATAAATCTTGGAAAGTTTTGGGATGAATTGAGTTAACAGAATACTATAAAGTAGTCTTGATATTAAGAGTCAATTTTTCCAGAGATCTGTGTTCCCAGCCAGTCGCCAATTGTTGCTGCTACAACTACCACCCCAAAAAAAAAAATTAGCAATTTTTAGGGGCCCCCTTTTAAAGGTTTAGTTTTTGGCTTCTAGGCCTTTTGTTTTCGAGATCCTGCATTTATGATTTATTTCATCATTGGGAAAGTTTCAAATTTTTGGTTTTTTTACTAAGTCAGGCAATTTCCTTGGGAGCCACTACAACGTAAGCATCCTCATAATCAACCCACTACAGCGGGTGGTATTTCGAGTCTAGAGACGCTACAACGGCTGTTGTTTTTATTGCATTCCTTGTTTTTAAGGGAGTTGTCATAGCGAAGGTTCTCTGAACATTTAACCACAACAATGGACCAATCTTGTTTTCCAAACCGCTAAAGTGGAAGAGTCCGAAGACCAAGGTCGCAATAGCGGGTGGGACCGTGTTTTGAATATTGGGCTTCTTGCCGATTCCCTTTGTTTCTCCTTGTCAGGCGACATTATGGTTTCTTTGCAGCGGGCATGTTTTCCCTCCAGGCTCGAGCCTTACAACCCGCTGCATCAGGTGGATGTCCATCTCTTCGCCACAACGATGGAGAAATATTTTTGTGATATCCCAATTTTCCAAAGGTTTGCTTCAGTGGAGACGTTCTAGTTTTGGAGCCGCTATGGCGGCTGTCATCCATATTTCTTCCCGGCACTATTTTAACCACCAATCGTAAATGGAATGTGGGAATGTTGATAGTTTTTAAGCTGATGGTTGCGTCTAAGTTTGGGTTTGTCGAGCCCTCGTTGTTGGGGTTGTTCTCAAAATGACTTATTTGTGGCCACCCGATGAGCTGTGTTTTGGCATCTAGAGAATTTTAAACTCATGCATGTCGGATTTAAAGGCATTACCAACTACTTTAATGGAATTTTAACATGTTATATCTATTTATACATTGTAGAGGGTATTTTTTACCATTTACGGTGAGTTCTTAAGCGATTAAAGTGATTTGCTATCCTGGTCGAGACTGTGCATAATTAGTGGAGATTTCTGTCGAAGCTTACATGATGCATCTGCCCAAGCATCCATGATTGTGTGTCGATCCCATTTCCTGCCAGGTAGGCTTTTATATGCCTCTTGTTGATTGGTATTTTAAAATGATATTTTTCAAGCTGTCAGTTGTTGGTTTACGGAGAAAGGATGGGTAGGTTTTCATTTTAAGTTTAAAGAAGGCTCACCCCTTGCAATTTTAGGTTTCGGCATTTCCTTTTATATTTTAAGCTCACCTTGACCGCATTGCGTGCTCTTAGAAACTCACTAGTCTGTTTTGAGGAAATTTTCACCCATAAGCCTATTAGATCATGATGAGTCTCTAGAGGCCCAAGCTTTTCACCGTCATGGAGTTTACCTGGTTCTCACCATTGGGAGTTAATAAAGGATGTGTTTTCCCCATTTCTATAAAGCCTTTTAGGTTTTGGGTTTGGTATAGTATCTTTCTGCTGTGAGAGTTTGAGCCAGATGTCTTTGATCCTAGGGCACCATTGCCATTAAGCTTAGGAACACTGCCTGCGGGCTATGAGCTATGGAGGGTCTTTTCATGACTATAGAAAGAAGGGTTTCACGTTCCTGGATTTATTTTCCATTTTTGTAAATCCATAGATTTCCTAGTTGGACTCGCCATGTCTCAAGGTTTCCATTACCAAAGTTTTCCCTTGTTGCACTGAAGTTTGTTTTCCCTATCACGATGGATGAGAATGGTGGGGTAAGGCAGGTTACTAAGTTATGTTTTAGAATTAGGGTGCCTAGCATTTCAAGATAGGCATAGTTTTGTTAAAAAATGTGAAATGTTGAAACACATTTTATGTAATTTGCAGTCACAGCTCATGCCGGACAATGTGACAAAGAAAGGGAAAAAGAAGGAAAAGATCATAGAGTATGACTCATATACAGAAGGCTCTCCCACACAAAGGGTGGAATTTATCTATGAAGATACCAAGTCAGTAACAGGAACAGAACCTAGGAAATTGTTGAGATCCTAAAAGGCCAGCTGACATGGTTAGAAACAAATGCAGAGCACCCAGAAAACACACCTAAAAAATTTCCAAAAAATCTACAGATTGAATATGATATTGTGAATTTCAGCAGCAAAGCTGCTGAGAGGTTGGTGGAAGAAGTGGAAAAGACAATGGAAAAATGTACAGAATTTTTTAGGAAGATGCTTATAACTCATAACAAATGTTTGACTCCTTCATCACAAAGGCTACAAGAATGTCCAATGCGTGAAGAACACTTAAAATAGTTGAAGAATAAGCTACAAGAGGATGAGTTAAATATTCAGTTGGTTAGAGGTTTAGATAGAAAAGTGGTAAAGAGTCTAGTGGCCCAAGCAATGGTTAGTAACTGTCTACTAGAAGATCTGCTGAGAGTGACACCTGCGAGAGTAGCAGACATAAAGGGCCAGCTAGCCAAACACAAGGTCAGAGTTAGATTTTTAGAGCCCACAAAGTTCGAGACAATTTCCTCAGATGCTTTAGCATGAAAGCAATTCATAAGTAGTCAGACTGGATCCACTTAAGTAGTTTTTCCTATTCACACATGGATATATTTGTAATATTATATATTTGTTTTTTAATACACTAGAGACAAAAAAAATTGTAACTGAAAGTTAAGGAAGCCCAAAGGGCAGGGAGACCAAAGGTCATTTTGTAATGTATAAATATAGATAGATTGAATGGGAAGAGGAATTTTCTAGCTTTCTTATGGTGAAATAATTGTTGTAAGAAGAACTACTTCTTGTTATAATAAAGAGCATCAAAATTATATTGGAGAAGGAGTTGTTTAAGTTTCAAATGCATGTTGTGTATATGGCTAGATATGGAACTATTTCTGCTTTAGCTTAATACGCAAATCTCTAAGATCTTTCTAACTTCTGGACTATTCCTATGTTCTGAATGATTTCATTTTCTTGTTATGAATCTTATACATCCAATGAGTAATGAATGTTGTAACAAACACTGAGCTATCTCTGTGTTAATTTTTTTGTTGTGTTTGTATTCCGAATTTATCAGCTATCTGTAAAATTCCTTGTGCAAAAATGCAGTACCTTACTCATATAAATAATAATATTTCTCCCTGGGGATAGGTTAGATATTTTAGAGTAGCTGTTATTTTCTTTCTATAGTTTAGGGACAAAGGGGATAAGACGGGAGGTAAGAGCCTATGCATCACATTGTGAATCCTTTGTTTCCTGTTAAATTGCATTTAAACTAGGCACTTGCATATCATTTATATAAACATAAAATACATAAACAGTGGGTCAGGCCGCAACTGGTAAATAGAATTTAAACCTTCTTTTAATGTTACGGTATTTGGGCCGTTAACTGAAGGGATTCCCCATACCAAACAATAAGCGATCTAATTGGGAACGATTATTGGGGAGAATCCCACTATCGATACCTAGGATTTTCCAGGCATCAACAATGCCATACCATTCTATTATACCATATCATACCCTACAATACTAACATACCATACCATACTAATATACCATGCCATACCCTATGATACTAACATATGATACCATACTAATATACCATACCATATTATACCCTATGGTACTAACATCATACCATACTAACATACCATACCATACTAATATGCCATACCATACCCTACAATACTAACATCATACCATACTAACATACCATACCATACTAATATACCATACCATACCATACCATACCAATGTACCATACCATATCATACCCTACAATACCCTATGATACTAACATCATACCATACTAACATACCATTGTTAGTTATTCAAAATTAAGCTAGCATTATGTTAGGATATTTACTGAGAGAATAACAAGTATAACAATCAAACACAAGAGACAATGAAGACAATGTTTTTGATCGGGGAAACCATAAATGGAGAAAACCCCACAACTTCCTCAGAGATAGAATCAAGACAAGATGTAAAACCCCAAAACAGGTAAGATGCACTCCCGACAGCAGTAGTCTTCTTCTTGTCTAGCCCCAGTGTATTTCCTTCCTCAACTACGCGCTACACTTGAGTGTGTGAGTGATGTGTGCTAAATAGAGATCCCGGATCTCTATTTATACCAAGCCCAGCATGACTAAAACCCTACTAGGGCCGACCTCTACTTGGAGAGTCTAATAACCCTAGTGCCTCGGAACTGCGGGGACTTTAACCCTTACACAATCAGAGGGTTACCTACTATGACTTGACATGACTTGTTTATATTATTGATCCTCCCAATCGAAACATCGGGGCATGACAAAATGATTCAAATACATAATAGATACATCCCGGAATAAACATCGGGTTACAATACATAAGATACATAGATGAATACATTCCAAAGTTACAAATACATCAACACTCCCTCTTAACTAGGAAGGTATTCTTTTGACACAATTTTTAGCACTGGTCTTCTTATCTGTATCAACTGGATCATCTCGTCATCTGCATCTCGAGTCTTCTAATTCTTCAAGTCATCTTCATCTTCAAGTCATCGTCATCCTTCGAATCTGGATCATCTCTCAATCTGGATCATCATGGGACATCATCACTGGATCTGGATCATCTCTCGATCTGGATCAACATCACTAGAGTGGATCTGGATCATCACTCGATCTGGATCATCTCTTGATCTGGATCATCACTGCTGGATCTAGATCATCACTCGATCTGGATCTCTCGGAGTCATCATAACTGGATCTGGATCATAGTTCGATCTGGATCTCACCTGGTCATCATCATGTGTGTGCTATCTCGTCATAGGAAGTTATACAGAGCCAGCCTTCTTTCATGCTGGATGTATGCCTACCTCCTCATAGGTCTTTGGTAGCCCTTATATCTGACCTACTTGTAAGAATGGCCAGCACTCACATCTGACCTGCTCGTCAGAAAGGCGGTAGCCCTTATAGTTGATCATATAGGACCTAATCCTACAGTCACATCAGAATGGCCAGCACTCACATCTAACCTACTCGTCAGAAAGGTGGTAGCCCTTATATCTATGTAGGAGCTCATCCTACATCAGAATGGCCAGCACTCACATCTGACCTCCTCGTTAGAATGTCTCTGCACTTACATCTAACCTGCTCGTCGGAATAGCCCTTACATCTGTCCTACTCGACAGAATGGCCAGCACTCACATCTGACATGGAAGGAACTAAATCCTTTAGCCACGAACAGAATGGCCCTGCCCTTACATCTGACCTACTCATCAGAATGGCGGTAGCCCTTACATCTTTCCTACTCGACAGAATGGCCAGCACTCACATCTGACATGGAAGGAACTAAATCCTTTAGCCATGAACAAAATGGCTCTGCCCTTACATCTGACCTGCTCGTCAGAATGGCGGTAGCCCTTACATCTGTCCTACTCGACAGAATGGCCAGCAGTCACATCTGACATGGAAGGAACTAAATCCTTTAGCCATGAATAGAATGGATCTACTGTTACATTTGACCATGGAAGGAACCAATCCTCTGACCATGTCATAATGGCTATGGGTCTCATCACTTTCTCTTGGAGGAAACCTCAATCTAGAGAACACCAAGCTTCTCCCCGAAGTACTTGAACTTTAGCCTAGCCAATGGCTTCATCAATACATCATCCATCTGTTCCTCCGTCGCAACATATTGGAGCTTCACTGCTCCCCTCTACACCATATCCCTGATATAGTGATACTTGATCTCGATATGCTTTGACTTGTCATGGAACACTGGATTCTCTGACAACTTCACGTCACTCTGATTGTCACAATGTATACAAGTAGCATCCAACTGGAGATCAAATATATCGGATAGTAGCTTCCGTAGCCATACTGCCTCACAACTAGCTAAACAAGCTGCGGCATACTCTGCTTCAGCTATACTCAGTGCCACATAGGATTGCTTCCTGCTAAACCAAGAGATCACACCTGATCCCATATTGAAGCAACATCCTGAAGTGCTCTTCCTATCGATGGCACTGCCTGCCCAATCTGAATCAACATAACCCTCCAGGCTAATCTTTTGATTCGCATCATACTTGATTCCATAATTAATTGTACCCCTCAAGTACCTCAGAATATGCTTTGCAGCAATCAAGTGAACATTTCTCGGATCTGTTAAGAACTGGCTCAAGGTGTTCATAGCAAAGAAAATGTCTGGTCTTGTGTTCATCAGGTACATCAATGACCCAATCATCTGATGATACATCATAGCATCAACCGTCTTTGAAGAAGCATCATTCAATAGCTTCAGGTTCGATGCCATAGGTGTGGCCATAATCTTGCAGTCCATCATCCCAAACCTCTTCAGGATCTCTACTGCATACTTCCCTTGTCTAAGGAATATTCCATCCGCACTCTATCACACCTCCATACCTAGAAAGTAATGCATCATACCCAAGTCCTTCATCTTGAACTCGGTAGCAAGCTTTCTCTTTCTATCAGTAATCAACCCATCCATACCTGTCACAAATAGCTCATCTACATATAGTAGAAGCATCACTGGGTTTCCATCTTCAACTTTGTAGTAAAGGTTGGAATCTGCTTTACTCTTGGTAAATCCCAAACTAGATAGAAAGCTGTCAATTCTGCTGTACCAGGTGTTGGGTGCTTATTTGAAAATGTACAGGGCTTTCTTCAATCTGCATACATGAGACTCCCTGTCATGTGTCTCAAAACTGAGTGGTTGTTCTACATACACTTCCTCTTCCACTACACCATTCAAGAAAGCAGTCTTGACATCCATTTGGTGTATCTTCCATTTCATCACTGCAGCCAGAGCAAGTACCGATCTGATGGAAGTGTATCTGGCTACAGGTGCAAAGGTCTCTTCATAGTCTGTTCCCTCTATCAGAGAGAAACCTCGAGCTACAAATCTTGCCTTATACTTTTCAATGCTACCATCTACAACATGCTTGATCTTGTAGATCCATTTGGAAGTTACAATGGACTTCCTGTCTAGTCTTGGGACAACATCCCAAACATCATTCTTCATGATCGATTGGTACTCTTTGATCATAGCATCCTTCCATTCTTTCTGTTATGTCACTTCTTCATAACTGGAAGGTTCTTTATCAATGAAATCACATAGTAAAGATACATACCCGGAATTGGATCTGGTCCTCTTTCTTTCTTTGTGATTCTCTTCTGGAGCCCCATATCTTTCCGCACCTTGGATAAGTTATCGTACCCAAGCAGGTTTCCTCCTATGAGGATTCTTCTCCAGAGGTGGATCTACAGGTGTTTGTGGTTCTCAAAATTCTTGATCGTCTTCTCGAGTTTCTTCATTCATGGTTGTATCATGAATTCTGGGTGCTTCTGCTTCTTCAGGTTCTTCAGCAGGTCTCTTTCTGGATTTGTTGTAAGCTGTATCTTCATCAAATGTCACATCCCTGCTGATGTCAATCTTCTTATATATTGGGAAATATATTCTGTAAGCCTTCGAGCTTTCAGAGTATCCCACAAATATACCCTTCTTTCCCGAAGGATCTAATTTAGTCCTCTTCTCTTTTGGAATGTGGATGTACACAAGACAACCGAATATTCTGAGATGGCTGACTTCTGGTTTCTTTCCAAAGAAGACTTCTTCAGGAGTCTTGTTCTCGATTACTCTATGTGGAGTACGGTTTTGTACATACACCGCTGTTCTAGCAGCTTCTGCCCAAAGATGCATAGGAATGTCTTAATCATGAAGCGTTTCTTTTGTAGCTTCCATGATAGTTCTGTTCTTCCATTCCGCAACCCCATTCTGTTGTGGATTATAAGGAGTGGACAACTCCCTCTTAATCCTTGATTCTTTGCATAGCTCTTTGAATTCATTTGAAGTGAATTCTCCACCATTATCTGATCAAATGGTCTTGATACTCTTTTCAGTATGGTTTTCGATCAAGGCTTTGAATTCTTTGAACTTACTGAATACTTTGTCTTTCTTCTTCATGAAGTAAACCCATCTCTTCCTAGAAAAATCATCATTAAAAGAAACATAATATGCATACCCACTTAGAGAGTTTGATGACATAGGGCCGCATACATCGGAGTGGATGATTTCCAAGATTCCTTTTGCTTTGCTTTCACTTCTTGGAAATGTCTTCTTTGTATTCTTTCCTTTCGCACATCCTTTGCAGACCCCATCATGTTTTGCTTGAATTTCTGGAAGACCTTCGACAACTTTGCTTGCAATAGGTAGTGCTCTGTAATGCATATGTGCAAGCCTTCTATGCCAAAGTTCACTTGGCTCTACTATGTCATGGACCAAGGCTTTTTCTAGATGGCCCTTCAATTTGTATAATCCTCCTTCTTGTTCTCCAATTACTACCGCATCATCGATAGTCTTTCATTTTTGCCACATGATGACTTGACCATCTAAGAATGAAACTCGCATTCCTTTTGCATCTAATGCTGATATGGAGAGAAGGTTCTTCTTGAGTCCTGGCACAAATAATACTTCTTTCATTGTTAGATATTTTCCAGGTTCTAACTTATATGAAGATTCCCCACTACCTTTTATTGGATATTGGTAGTCATCTCCTAGCTTTACCTTGTGAGGTGATTCATGCTCTAACAGTATTACAAAGGATTCCTTGAATCCATTCATATGTTTGGAAGCCCCACTATCTATAAGCCAATCATCACTTCCATGAGTAATGTTACCTGTGAGAGATGATATCACAACATATTCATCCTCGCTTGAAGAATCTTCACTTTCATATCTGGATCTCTTTCTGGATGGTTCATCATCCTCTGCAGCATGAGCATGATGTCTTCTTTTGTTTCTCTTCTTTACTATCTTCTATTTGTTAGGACAATTCCTTGCATAGTGTCTTGATTCATCACAGGTATAGCATATGATCCTAGATACATCTCTTCTAGTATTATCTTTGTGAAAGTTCTTACCTCTAGAACCTTGAGATTTTCTCTTGCTTGACTTGGAGTGAGACTTGGAGCATACTGTAAGAGCTTGGTATTCACTTCCCATCTTCTCTTCTTGAGCTGCTATCCAAGCTTCTTCTTGAGAGCACTCTTCCCATAGTCTACTGAACTTAACTAACTTCTTCCTAGCACAAATTCCTTGGATGAAAGAATCCCATGATCTAGGAAGGCCATTCAATGTAGTCATTACAATCTCTACATTTTCCACTTCTTCATCAACTGCTTCTAGTTGCTCTTTGATTTGAGAAACTCTTGTGAAGTAAGATTGGATCGTTTCTACATTCTGAATCTTCACATTCTTCAGTTGGTTTCTCAGGGTCATCTTCTGATTGATGTTCTTCCCTTCAAACAATTTGGTTAGGGCATCAAACATAGCTTT
The DNA here is from genome assembly GCA_001517045.1 of Pseudotsuga menziesii. Lineage (NCBI taxonomy): Eukaryota > Viridiplantae > Streptophyta > Pinopsida > Pinales > Pinaceae > Pseudotsuga > Pseudotsuga menziesii. The sequence continues at coordinate 54,083 of LPNX011191436.1, read as the reverse complement.
AGGTGTCTTGAGAGAGGAAACCTGTGGGATAAGGTGATCCTTAATAGAATCAACAATGATCCTCTTTGCCATAACCATCTTCTTCTTATGTAAGGATTTTGCCTCATCTCCCTCTAGAACTGGAACCTCCTCATGATTGTAGGAGTCTAACTCATTTTCTTCCAGGACCAAGGAGATTCTATACTTCCCAGCTCAGAATTTTTCATCTCCCTCAAGCTTTTCATCAAGCTTGGTATTATGAGACATCTTAAATGAGAACCTCAAATGGAAATACAAAATATTTTAGATCTTACCAGGTTCAAGATGTCGGATCTCAAACTTGAGCTGAAATCCTGCAGAGCTGGTTCAGGATCAAATTAGGGTTTTTATTTTTCGGAGTTCTGTCCACCCAAATGCCTTGAAATTTGTCCCTAAATTTGATTTTGGGGAGGAAATCAATCCAGGCCTGGGCTCACTGAAAAATTCCTCTTCTGTGAAAATCCCTAATTTCTGACAGCAGTGACAGGTCCAAAGCTGAAAAACCTCAGAATTGGATTCTTCTTTGACAGAAAGATGCGCCCTAAGGAGGAGAGTTGTTCCACCTTACTTTTGCTGAAAATATGTGGAGGAATATCCACAAACTAGGAAGCCCTAGTTCCCACAGCTGCACAGTGTCTTCTTCTCAGGTTAGCTCTGATACCATGTTAGTTTTTCAACATTAAGCTAGCATTATGTTAGGATCTTTACTGAGAGAATAACAAGTACATCAATCAAACACAAGAGACAATGAACACAGTGTTTTTGATCGGGGAAACCATAAATGGAGAAAACCCCACAACTTCCTCAAAGATAGAATCAGCACAAGATGTAAAACTCCAAAATAGTAAGATGCACTCCCGACAGCAGTAGTCTTCTTCTTGTCTAGCCCTAGTGTATTTCATTCCTCAACTATGCGCTACACTTGAGTGTGTGAGTGATGTGTGCTAAATATAGATCCCAGATCTCTATTTATACTAATCCCAGCATGACTAAAACCATACTAGGGCCAACCTCTACTTGGAGAGTCTAATAACCCTAGTGCCCCAGAACTGCGGGGACTTTAACCCTTACACAATCGGAGGGTTACCTACTATGACTTGACATGACTTGTTTATATTATTTATCCTCCCAATCGGAACATCGGGGCATGACAACATGACTCAAATACATAATAGATACATCCCAGAATAAACATCGGGTTACAATACATAAGATACATAGATGAATACATTTTGAAGTTACAAATACATCAACAACCATAACATACTAACATCATACCATACTAACATATGTACCATACCATACTAATATACCATACCACACCCTACAATACTAACATCATACCCTACAATACCCTACGATACTAACATCATACCATACTAACATACCATATCATACTAATATACCATACCATACCCTACAATACTAACATACCATACTAATATACCATACCATACCCTACAATTTCTTATAGCATGCAAATTGTAGTTCATGAAACCTTAGTTGGTTTTCCATTTGTACATGTACATGTGTTTCTACTTCCTCTCATAACTTGTAAAGAGGTCATAAAACCCTAGTTCCATCTCATAACTTCTCAACCCTAGTTATAGCACGCAATTTGTAGTTCATGAAACTCTAATTGGTTTTCAATTTGTACATGTACATGTGTTTCTACTTCCATCTCAAAACTTGTAAAGAGGTCATAAAACCCTAGTTCCATCTCATAACTTATTAACCCTAGTTATAGCATGCAATTGTAGTTCATGAAACCCTAGTTGGTTTTCAATTTGTACATGTACATGTGTTTCTACTTCCATCTCATAACTTGTAAAGAGGTCATAAAACCCTAGTTCCATCTCATAACTTGTAAATAGGTCATAAAACTAATCTAATGATATATACCTAAAGAGGTCATATAAACCTTAGTCCATTTTGCTCATTAGAGGAATTTTCAACTCAAAATGGGCCTCCAAAAAAAATTTAATAAAATAATAGTTAAAATAATAAAATAATATTTATTAATTTTTGAGGAAGAAAAGAGAAAAACTACTTTTTTGTTTGTATTTTTGACATATCTCCCCATGTTTTTACTCAAATTTCGATTGGGAGAGCTCATTGGATGTGGAATTAAATTCCGCATCCAATGAGTACCTACTCGACATACTTTTGACGAACCCTGCTACCCAAAAAACAAGAAATACCTGAAAAATGTGATGATGATGTCATTGTCACATTTTTTTTAGGTATTTCTTGTTTTTGGGGTAGTGGGGTCCATCAAAAGTATGCAGAGTGGGTACTCATTGGATGCAGAATTTAATTCCACATCCAATGAGCTCTCCCGATCGAAATTTGAGTAAAAACTAGGGGAGATATGTCAAAAATACAAACAAAAAAGTAGTTTTTTTATGACACCTATCCCAAAATTTATATTAAAAAGGTGTTCAAGACCTATACGGTATTTCAAATTTAAAGAAATTTCATTGGCTAACACATGATGACATCGAATTTGAGTTAAATTTAAAAGGCCCATTTTGAGTTGAAATTTCCTCTAATGTGTTATTCATGTACATGTGTTTCAAATTCTAAGTCATGCATGCATGTGAACTTCCACTTGTGATCCATGTTCAACCCTATTCATTTTGTTTCATGTATGTGCATAGAATAGGTATATGGATTTTTGGTTTCTACTTAAATGACACTAACTAATCTAATTCGATCTTCAAACATAAAGAGGTCATAAAACCCCAGTTTGTAGTTACATGTCTCAATTTGTGAACCCTAGTTTTATTATGCGGGTTGTCTGCTTATACTTTAGTATGAGAATAATATAGCCTGTGAATCCTACCAAAACAGGCACGATTGAGAGTTTTACAGAGTTGACCCACCAATGATAGAGTTTCATTGAAGTAAACTAAGCAAAACCCTAGTTTACAAAATCAAAGCACAATGAAGTCATTGGTCCTTCAAAACAAGAGGGAGAGGGACACCTAGCGACAATCGCATGCCATGAGACCAACGGAGTCGATGATTATTTGATCTGACCTCCGCTTTCTGAGCTATGTCCAGTTGAAAGTTGCATGTAAATGTCGTTCAAGGACACTTGGTGACTTTTGGTCCAGGAGCAAAAAAACAAACGGAGAAACCAAATTGCATGTCGTTGGATCCTGTAAGTATGTATGGGAAAGGCTGATATGGGAACCCTACCAACATACACACGTTTGAGGGTTTTCATGTGTTAACCCACCAATGTTATAGTTTCATTGAAGGAAACTAAGTAAAAACCTAGTTTACAAAATCAAAGCACAATGAAGTCACTGGGACTTGAAAACACGAGGGAGAGAGCCACCTAGAGACAATCGGATGCCAGGAGACCAAATAGGTCGACAGTTATTCAATACGACCTCTGGTTTCTGAGCTATGTCCAATTGAAAGTTGCACTAAAATGTCATTCCAGAACACTTGGTGACTTTCGGTCCATAAGTGAAAAAAAATGGAGCAGAAAAATTGCATGTCATTGGATCCTGCAAGTCTCTATGGGAATGGCCGATATGGGAACCCTACAAACACAGCCACGGTCCAGGGTTTTCATGCATTGACCCACCAATGCTATAGTTTCATTGAAGGAAACTAAGCAAACCCTAGTTTACAAAATCAAAGCACAATGAAGTCACTGGGACTTTAAAACATGAGGGAGAGGGCCACCTAGAGGTAATCGAATGCCAATAGACTCATGGATTCAACGGTTCTTTGATCTGACCTCTGATTTCTGAGCTATGTCCAGTTGAAAGTTGCATGAAAATGTCATTCACGGACACTTGGTGACTTTCGATCCGGGAGCAAAAAAACAAACGGAGCAGCAAAATTGCATGTCGTTGGCTTCTGCAAGTATGTATGGGAAATGCCGATATGGGAACTATTATCTCCCAAAATAATTTATTTTGGTAGTATGAATAATTTAACTCATGCAACAAAGGATGTGAATATCACTAACAGTTTGAAATCCTATGTTTTTTATTTGGGTGAAAAATTCACAAGTTGTAGCTTTTGGTGGATTAAGCGAGGCTCAAAACATCTCATCAGCCATCGAAAATGGTCGTCTTCGGCAGATTAGAAACAAGTGCAACATATACACTAACCATCGAAAGAACATTTTTAACAGCAGGTCATAGGTTTAGTCCTCTACAACATCAGTGTATCGGAGGTTTAGTCCTCTATACCGCCGACACTACAAAGAATCTTGCGGTTTGAAGCACTGACGCGTTCAGTTTTGGGGTTTCGATCGTTGAAAAGTTAGTGATTTAAAGAGCCGACGCATTCATTTTTGAGGTTCCGATTGCCGATGCATTAGTGGTTATAGATTTTGATCGGCAATGCTTAACTGTCGCAACGGTAGTGGTTTGAAGCGCCGACACTGCGACAGCGTTCAGTTTTGAGGTTTTGATGTTCTAGTGGTTTGAGGTTCTGATCGCCGACATATTGGTGGTTATAGCTTCTGATCACCGATGCTTTTCAAGTTGATTAATACCTAATAGTTTTCATCCTATTGGTGAGCTAATGTGATTTGATTTATAAGTACCATCCTTGTCAGGATTTATCCATTCATATGGATATTTTTTGTATGTAAGCCTGCCAGCTTGATGAGTTCTCCATCCCTACACCTTATTGTTAAACTACTAAAAAAGTTGTAACTAAAAGCCTTGTAATTGAGTGAGCTTCATGCATGTCTTGAGAGTGGTAGGTTATATAGGTCACTGACTTGATCCATATCAGAAAACCCTAAAAAAATTTTAATTTACCAGGCATCCTCGAGCTACAACCTAGAGGAGTTCCCTAGAGTGATAATAGGAACCCTACCAATGCAACCATGGTCAAGGGTTTTCATGCGTTGACCCACCAATTCTAGAGTTGCATTGAAGGAAACTGAGGAAAACCCTAGTTTATGAAATCAAATCACAATGAAGTCACTGGGCCTTGAAAACAAAAGGGAGAGGGACACCTAGAGGTAATCACATGCTAGGATACCAACAAAGTCTATGGTTCTTCGATTTGACCCCAGTTTCCAAGCTATGTCCAGTTGAAAGTTGCATGAAAATGTCATTTAGGGACACTTGGTGACTTTCGGTCCAGGAGCGAAAAAAAAATGGAGCAACAAAATTTCATTTCAATGGCTCCTGCAAGTCTGTATGGGAAAGGCTAATACGGAAACCATACCAACACAAAAATGGTTGAGGTTTTTCATGCGTTGACCCACCAATGCTAGAGTTGCATTGAAGGAAACTAAGAAAAACACTAGTTTGCAAAATCAAAGCGCAATGAAGTCACTGGGACTTGAAAACATGACAGAGAGGGCCACCTAGAGGTAATTGCATGCCAGGAGACCAAAGGAGTTGACATTTCTTTGATTCAACCTCCGACTTCAGAGCTATGTCCAGTTGAAAGTTGCATGAAATGTCACTCAGGGACACTTGGTGACTTTCGATCCGGGAGCAAAAAAGAAAATGGAGCATCAAAATTGCATGTCGTTGGCTCCTACAATTCTGTATGGGAAAGGACAATATGGGAACCCTACCAACATAGCCACGATCAAGGTTTTTCATGCGTTGACCCACCAATGCTATATTTGCATTGAAGGAAACTGAGCAAAACCCTAGTTTACGAAATCAAAGCACAATGAAGTCACTAGGCCTTGAAAACATGAGGGAGGGGGCCACCTATAGGTAATAAAATTCCAAGAGACCAACAAAGTCGATGGTTCTTCGATCTGACCCCCGGTTTTCGAGCTACATCCAGTTGAAAGTTGGATGAAAACGTCGTTCAGGGACACTTGGTGACTTTTGGTCTAGGAGTGAGAAAACAAACGGACCAAAAAAATTGCATGTCATTGGCTCCTACAAGTCTATATGGGAAAGGACGATATGGGAACCCTACCAAAACAGTCGCGATCAAGGTTTTTCATGCGTTGGCCCACCAATGCTAGAGTTGCATTGAAGGAAACTGAGAAAAAACCTAGGTTATGAAATCAAAGCACAATGAAGTCATTGGGCCTTGAAAACACAAGGGATAGGGCCACCTAGAGGTGATCGTATGCCAGGAGACCAACGGAGTCGACGTTTCTTCGATCCGACCTTCAGTTTTCGAGCTATGTCTAGTTGAAAGTTGCATGAAAATGTCATTCAAGGACACATGGTGACTTTCATCCCAGGAGCAAAAAAACAAACGGAGTAGAAAAATTGCATGCCATTGGCTCCTGCAATTCTGTATGGGAAAGGATGATATGAAAACCCTACAAACACAGTCACAGTAGAGGTTTTTCATGCATTTACCCACTAATGCTAGAGTTTCAAGAGTTGACCCAACAATGTAATCAATTGTACATTAATATAAAAAACATCATAAAAAGTAAATTTCAACAACTCGAGAGCATATTATTTTTTTATTTCTATTTGTTGGTGTCTAAAGACACCGGGTTGTTCTTGGCGCCTCCATTGTGCCATAGATGGTGTTTGTGTCCTAGGCACATGAAACACTAAACATTAGTACTCTCATAAGAAAATAAAGAGAACCCAATGAAAATGTGCAAACATGATTTATAGATAACTCACCTGAGGTTATACGATTGTGTTTATAGTGTCCAGTATAGCCTATGAATAATATTATATCTATGAATGGTATCTTTCAATCACTTGTTTATTACATTGGGAATAAACTAAGGCTAAATAATTGAAATTGTGCTTCAACATGCACTTTAAAGGTTAAATAATGGACATGACAATCTAGCCACATTGGACAATCCAGTAACACCTAAAAATGCACTCACTCAAGTAGGCCATTTGGATCATCTCTGCTGTTGATGTTGTCCATCAATATTTTGTTCTCTATATGAGGTATAAAATATCGTACATGTGACCTATTTTTGTTCGAAAGTGTGCACGGCTTGATGTTTATACCAACTAATAGGTTGGTGAAGTGGTATACAATAGCTCCTGGTCTATAATCGTGATATACATACCCAACCTTCCTTTTCTGTTGTGCTTCTAGTGTCAAGTACTCCCCTTTTATAACCATCGAGCAAGTTGGGAATTTAATATTTTCATCATCGGTAATAGGTTCGAGAATGGTTTGCTTCCTCTCTAAGCAACATGCCAACAAATAGTCAAAACCCCATTAATTATTTTTTGGGGAAACCAGTGCCTATATTTGACCTATGAAAGGAAATAGGTCGAGTTTAAAATACATAAATTTAATTTCTAATTTAGGTGCTACTAATTTACTTTTTTGTACCTTCTTGTATGAGATACGATATGTGATCATAGTCTGTAGAAATGTGTGTCTGAACATCTTCAAAATGGTCTATTTCATTAACCCCCTTGAAATCAGTGCCAAGTGTCAGTCGATCCCATGTATCAACTATATATGTATACTCACAATCATCCCATTCATCGATGCTATGGAAACTGCAAAAGAAAGCCTTCAATATTGTCCAAATTTGTAGGGATGAGTTGTCTGAGCTTCTAATTGAATGAAACTATCGATTTCTATGCATTGTGTTCACCTGATGTGTTTGGGATCAGTCCACATTGGTCACCTACCAGAATATTCTTTGCACTAGGTGTTTCCTTGTTGCTTGTTCTCCCATGACATATGCACAACATTTTGCTATAGATGCAGCGTCTAGAAGGCCAGCACCTATAAACTTCATCTCTTTTCTTCGAAGGACAGCTTTTATGCATGCACTAGCACCATCGTGCTCTCCTTTTCCATGACCAGTTTCAAAGTAGTTCCATATATTTGGCGCCTTGTATTTTATGTGCAACAAACACAACTATTGAAATACACGTGCATTCTTGAACTGTCCAGCACAACCATCTGACCAAATGAAATGACGATAAAATGGTATATCCATAGCTATAACATAATCATAGAATAATTTAAAGCAATGCTGCACGTAATGGATGTCATGGATCCGGTCGTCACTTATGTAGAAGTGACTTTCTTTCAGTATCACACATTTCTCTTCATTGCTATATGGCCCATGTCAATACATGATATGGACAATTATGCTCACCTTCTCTGAGTGATAATATTGAATTTGTATTTCATTTTGTGGTTGTAGGGTGTAATTTTCCACAAATTCAACCACTGATAGTATTTTTTAGAGACAGAAGGTGTCCCAGCATATTCTGAATTGCTCATCTTACCACCGTGCCATATCAACATGTTGAATGTACTGTTGGATCTTTCCACGAAATTCTGAAATAAAATCACATACTTGCACCTGGTGTAAAAAAATAAATAGTGTTAAAAAACAACATAAAAATATGTGCATGTAGTCACCAACTTAATGTACATGAAGTCACCTATGAAGTCACCAATTTAATCTTCCTGCTTTATTTTCCATCATGTAGCTGATATGTCTCATACTAATAGTTGTGCTTCTCGACAATTTCATTCCCGAATGCTTGATCTTCACTCTCATGAATGCAATCACACCATAATGATATCCCTCCCCTAATGTTGCAAGAACCCTCTACACATTGTTTTAAGTAATGTGTCTTCCCATCTTGCCTCGGACACATCATGCTATGGATGAAATCTCTGGATGACATTGGAGGTATTGTACTTGAGCATTCATGCACATGGTTAGGATGCAAAAAATGATGTATATGTACAAATTTGTATGATAATATACATCAAACTCTATGTGGTATCTACAACAACAAGTGTTTCAGATGGTATTGATTCTAACATACCAAGGATTGTAATTTTCAAAAGATCTTTCCCTAAGCCTTAGCTCTGCATGGGAAACTTTAAACATCTCAAAAAATTGAGTTTTTGTCATGTCAATATAATTGTTAACATGAGGTTCATTGTTCATTGAACCTTTACAGTTTTTTAACACATCCTTTGTGTTAGAAGAAGGCCTATTGTTATCGTGCCAAAACGTGTGCACTAGTCCCTTCACTGCTTCGACTAACTTCATGTCTTTGCAGGGAAACCTACTGCTAAATGCCCATAATGTTTCCATTTGTTCCTCTACATCAAGGTTGTCTCTTCTTAATGAATATTTTTTAAGTGTCTTTGGATGTAAAGGCACAATTTGTGATGTGCATTTAAGTAAACGACGTTGTCTTGTGGATCTACATACAATTGATTCAACCAATATGTGGTGAGCCACATTACAGTCATGTGAACGAGTTTTTTTACCAATCGATGTGAATGTAGGAGCAAGAGATTTAACAATGTGATTACTTGATTAGATATTATTCAATGTTCTTATGCCTAAATTTCTTCTAATAGTTTCCATATTTCTAGATTTAAGCAAAGCTAAAAACAATTGGCATTTACCGACTTCAGATTTGTTATCAAGAATTGTTTCATTATTCGAGAACAATGATGAAGGATAGTTCTTTTAGCCACCTTACCTTCCATGGAAGTAAATTCCCTCTCGTCCACCTATATCTGTTTAGGAGTTCTCTTTCGTTTTGATGAGATATTTCTTTCTATTTGAAATGATGGAGTGACATTTACATCCACTACAGGATGACAACTTCGATTAGGAGATTGAACCACCTGGCATGGTTGTTGCGCAGTCACATTTGCATTGGGAGTAACATAATTATTGAACTCTTCACAAGATTTTTCGTTTAATAATGGATCAAGAATATCATCTCCCTTATAACCAGCTTCCTTTAATGGTGCATTATCTTCCTTATCCTCTACGTTAGGTATATGTTGAGCAGGAATGGGAACTAGTTGCTCATCCAATGAATGCCGATGATTTCTTGAATCTTCCCTCTTTTTTTCTTTTTTATGTTCATCATATTCCAGTGTAAGCACCTTCCTCGTTGACTTTCAACCTCTATTATGTACATTCCCCATTGAAATCCACCCAAACTTATACAAAACCTATGGATTTGTGTAAGAAATAATTAAATTGCAGGTTGAACAATTCTATGTGCACAGGTTTAGAAGGATTATGTATTTTTCTATGGTAAACCTATCCCACAACACGCAACCCAACATTTTTTATATAACACATATCACATATGCAATATAACACATGTCCATTTTATCGCATATGCGATATGGATACATTGTTTTTTACATAACGGGCAATTTGTATTATGTGATTGCTAAATCGCATATGTGATTTAGTGCATATCAAATATTAAACTTCATAACCTTATAGTGGACCCCATACCAATGGTTAAGACCTCCAGACCTATCATTGGACCATGGTAGTGTCTATAGAACAATCTCTTGTCTTGAAATATTCATAATGGTTCCTATATGACCATGGTCAATGCCTCCTGAACAATCTTCAATGCATAAAATATACTAATGGCACATATATCACATATTAAGGCTAAATATCCCCTTTAAAGGGCATGTGTAGTGGTTTAAGACTTGTTTTTTTACACTATTGTCCCATTACCATGGTGAGACCCATCCTTAGTGCATAAAACCTCATAATGACTCCCATATCCCACTAAAGGCCAAATATTCCATCTATAAGGCATGTGTGTTGATTTAGGGACTTATTATCTACTCTTCCATGACTATGGTCAATGTCCATAGACCCATCCCTCCCATCCAAAAACCTATAATGGCACCCTTATCCCATTATAATACCATTTAGACTCCCAATATTCCATCCAGATGGTCTATGGGGTGGCTCATGGCCCAAAATTACATTGGTTAAGGGGGGGGGGAGTCAAAGGAGGGATATGAAGGCGTAAAGGGAATCATGGGAGGGAGGGATGGGTAGGGGACATATATGGGGGGGATGAAGGGAGGATAAATATAAGGGGAAGGGAGGGATGGGTACGAGAGAGATATGAGGGGGGGATGGAGGGAGGAAAAATATACAAGGAAGGGACTGGTGGGAGGGGAATAAATATAAGTGGGAGGGAGGGCCTTGGGGTCACTAGACATTGTCAATGGATGAAATCTCTACTTTATTCCCTAAATGAATCTTCTAGGCATCTAGGACTACCAATAACACCTTAAAAAACCATATCTTACCTCTTGAGTCCATTCTTAGCTTTGTGTGTGGGAATTGACACCATTAGTTTTTTTTAATCACTAATGATGGGTTTAGAGACCTTTGAAATGGTTGAGCGATTGGGAAACCCAAGTCGTAGACACTAAAGGAAGCTTCTGGGGATCCAATGGAAAGAATAATGTATCAAGCCACTACACATGACCTCTCTAGGAGGTTTTTGGCCTTAGATTAGGGATATGTGGTTGATTGGTGACTTTGTTTATAGTAGTTATGGGTCTCAAGGCCATATGCATGGAAATGGGAGGAAACCCGATCCTTTGTCCCTAAACGAATCCCTTAGTCATTGAAGGTCAATAGGGACACTTCAAACTACCACGGAGGACCTATTGATGGTATCCCTACCCAAAAAATGGGGATAATCATGCCATCGAGAGGTTTTAAATAGTATACATGGTTCTCAAGTCCTTACACATGGTTGACTAAGTAAACCCAAGACTTAGTACATAAAGGAATATTATATCCATCCAAGGCCTAAAATGATACCTCGAATCACCTCACATGACTTACAAGCACTAGGTATGGGTCGTGTGGCCTTCGACATTGTTGGGGGAGTAAACATTGGGATTTTACTCTAAAAAAACTTCTATGAATCCATGAACATGAAAAACAACGCAAATGACCAGCCATGACCTCTTGAAGTTACCCTTTCCTTCGAGTGGTGACATGGATGTCGTTAGAAGGTTTTGGATAGTAGATATGAATCCATGGGTCTTGGACATTGTTAAGGTAGGAAACCTAGGCCTTGTACCATAAAGAAAACTTCTTAGAATATAGTTTTAAGAATGAAATTTGATCCACTATACATGACCTCGTGAGCATATCCCAGACATAGTTGTGGGATAAACCCTTAGCCGTTCTGGAGCACAATGTATACATCGTGGAGCGTCAACATAGTCGAGATGACACCTTGGCCTTAGGCCCTAAAAGATGCTTTTGTGTGTCCACGGAAAAAAATAATGCTTCAAAACAACATAAATGATCTCACAATCCTTATCCTCATAGTGGATGTGTTGGTACCATTAGGAATAATCTAGAGCTATATATGAGTTTCGAGCCTTAGAGAAAGGTTAGGCAATAAAACTCAATCATTAAGTCTATAAAGCATCTTGTATGTATTAAGCATCATGAACAAGCACCATGGACAAGCGCCTTGAACCTCCAATAATTTGACCTCATTATCCACAACCATTCACAAATTTTAGGCTAAGCGTCATCCTTTTGCCACACTAAACCACTTTGGAGGGGCCAATAATTACCATGATCTTTTCATTTCAGATGGGTTTTCTCCCAAAGACTATCCAATAACTTGGTATTTACTCTTTTTTACTCTCGTACCAAGCTAGTTAAACAAAAATGCATATGCGTTATAATGCATATGCGATATGAATCACATATACGATATATCGCATATGCAATATGAACAACGCTATAACACATATGCGTTATAGTGCATATGTGTGTTTTAAAAATTTAAAAACTTGGAGGGAATAAGGTTTGGCATTATGTTCGGAATTAGCTTCGGACTATCGAACCTATTGGCTAGGAAAAATAAACTAGGGCTATTGCCTATCTTTTAGAACTCTATCAATATGCTTAGTTTCAATGACGTGTTTTTCTTTGACAAAAACAATATTTTTTTATGAGAATGTAGAATATTGTAGAGTACGATCTTACAATTCTGAATATGTAATTTTTTCCTTCAAATGTATGTTTTAATTATTTATTATTATTTTTCTAAATGACACTTGTTAGTTTTCGAAAATAGATATATCGAATGTTTTTATATAACTTTTGATTTCCTTTACCATTTGCCAAGAAATATATGTGGTGCACTAGAAGAGAGCAATCTCTACAATATTATATATAGAAATCAAGGATTTCATTAAATTTTGCCTCCAAAGTGTTGCACCCGCACATAACGTTTTGATTTCGAGCTTTTCTCACTTCAATAATTAATAAAAAACAAAAATCATGAATAAATCATGAATAAATAGTGTTGCACTAGGCCCATATGTCCTTTACATGTCTGCAAGATTTTATCCAAAATTGACATCATTTACCTCATATATTGTTGCACCCACACAAACATATATGTTATGATGTGTTGAAATTTTGAAAACCCAATTTCATGGAAACTAATTTTATAATCATTTACACACATTTTTTCTGCATAAATGTTATATATTATGAAATCTGATTCAGTTACCTATCTTTTGTCATTTTTCTTCATCTTCAAATACTTTAGGAAAGTACCCCTAATTCTCACCTAAAGTGAGAGGTTCCAGGTTTTTCTAGTATTATGTGGCATCTAAAGTGTCTTTAAAGGAGTTCATGATTGTGCATCAACCCTATGTTGTAAGATTAAAATAAAGTAATTATTATTAAAATTAAAATACGGTTATCAAAATGGTTAATAAAGGATTATTTTGTTTTTTTATTTTATTTTGCTTTATATATTTTTTATTTTCTTTGAATAATATTAGATGGTTGAGCTTGTGTTAAAATAAATTTATGTTTAAAATATTAAGAGTAAACTTGTTAATAAGATAACTGCAAATAGTGCTTTTAAATGATTTGGAATTAAGATGGATCTAATCTCATTTATATATATGTATAACATTAATGAGCCACAACAAGCAAGGGGCAAGATTTGAAGTACAAATTTCGCAAGTATTGGTGCTTTGGTGGGCATGCTAATGAATTGGGAAACATATCAGTAAAGTGTTGAGTAAAGAGGTAAAATTTCTTGATGAGCAAGGAAAATCTCTCAAGTATGAATTCTTAGAATGGCTACTTGAAAGAGAAACCCTAGGGTTGGGGCTAGAGACCAATACTTTATGCTAGTTGTTCAATATGGAAGTCATATCACTAAAGTGTTGAGAAAAAGAATGAATTTGTCAAGATAGCAAGGGAGATTGAATTTTAAAGTGTAGTTTACTTGAGGATTATGCTTGATAACAAACCAACACTATGTGCATATTGAACAATATGGGAGACACATTTCAAAGTGGTGAGAAAAGAGATGCATATTCCAAACAAGCAAAGGAAAACTATCTAAACGAGGCTTCTCATTGAGTATTAGGTCTTCCACTCATTGCTTGAAAGAGAAGCCCTTGAGAGACCATTGGAGTGACCAACTCTATGTTCTTATTGCTCAATCTCAAAGATGTATCACCAATGTGTAAAGGATGAAATATGTCTAGTGAGCAAGCGAGATCTCTCTAAATGGTTCTTTTCCAACCAAAAAGGCTAATGGGGATCACAGATTTATGCATTGGAGATTAATAATAGATTCCTTTCACATCATTGGTAATAAATTGGCATGACTTACAACAAGTGGTAAAAGGACCTAGGACATGGCACAATTCCCTAGATGTTGGGGGAATTCTCCTAGACCACCCCAAGTATATACATTGCTTATAAAAAATACATGATAAGGAAGATAGAGGGTTTGGGTTTTAGGGTGTAATACAACAAAGAAACTAGGACAACTTGGTGCTTGCGTGAAGAGCTTGGAGTTTGTAAATCTTTCCTTTTTACACTATTGATAAGTGTGGATTGGAGATGTAATTCTTTGGAGACTAAAATCTCCCCTAAAAATAATTATATTCTTATTTAGGGTTCAACCTAAATAAAAAGTTGTTGATTGTGACAAATTATAAAACATCCTTATGGCACAATCCTAATATATATGTTTTGGAGGAGACACATGTGAGAAGAGCATATTTCACTAATTTGATAATGGTAGCCTTAAAGCCCATCTATATTTCCAACACATATCTTCGAGGCATAATTTAAACTTTAATGTCTTTGTATTTTACAATTAAATTGAGTTGAATCTTATTTACTTTCTATTCACCAACATGCATGAATAAATAGCTCTATTTATATTTGATTCATTTGCTTTGTCATAGCAAAACCAATTCCCAATAAAGATTCAAATAGACTCCATATCAATTGACAACCAAATAACACTTTTAATATTACATTATTCCAACCCAATACTAAAACCATCGTATACATATTCAAAACCATAATATAAGCAATTAATAACTAAATGTAAACACTTTATTATGGTTACATGTAATTACTTTATTATTATTATTACCCCTATCACCATAGACATGTGATATTACACATGAATTTATAATTATCTACGATACCATACAAAACTAGTGCTATACAAAGTTAGTAATAAGTGGATAATCACACACATGCTCTGAATGGTTTATTTCTTGACAACTTGTTGGTTATCTCGCCGACAGATAGCTTAGGAAACTTCCACAAATTTGGGTTATAGCATATGATTAAATACAACACATGATAAGACAATTTATGGGATATGACTTAAGTTTTATACCATGCTCAAGGAAGCTTCCTCCCATTTGGGTTTTAGCTTATGGTTAAATGCAACACATGATAAGACAATTTATGGGATATGACTTATGTTTTATACCATGCTCAACATATATTTCAAGTAATTGGAAAGTTTAGATGGAGGGTATGATGTCATATCTTCTATTGCATCTGGTTCACACTGTGACTACACAAATTAACTAACACATAAATTAACTAACCCAATAAATACTTAGTTTAGAAGGTCAATTATGTGCCTGAGTTTTACTATTCTATGAAATGAAATTCACATAATAATACACTAAAACAAAACATTTAATCACAAACAATTAAAAGATTATAAAATAAAGATTACTGAAAAAACCCAAAAAAAACCAACAAATAATTGTTTTTTGTTAAATTGTGGAGGATAAGTGCGAGGCCACTACACTCAGCCCAAGTTTTTTTTCTCTCTTTTTTATGTTCTTCAAGATTGTTGGTACTCGGTAGCAATATAGGCTTGTCTTCTTCATCATTGTTCAATACTTTAACTTAAGTTGGTTATCTTACCTCAACAATAACAATTATACTGTTGAGGTCACTTATAAATTATGTACTATCTAAGTATTATTGATTAATGAAACAAATTTGTAAGCCTTTTCAGTCAATTACTTTTATATGTTTATTTTCTGCACATTTTCTTTTTTAATAATTTAAGAGTGGTATCAGAACAGTAAAGATCCTGCCCTCATTATCAAAACGATTATAACTTAATCAGTCTCATGAGTAAGAGATCTTGTGCCTATGAACCAAAGTGAATTATCTGAGAAAGATTATGGTCTTGGACGCGAGATGAAAAACATGGTTTTTTTGCCTTGATGAACAATGTTGGGGATGGGCGAATTGTACAACTACAAGAAAAGGAGTCTACCACTGATGGTTTAATCGTAAACCATACCGAAGGAATCATTGTCCAAGGGTTTATTGGGAGCAAGAAAAGCCTCATACCAGTCGCAATCTCTGCTCCGCAAAAAGTATAAAACTAGTGGGCTTTATTGCTAAAGACACCCTTTTCTTGATTGAAACAAAATTTGAGAAGGCTCACATTCTTGGTTCAAGATGAGAAGGCTGGTTTTTTCTTCTTTAATTGTTTGAATTTCTGTTGAGTTTTTATTATTAAGTTATTTTAGTTTTTGTTAGAAAGGAATTTAGTTGGTTTCGTACTATGTGGTAGATGTTTGTGGTTACCTGGCTACCACTATAACCCTTGAGCAGCCTGATGAACCTCTCTGGACACGTCACAGGCAACCATCTTTTTGCACCGAGAAATTTGAACCTGTAACCTTAACAGTCCTATAGTCCTGCTCCTTAACAGAACTTGGAATGGCCAACAATCTCTGCTCCTTAACAAAACTTGGAGTAGCCAACAGACCAAACCCTTTAGGGTTTTATTATTATGTTATTGCCCAAAACTTCTCTTTTTTTTTAGGTGGTAATTCGAAGTTATATTGCCGGTTTTGGTAAAGGATAAAAGCATTACAAGGCTTTGAAATGACGACCCTTGCACAAATTGATATGAACTGATATTCTTAGGACTCAATGAAATAAATTTTATTTATTTCAAGAGGAATCTTGCGCATAGGTTTTATGTGCTCAAACTGGCGTGAGTTTGGTTCTCAAAATGATCATACATGCCTTCTATAAATGACGATGGTGACATATTCTTTTTTTTTAAATAGAAATCATGCCATAGAATTTTGCAGCACTTGAGGTTCTTCTCTCAGAGACAGCGCATAAAAAAAGCCACTGTTGTGATCACTACCATCATTGAGTGGAGAGTATATTTGAATCACATGTCTCTGCTTTCTACAGTAAAGAAATTTGTATAGTGAGATATGACAAAGTCTACCATTCAACAATTTAAATTCTTAAATATTCAAGCGATTTAAAGTAGCAGTATCAATGAGCATAGATGGAACAAATACACAACGAAGACATTATTTTTTGGAGATCGATGAAGTGAATTGCAGAGAATTCAGTTAACCTTAAATTGCAGAGTCGCCTGTCAATAACGCGAAGAGCGTGAGTAAGGGAGTTGCTATGTTGAAGTCACATGTGAGAAGTTGTTTTCTCAGTAGAGTCAAGAACCGTGTGTAGAATTCGAAAGCAAGAACTGCAATATCAGATTTCAGTGTCTTGTGTTG
>LPNX011191436.1:5772-36383 GCA_001517045.1 Pseudotsuga menziesii | reverse complement strand
GATTTATTGAAGGCAGTTTGAGCTATTGCAGAACTAGTTTGCAGTGAAATCAAAACAATATTTCCAACATCCAGAATTTTATGGAACAATTCAACACCTCTTTTCTGAACTTGTGCTGTTCATTTATTGCCTAAAAAAACTTTTCAACACCAAAAATTCTGAGCTTGTGCCTGTTCATTTATTGACTAAAATACTTTTCAACACCAAAAAGGTGCATGAATAAGTGAAGGAGAGGAACCCTAAGATGAGACAACCATTAAGAATATCATCAGTCACACGAGAGCAAGCAAGTGCAAATTCGATAATTTCGATATGTAGTACAATACTCAATATCAATGCAATATCGCGACAACCTAGTTGTTCACTTCTTAACATCCACCAATTTCTTAGTTGGATTCTTGGTCCTCCATTTGTCCCAATTCTCGGGCATTTGAAGGATACTTACAAAACCTAGGTTCACAATGCACAACAAAACTATACTAACACGTAACACAATAATTACACATTCGATTTTCAACCTTGTAATTACAAATTTCAGTTCAATCGTTACAAAAAAAAATATTCTTTGTAACGATACCATGTACCGGAATCTAAGCCCATCCCTTGTTGTTATCAATGCTTTCCAATAAGTACCAAACCTAGGCACAATGGCCAAGTCCAAGCTGTTCAGGCAGAGACCCAAAAACAAGAGATTGCATCTAATGTTTTGAAAACATATAGTGCAGTTTTCCAGCACCTCTCTTGATGATTTTTTGAAAACATAAGATTGCTATTTGAAATCTTGGAAACCCTTGCAAATGGCTTTTTAGAGATTGCAAAAAGAAACTATTCTGGAAAACAGGCTATCGAAATTGTTCCAACAAAACACCTATATATTGATTGGAAGATAAATAGAAAAATCCATATATTGATCAAATCTTTCCAAAATCTTAATATTAGCCATCTTCCAAATATAAAAGAATAATACAGTACTAAATTTCCTAACATTTCTTCATAATTTTGTCCTTCCACAAATCCATCTTGAAAATCCTCGGAAGAACTTGTAACGGCGGCGCCCTTTCTCTCCTATCTCCTTCAATTCTACTGCTAAGATTGGCTCACCCGCTACCGTCTCAGCAACTCTTTCGGTCTCACAAGATAAATTGTCCCAAGAATCTCCAATTCGATCACTAATCACGTCAAGGGATCGACTCTCACTCTCAGTAGACTGGTCCTTTAATTCACATCCTGTGAATTCATTCCTGGGATTTTCGAGTACCCAGTTGATAACATTTTCTTCATTCTCGTTTGAATGTATTCCCTTGATTTCACCCACTGTATTCTCTCTCTTACATCCTCTGGTTTCATTCATGAAACCTTCAAATACCCACATGATAACATTTTCTTCTTTGTCATTTTAACGAATTCCCTCTATTCCATACACTGTATTCTCTCTTCTGCATCTGACGCTATTCTTTATATCAATGCAGCGCTTTGGACGTTCAGTAGATAAATCACTTCTCTGGCTTCCCACCATTCTGCAAATTTCTTGGTCGCAGGAACCCACCGAATCAGATTCAAAATCATGCTTCTTCTCCACTTCTTGGTCGCAGGAACCCTCCGAAGCACATTCAAAATCATTCTTCTTCTCCACTGAATACCAATTCATGTGGCGGGATTGACTCTCACTCTGACCAGTCTGCTCTTGATGTCCGGTATCTTTATATTCAGGGGCTGTAACTGCTAATTGATCTGAAGACGACATTTCCATGATACCTGTACCATTCTTCGGCCTTACGATAAGCAGGCATACTTCATCCACAATCTTCTTCAGTGTCAATACTTCTTCCATCAAACTCTTTCTGGCCTCCTCCATTGGATAAGAATTATCGGTATTCTGCATGTTTCACAACAATAAAATCTCATTTCAAAATAGACTGATTTTCAATTCGTTGTTCTGACGGGTTAAGTGTCTGTAATCATATTTTACAAGTGGTACCATATACTAAAATGAGAAAAAAAATCTATAAAAACATTCTTGGAAAAAGAAAAACGTGTACCTCTACGGCTTGCAGTTGGCAGAAGCAGTCGGTGAGTTCCTCCTGGAGTCTGAACCATTCGGTTTCAAGCTCATCTTTTGCGACCACAACGCCATTCTCGATCATTTCCAATTTGTCGATGACTGAAGAAAAGATTTTGAGATTGTTTAAGCTTTCTGTTAACACTCGAACTTCTTCTTCTGTTACAGACTGCATTCTGTTTCCTCTGTAAGCCGCCACTGTTACAGACTGCATTCTGTTTCCTGGGTAATGCGGAATAGTAAAGTTTTCAACGGCAAAAGGTTTTTTTTGGTTTTTTTTTCTAAGTTTTGTTCCATATAAATCATATAGGAAGTGTATAAAGTGTGAGGTGAATTTCTATAGATTTAATTAACTATCTAGTTTTGTGAAGATAGTTAGCACTTAAACAAATGGTAAAATATATAATTTTATATTCATTATTCATACCAAATTATTAGAGTTAATATAAGCACAAAACAAATATTATTGATAAACAGAAAAAACAAAAATTGATATGAAAAGAAAAACAAATGGTTACTACATGGATAATTGGTAGTTAATGCATGGATAACCCCTAGCTCATGGAAGATAATTGGTTGTCAATGTATGGATAAGAGGTAGTTAATGCATGGATAACCCATAGCTCACTGAAGATAATTGGTTGTCAATGTATGGATAAGAGGTAGTTAATGCATGGATAACTGGTAGTTGTTAGGTTATAGATAGAGAACTAGTTTAACTAAAGAAAAGTGAATGATAATAAGGAACACAAGCATATACAAAAAGTAATTAATTAATAATTATTTATATCAGTTAAGTTGTTTTGCTAATAAACACATTGATTTCTATAAAAGATAATGCAATTTTTTATAGATTTGTGTTGGGTCATTTCCCTTGCAAATGATGAATCTCTCATAACAATATTTTTTATATTTTTATATAAATTTGGTATTTGTAAATAAATGGTCATATTAAAATGAAATTATTAGGATTAAAATTAAAATATGGCTATGTTGATTGGTTAGTTTGTAATATTAAAACATGTGTATGTTATTATTATTAAAATTAAAATACGGATATGTTAATTGATGAGTTTGTAATACTAAAATATGGTTATGTTATTTTTTAAAAATTAAAATATGGCTATGTTAATTGGTTAGTTTGTAATATTAAAATATGGTTATGTTAATTGGTTATGCTAATTGGTTATGTTGTAATATTAAAATTAAATAGTTATTATTAAAATTAAAATATGGTTATCACAATGGTTAATAACTCATTATTTTGCTTTTTTATTTATTTTGTTTTATATTTTTTATTTTCTTTAAATAATATTATATAGTTGAGCTTGCCTTAATATAAATTTATGTTTAAAATCTTAAGAGTACGGGTTAATAAGATAATTGCAAATAGTGCTTAAATGATTTGGAATTAAGATGGATCTAAGCCCATTTATATATATGCATAAGATTAATGAGCCACAACAAGTAAGGGGTGAGCTTTGAAGTATAGATTTCACCAAGTATTGGTGCTTTGGTGGGCGTGCTCTTGAATTAGGAAACATATCACTAAAGTGTTGAGTAAAGAGGTAAAATTGTTTGATGAGCAAGGAAAATCTCTCTAGTGTGAATTCTTAGAATGACTACTTGAAAGAGGAACCCTAGGGTTGGGGCTAGAGACCAATACTTTATGTTAGTTGTTCAATATGGAAGTCATATCACCAAAGTGTTGAGAAAAAGAATGAATTTGTCAAGATAGCAAGGGAGATTGAATTTTGAAGTGTTGTTTACTTGAGGATTATGCTTGATAACAAAACAACACTATTTGCATATTGAACAATATGGGTGACACATATCAAAGTGGTGAGAAAAGAGATGCATATTCCAAACAAGGAAAGGAAAACTCTCTAAATAAGGATTCTCATTAAGTATTAGGTCTTCCACTCATTGCTTGAAAGAGAAGCCCTTGAGAGACCATTGGAGTGACCAAGTCTATGTTCTTATTGCTCAATCTAGAAAATGTATCGCCAATGTGTAAAGGATGAAATATGTCTAGTGAGCAAGGGAGATTTCTCTAAATGGTTCTTTTCCAACCAAAAAGGCTAATGGGGATCATAGATTCGCGCATTGGAGATTAATAATAGATTCCTTTCACATCATTGGTAATAAATTGGCATGGCTTATAACAAGTGCTAAAAGGACCTAAGAGATGGCACAAATCCCTAGATGTTGGGGGAATGCTCCTAGACTATCCCAAGGATACACATTGCTTTTCAAAAGTACATGATAGGGAAGATAGAGGGTTTGGGTTTTAGGGTGGAATACAACAAAGAAACTAGGACAACTTGGTGCTTGGGTGAAGAGCTTGGACTTTGTAAGTCTTTCCTTTTTACATTATTGATAATGTGGATTGGAGTTGTAATTCTTTGGAAACTAAAATGTCCCCTAAAAACAATTATATTCTTATTTAGGGTTCAACCTAAATAACAAGTTGTTGATTGTGACAAATTATAAAAAAGGTTGTGACACAATCCTAATATATATGTTTTGCAGGAAACACATGAGAAGAGCATCTTTCACTAATTTGTAAATGGTAGCCTTAAAGCCCATCTATATTTCCAACACATATCTTGAAAGAATAATTTAAATTTTAGTGTCTTTGTATTTTACAATTAAATTGAGTTGAAGCTTCTTTACTTTCTATTCACCAACATGCATGAATAAATAGCTCTATTTAGATTTGATTCATTTTGCTTTGCCGTACCAAAACTAATTCCCAATAAAGATTCAAATAAATTTCATATCAATTGAATACCAAATAACACTTTTAATACTACAATATTCCAACCTAACACCAAAACCATCATATACATATTCAAAGCCATAATTCAAGCAATTAATAACCAGAAATATAAACACTTTATTATGGTTACATGTAAATACTTTATTATTGTTACCACTATCACCATATCACCGTAAACATTTGATATCACACATGAATTTATAACTATCTACCCATACAAAACTAGTGATAAGTAGATAATCACACACATGGTCTCAATGGTGTATTTCTTGATAACTTGTCTTACTGAAACAGAGCCGAGCGATGGCTTCCTCCAATTTGGGTTATAGCATATGGTTAAATGCAACACATGATAAGAAAATAAACTCTTAGATGTGACTTGTGATTTACACCATGCTCAACATATATTTCAATCAAATGATCAAGCAATTGGAAAGT
The DNA here is from genome assembly GCA_001517045.1 of Pseudotsuga menziesii. Classification (NCBI taxonomy): domain Eukaryota; kingdom Viridiplantae; phylum Streptophyta; class Pinopsida; order Pinales; family Pinaceae; genus Pseudotsuga; species Pseudotsuga menziesii. Next base: position 31,104 of record LPNX011191436.1, on the reverse strand, counting down.
TTAGATGGAAGGTATGATGTCAATTTGATCAAGCAATTGGAAAGTTTAGATGGAAGGTATGATGTCATATTTTCTATTGCATTTGGTCCACATGGCGACTACATAAATTAACTAACCCAACAAACAATAATAGATTCAGAGAGACTTAGCTTAGAAAGTCAATTATGTGCGTGGGTTTTATTCTGTGAAATGAAATTCACGTGATAATACACTAAAACAAAACATTCAATCACAAAAGCAATTAAAAGAACACTGAAGAAACCCAAAAAAGAAAAACCAACAAATAATTGTTTTTTGGTTTTTTTTGTTAAATTGTAAGGGATACATGCAACGCCATTACACTCGGCCCAAGTTTTTTTTTATTTTTTTTATGTTTTTCAAAAATTTTGGTAGCAATATAGGCTTTTCTTCCTGATCATTGTTGAATACTCTAACTTAAGTTAATTATTTTACTCGAACAATTATAGGTTATTTATGCATTACGTACTTTATATGTAATATTGTGTGTTATTGATTAATGAAACAAATTTGTGAGTCTCTTTAATCAATTATTTTTTGTATTCTTATTTGCACATTTTCTTTCTTAATAATTTAAGAGTGGTATCAAAACAGTAGAAATCCTACTTAATTATCACAACGATTATAACTTAATCATAATCAGTCTCACGACTAAGAGATCTTGTCCCTATGAACTAAAGTGAATTTTCTTAGAAAGATTATGGTCTTATGGTCTTGGACGCGAGATGAAAAACATGGTTTTTTTCCTTGATGAACAATGTTGGGGATGATAGCCAAAACCAAGCCGACTAAACTTGGGTTTAGGGCTCAGTCAATATTCAAATTTTCACTTTTACTTTTCACGCCGACCACTTTACTTTTCCACCAGTTGGATGAAACTTGTCTATGTCCGACTAAACAAGTTTACAAATTTTAGTCGGTCCTTCACTCGACCAAAATTACTTTGACTTACTTGTCCGACCGATTTTTACCTCGACCACTTTTACTCCGACCAAGTCGGCTCTTCGACCAAGTTGGCTCTCCGACCAAGTCGGACCTTCGACTAAGTCGGCTGCTTTAGTCGGCTGACTCATCGACCACTCAAGTCGGCTCTTCGACCACTCTAGTCGGCTCACTTTGGTCGAAATCTGTAGAATATGTTTCTTAGTCTAAGGACTTAAGAAAATACAAATATTTTTCACCTGTGAGTAAAATGAAGTAAAATAGACACATTTACAAATCCAAATAACTTATGAGAAACATATGCCCAAATATGTAGGAAGACTTGAGTCGACCAATGTGCCGTAAAACCTGGAACTTTCACGCGGTGAGATTTTTATGGGTTCTTGTTCTTTTACTTATCAGTAACTGTAAAAGACATTTATAGGAGTAAATATGGAAATATGTGTGGCAAAACAAACATTCATTCAACCACAAACTATTTCATATATTAACTATGCGGAAATACAAAGTATTACAAACTGGTCAGTCCAGACTTGTCTGTCCAGACTCGTCGGTCTACAGAGCTTCAGCTCTTCAACTAAATCACATGCACAAAAGCTTGAGCTTCGATTTCTCTTTCTCACCCGGAGTTCCTCTGCTGTTTAATTCTGTATTCCTCCTGTGTTAACTGATTTACAAAATGCTTCTTCTATTTATAGACAATTTGAAAATTGCTACTACATGAGCTGATTGACTTGCCATTGAAGACTGTAATAACTATCTACCTAACAACTTAACTTCTGAAATAAATTTGACTGGACTGTGTTGCCTACTCGTGGACTTTTCCTCCTTGTCAGACTGACAGACAAGATCTTGATTTGTACAGCCTCTAACAAAGTCGGCTGGAGATCAAGTACAGATCTGCGAGTAATTACGTTTTTCCAACACTCCCCCTTAATTATGAGCAGATGGGGTTTTAAAAAAAAAATTTACAAAATGTCTCAAAGCTTAGACATGCTCTGTTTATGACAGAGTTCATTGTGGAGAACTTGTCATTCCAAGATAACTACGCAGATACTGGAATGTGTCTTTTGCCAATGGCTTTGTGAAGATGTCGGGTAGTTGGTCTTCATACCTGCAAAATTCCAAACAAATTTCCTTGTCGTTCACCAACTCTCTTATAAAATGAAACCTTATGTCAATGTGCTTGGTTCTCTTGTGAAACACATGATTCTTTGATAATGCTTTGGCTGAATTGTTGTCACAGAAGATTGTTGTCGGTTCTTGATGGTTCTGTGACAAGTCTTTTAAGACTCTCCTCATCCAGACAGCTTGACATGCAGCACTTGTTGCTGCAACATACTCTCCTTCAGCTGAAGATAGAGTTACTATGGGCTGTTTCTTTGAAGCCCATGAGACAACACCTGTACCAAAATGAAATGTGTACCCATATGTGCTTTTTCTGTCATCTATGCTACCTCCATTGTCACTGTCAGTGTAACCAATGAGTTTAAAATTTTCTAAGGTTGAATACATAATACCAAGGTCTTTTGTGCCACTTACATACCTCAGAATTCTTTTACCTGCTTGCCAATGTGAGTCTTTTGGTGACTCCATGATCCTTGAGATCAGACTTACACCATACATAATGTCTGGTCTTGTTGCTGTCAAATACATAAGGCTGCCAACAAGCCTTTTGAACAGCGTAGGATCTACAGTGGATCCTTCATCATCCTTGCTCAATTTTAAACCTGTTATTACTGGTGTTGGGGCTGTCTTGCAGTTAGACATGTTAAACCTTTTTAAAACTTCACTTGCATACTTAGACTGTGATATAAAAATACCACTTTCAGACTGCTGAACTTCAATGCTCAGAAAAAACTTCATAAGCCCCAGATCAGTCATTTCAAATTCACTTTCCATGACTGTTTTAAAATCTGCTATGCCATAATCACCAGTAAATATTAAATCATCTACATACATGCAGACAATTAACATCTTACCTTGCTCATCGACTTTGGTGTACAAAGTCGGTTCACTTTCACTTCCGTGAAATCCATTTTCAATGAGATAGGAGTCAATCCGGCTGTACCAAGATCTAGGAGCTTGCTTCAAACCATATAGTGCCTTTTTGAGCCTGTACACTTTGTGCTCTTGACCTGGAACTTCATACCCTTGTGGCTGTTCCACATATACTTCTTCTTCTAGATATCCATTTAAGAATGCCGACTTGACATCCATTTGATGAACATGCCATTTGTTTTGAGTAGCAATGGCCAAAACTGTTCTGACTGTATCCATGCGTGCAACAGGTGCAAACGTTTCATTGAAGTCGATGCCGGGTTGATGTGTGAACCCTCTTGCTACCATTCTTTCCTTGTGCTTTTGCACATTCCCATCAGCATCTTGCTTTGTCTTATAAATCCATTTGACACTAATTACATCTTTGTCTTTTGGTACATCGACCAGTTCCCATGTCTGGTTCTTCTCAATGCATTCTATTTCTTCATCCATGGCTTGTGCCCATACTTCTTCTTCAACAGCTTCTTCAAATGTTAGTGGATCATATATAGGGGAAAATAATGCAAACAGAGAGAATGAATTAGGTGTACCAGCTTCATATATCTCTCGTAGACTTCTTGTCTTCACCGGTTCTGTCGATGTCGACCTCGACGAAATGATTGATGGAGTCTACTGTCCTTTTGGAGTACTTGTCGGTGTAGCTTGAGCTGCTACTTGTGTCGATGGTCCTTGTGCTAAACCATGTCTTGGTGTCATGGGAGTCGACGGTGCTCTGACCGGTTTACTTACATGTGGTATTTGAACCACTTCCTCTTCCATATCATCATTGTCGATGTTCGACACAATGTTGACATTTATGTCGACGGTTCCATCCCATGATTCGTTCTCGACGAATTGAACATCTCGACTGATTATGACTTTCCTTGTGACGGGGTCATACAACTTGTATGCTTTCGTGTCTTCTGAATAGTCGACAAAAATACATTTCTGTCCCTTCTTGTCTAGTTTCTTTCTCAGCTCATCTGGAATATGAGCATATGCAACACAACCAAAAAATTTTAAATGGGAAACACTATGATTCATACATGTCCATGCTTCTTGGGAAACTTTGTTCTTCACACTCTTTGTCGGACATCGGTTCATAATGTAAACGGCAGTTGCGACTGCTTCACCCCAATACTCATTTGGCAAATTCTTGGCTGCCAACATGCTGCGTGCCATCTCCATGATGGTTTTGTTCTTCCTTTCAGCAATACCGTTCTGCTGAGGTGTATACCTTGCTGTGAATTGTTTCTGTATGCCATGGGTCTTGCAAAAATTCAGAAATTCATTTGAAACATATTCACCTCCTCTGTCGGTCCTTAAGATCTTGATGCGGTGACCACTCTGGTTCTCCACGAGTGCCTTGAACTGCTGAAAATAACCAAATGCATCAGATTTGTGTTTCAACAAATATACCCATGTCTTTCTTGAGTAATCATCTATAAAGGTTAGAAAATACTTGCAGCCACCAATGGATGATGTCTGCATTGGACCACAGATGTCAGAGTGCACAATTTCAAGTGGTGTGCGTGCTCTATAGGACTTTTCGACTGGAAATGTCTCTCTGTGCTGCTTGCCAAAAATGCAGCCTTCACAAACCCTCTCTGGTCTGTCGATCAATGGTAATCCCTTCACCATATTCTTTGTGTGCAGTAGCTTTAGCCCACCAAAATTCAGATGTCCAAATCTGAAATGCCACAACCAGGATTCATCCTGAACTTCTGTCTGAAATGCAGCTTGCAAATTAGCACTGCAATTTTCTCTCTTGTCGAGGATCTCGACTATTTCTTCACTTTCTGCCTTGAATGCAGCTCCCGTCTTTGTCTTCCCTTTTATGTCGGGAACTATCCTCAATGGAAACAAGCGGTTGCTTGTCATTGGCACTTTTGCTGTCAGTCGGTCGCTTGGACACTTGTCTTTGATCACACAGTGTTCATCTTCCATGTAGACTCTGTAGCCTTTTTGTAACAACTGTCCAATGCTTAACAGATTATGTTTTACACCTTTGACATGATAGATATCAGGGATATACTTACTCTCCCCCTGTTTGGTTAGAATATCAACAGTGCCTTTTCCTAAGACCGTAACTTGGACATTGTTTCCAAGTGTAACATCAGTTTTAACTGAAGTGTCTAGAATGGAAAATAGATTTAAATTACCAGTCATATGGTTGTTGCATCCTGAATCTAAGTACCATATGTCATGTGGACTTTCTTGAACAACATTACATTCAAGTGGAGATGTCGATGCCATTAACATTGCACTTGTCGGAGTGCTGGTGCTGATCGACTGACTTGGGCTTTGTCTTCCTTGGTCATATTGCTTCTTCCTACATTCATATGCATAATGACCAAACTTCTTACAGTAATGACATTGAATTTTTGATTTATCAAACCTCTGGCCACTTGGCTGACTTGGGTTCTGGTTATCTCCTTTGCCACCGACATTTGCAGGACTTCTTCCTCGTCCTCCTCTTGAAGAACTTCTTCCTTTGCCTCTGAAGTTGTTTCTCCCCTTGCCTCTACCACGGCTTATGGATGACTGTGCTGCAAATGCACCTTCCAATGATGTCTGTGATCTGCTGATTCTGTGTTCATGATTGATGAGTGAAGCTTGCAGCTCATCAATGGAGAATGTCGACATGTTTTTGTGTTCTTCTAAGGTCACAACCAAATTTTCAAATCTTGGGGGAAGACTTCTGCGAATTTTTTCAACAACCCTTTGGTCTGATACAGGTTCTCCATGAGATTTCAGTTGGTTTATCAACCCAACAACTCTGGTGTAGAATGTGTCTACATTCTCTGAATCTTTCATGGACAGAGATTCAAAATCTTTTCTCAGAATCTGCAGCTTGGATGTCTTTACCTTATCCAAACCTTGATAGGAAGCCTCCAATGTATCCCATGCTTGCTTGGAATTAGTCGATGCTGCTATTCTTGGGAGTATGCTCTCATGCATAGCTTGATGTATGAAAAACAGAGCTTTTCCATCTTTCTTCCTTTGTTCTCTCAAGACATCTTTCTCAGCCTGTGAGAGATTGTTATATGCTGTCATGTCTGTTGGTTCTGCATAACCATGCTGGACTATCTCCCAGACATCTTGACCTTTGAATAAAGCCTTCATTGTTAAAGACCAATATTCATAATTATTTCCTGTAAAACTTGGAGGTTGTAATGAACCAGAAGTGGAAGCCATTTTTAATTTTTAATTAACTTTCCTTAGAAAATTAATTTTCCACTTTTTAAGACAAGATTTCTTTCCTAAAATCTTGGGCTGATATAAACTTTGCTCTGATATAACCTTGCTCTGATACCAGATAGCCAAAACCGAGCCGACTAAACTTGGGTTTAGGGCTCAGTCAATATTCAAATTTTCACTTTTACTTTTCACGCCGACCACTTTACTTTTCCACCAGTTGGGTGAAACTTGTCTATGTCCGACTAGACAAGTTTACAAATTTTAGTCGGTCCTTCACTCGACCAAAATTACTTCGACTTACTTGTCCGACCGATTTTTACCTCGACCACTTTTACTCCGACCAAGTCGGCTCTTCAACCAAGTCGGCTCTCCGACCAAGTCGGACCTTCGACTAAGTCGGCTGCTTTAGTCGGCTGACTCACCGACCACTCAAGTCGGCTCTTCGACCACTCTAGTCGGCTCACTTTGGTCGAAATATGCAGAATATGTTTCTTAGTCTAAGGACTTAAGAAAATACAAATATTTTTCACCTGTGAGTAAAATGAAGTAAAATAGACACATTTACAAATCCAAATAACTTATGAGAAACATATGCCCAAATATGTAGGAAGACTTGAGTCGACCAATGTGCGGTAAAACCTGGAACTTTCACGCGGTGATATTTTTGAGTAAATCTGGAAATATGTGCGGCCAAACAAACATTCATTCAACCACAAACTATTTCATATATTAACTATGCGGAAATACAAAGTATTACAAACTTGTCAATTACAAACTGGTCGGTCCAGACTTGTCTGTCGAGACTCGTCGGTCTACAGAGCTTCAGCTCTTCAACTAAATCACATGCACAGAAGCTTGAGCTTCGATTTCTCTTTCTCACCCGGAGTTCCTCTGCTATCTAATTTTGTATTCCTCCTGTGTTAACTGATTTACAAAATGCTTCTTCTATTTATAGACAATTTGAAAATTGCTACTACATGGGCCGACTGACTTGCCATTGAAGACTGTAATAAGTATCTACCTAACAACTTAGCTTCTGAAATAAATTCGACTGGACTGTGTTGCCTACTCGTGGACTTTTCCTTCTTGTCAGACTGACAGACAAGATCTTGATTTGTACAGCCTCTGACAAAGTCGGCTGGAGATCAAGTATAGATCTGCGTGTAATTATGTTTTTCCAACAGGGGATTGGCGAATTCTACAACTACAAGAAAAGGAGGCTACCCCTGTGATAAACTATACCCAAGGAATCATTGTCCGAGGGTTTATTAGGAGCAAGAAAAGCCTTAGACCAATCGCAACCTCTGCTCCACATAAAGTATGAAACTAGTTGGCTTTGCTAAAGACATCCTTTTCTTGATTGAAACAAAATTTGAGAAGGACGAGATTCTTGGTTCAAGATAAGAAGGCTATTGTTCAAGATAAGAAGGACCAGATTCTTGGTTCAAGATGAGAAGGCTGTTGTTCAAGATAAGAAGGACCCTTTTCTTCTTTAATTGTTTGAGGTTTTATTGTTGAGTTTTTATTAGTATGTTATTTTAATTTTTTTTAAAGAAATCAAGTTGGTTATGTACTTGCTTGATATTGGGATTATTCTTGTGGTTACCACTATAACCTTTGAACAGCTTATTCAACCTTTTTTGACACTGCACAGGAAATCATCTTTTTGCACCAAAGAATTTGAACTTGTGACCTTAACAGAACTTAGAGTTTTTGCACCCATCTTTTTGCACTAGGAATTTGAACCTGTAACCTTAACAACAGAACTTGGAGTAGCCAACAGACCAAACCCGTTGAGGGTTTTATTATTATATTATTGCCCAAAACTATTATTTGTAATTCGAAGTTATATTGCCAGATTTGGTAAAAGGATAAAAGATATACTTAAAAAAATTGGTTAATAGCATTACAAGGCTTTGAAATGGCCATCCTTGCACAAATTGATATGAACTGATATTCTTGGGACTCGATGAAATAAATTTTATTTATTTCAAGAGGAATCTTGCGCATAGGTTTTATGTGCTCAAACTGGCTTGAATTTGGTTATCAAAATTATCATATATGCCTTCTATAAATGACGATAGTAACATATTCTTTTCTAAAAAATAGAAATCGTGCCATAGAATTTTGCAGCAATTGGGGCTCTTCTCTCTGACACAGCATAAAAAAGCCACTATTGTGATCACTAACGTCATTGAGTGGAGAGTATATTTGAATCAGACAAAGTCTTACCATTCAACAATTTAAATTCTTAAATATTCAAGCGATTTAAAGTAGTAGTATCAATGAGCATAGATGGAACAAATACACAACGAAGACATTATTTTTGAAGATCGATGAAGTGGATTGCAGAGAATTCAGTTAACCTTAAATTGCAGAGTCGCCTGTCAATAACGCAAAGAGCGTGAGTAAAGGAGTTGCTATGTTGAAGTCACATGTGATAAGTTGTTTTCTCAGAATAGTCAAGAACCGTGTGTAGAATTCGAAAGCAAGAACTGCAATATCAGATTTCAGTGTCTTGTGTTGACACCTAATCGAGCAACATCTTAAGATTTATTGAAGGCAGTTTTAGCTATTGCAGACATTGTTGAAGAGAGTAATCTCACCGTGGTTAGGTTAGAGAGTTAGGTAACCCACAGCTGTGTTTACCTAACTGTGGTATTCACCCACAGTAATATTGTTTCCCTATTTAAACACATCTGAGAAAGCAATGATCTGCCGTATTGTTTCTGCTCCATTTTTTTCTTTATCATGGTATTAGAGCCTAATACCCTATCCTTCCATTGTTGGGGTAAGCCTTTTCACAGAATGGAAAGTTTTCCACTCTACTGAGCTCAAAAGCCTCAGGCCTATGCATTCTCCAGCGGCAAAGATCTGGGTCTCTGGCACAGTCGCAGATTCAGATCTGAGTCTTATAGATCTTTCCAGATCTGAGCAAAGAGAGAATCGTTGTCAGCGTGACGGCCACGACTTCTCTCATCATCAATTTCATCGATGCTCCATCGCTTTGGGATCGCCATCCATTGCCGTTATCCCTGCCATTGCCGTGTTCCTTTGATTCATCGCAACCGGCAACCTCCAGCGTATGCATCCAGATCGCAGTGGTGCGGCGCATTTGAATATCGTTTTTTTTTTAAGGCACGAGGCTGTAGAAGGGATTCCAAGAGCACGGTTGATCTGATCCGATCTGATCTCTCATCATCAATTTCAGAAGGAGATCGTATTGCTTCCTCCTGGCGGCGGTATGTGGTATTGCACAAAGCAGAATCTGTAAGATTGAGTAGTCAATAGCGAGTCCAGTCACGAACGACAATTTCTGCAGGCTCGCAGTCTAGGATCACCGACGCCACTTGGTCTGCACGAATCTACAGTGCCAATTTCATAGTCCACGCGCAGCAAATTCCTTTCGCTCTATGAATCCCGTGGAGGTAGCGAATTGGCGCGATGTGGATGGCACCAGAAACAGTTGTCGAGAGAGCTAGCAGAGGCGCGTGCAGATCTCCTTCCTATTTTGTTCAATTGTGAGGGCACCGCTTCTCTCCCACATTGCAAGAGCGGTGCCACCGCCCATGCTGAAACAACCATAAGCGGCACCACCGCTTTTCCTAGATCTAAAGAACGCGGTGAACTGCAATTACTAACAAGGATTTCGGGCACCGCCCCCCCTACCGCCTGTTGAATTTGCACCAGGAGCGGTGCTAAATTTTTTTTAAATTGTTTTTATTAAAGAAAAGCTAAGCTTATTTAAATTTTTTTTTTTTTAATTTAACAAAAAATAAGGGCAAATTCTTTTTTAGTCATATCAGATGGCTAATACAAGCTCATTGAAGGCAATATTCGGGCTTGTTCTCACTGGATCTAACTATGAATTTTGGTCTATCAAAATGAAGACATTTCTGCAACTCAACAAAAGTTGGGATATGGTGGAAACCGAATTCACAGAACCTGAAGCGGTTGCTCTCGTCGCAATGAATAATGTCCAGAGAAATGCTCTCGAAGCTCGCCGAGACCGAGATCTCACAGCCACATGGCTACTCCAAAGCTGCATTGAAGAGTCAATTTTCTCAAAGATCTCAAGTTCTACTAGTGCACATCAGGCTTGGAATCTGCTTGCATTGGCGTACAAGGGAACCGATCGCGTCGAAATGGTAAGACTGCAAACCCTACGCCTTCAATTTGAAAGTTTAAAGATGAAGGAGTCAAAATCTGTAGATCTGTTCATGACTAGGGTCTCGGGTATTGTGACCCAATTCCAAACCTATGGTGAACCACTAGAACAAAAAATAGTTGTTCAAAAGATTCTTCGGTGTCTCACTAAGAAATTTGCTATGGTAGTGACTGCCATAGAAGAAGCCAAAGATCTGTCTAAGTTCACCTTAGAAGAGTTAACTGGATCTCTTCTATCTCATGAAGCGTGGTTCACTCAAGAAGAAGAATCGTTGACCAATGCATTCATCACCCAGGCTTCCCTCAACAGAGGTCGAAGCAGAGGAGGACGAGGTAGAGGAAGAAGAGGCTGATGGTATCGATCTACAGAAGACAGAACCAATCATGAACAATTAGAGCTTTCAGAACACTCTCACCACTCTCAAGGTTAGAAGGGAAGAAACAAGAGATGGACAAATAAGTCCAATGTTCGGTGTAACTACTACAAGAAGTATGGGCACTATGAACGTGAATGTAGAAAGAAGCAAGCGGACTAGAACAATAACCAGAACAATAGCAGAGCCAATGTCTCCAAAGAAGAACAAGGCTCATTAGAGGTGATGTTTATGTCTTATCAAGCAACTGAAGACCACTGCAGCTCAGATCTATGGCTACTAGATAGCGGTTGCAACAATCACATGACAGGTAACAAGTCATTATTCTTTAGTCTAGATTCCTCTGTTATCACGAATATCAAGCTAGGAGATGACTCTCTGGTTCCAACAAAAGACAAAGGTATTGTTCCTATACTTAGTAATCAAAATGAAAAAATGTCCATTCATGAGGTGTTTTATGTACCTCATTTGACTGTAAATTTGATCAGTATAGGTCAATTACTTCAGAATAAGTATGATGTTAGGTTTCATGATACATACTGTGCTATCTATGATAAACCTCCCAGTAAGAGACTCATAGCCAAAGTTGAAATGACCAAGAATAGAATCTTTCCTCTTAGAATTAGGAGTGCTAACCTTCCACATCCTGTAGTTCATACAATTTCTAGTCAAGATCAATCCTGGTTATGTCACTGTAGATTCGGTCATCTTCCTTTCAAAAGTCTCCATCTCCTACACAAACAGTCAATGGTCAAAGGATTACCAGTTATTCATAACATTCCAGGACCTGTGAGGATTGTATCACTAGTAAACATCATAGGGATAGTTTTCCCACTTCCACATCTCAAGCCAAAGAGCAACTTGAGTTCATACAGACCTCTGTGGACCCATGCAAACCCAATCCATAGGAGGCAGTTTCTATTTTCTAACCTTTATTGATGACTTTAGCAGAAAAAGATGGATTTATTTTTTCAGGCACAAATCAGAGACCTTCTCCAAGTTTAAAGAGTTCAAGGCTCTCACTGAGAAGCAGTCTGGAAAGTCCATTAAAATGCTCAGGTCAGATGGTGGAGGTGAATATGATTCACATGAGTTTTCATATTTTTGTAAGCAACATGGCATCCAGAGACAGTTCACCACCAGATACACTCCACAGCAGAATGGAGTTGCTGAACGAAAGAACTGGACCATCATGAACATGGCCCGTAGCATGCTGTCAAACAAGAAGCTATCAAATGAGTATTGGGCTGAAGCTGTTGGATGCTCAGTCTACTTGCTCAACAGATAACCCACAGTAACTGTCTAAGACAAGATTCCTGAAGAAGCATGGAGTGGCACTAAGACTAGTGTCTCACATCTCATAATCTTTGGTTTTGTTGCCTTTGTGCATATACCTGATGAACTCAGAAGAAAGTTAGACAAGAAAAGTGAGCGTTGCATTTTCACTGGTTATAGTGAACAACACAAGGCATACAAGCTATATAATCATGTCACCAAGCAGCTTGTGGTCAGCAGAGACGTAAAGTTCATTGAAGACAAACGCTGGAATGATCCTTCAGACATACAACATGAAGATCACTCATATGAGCCAGATCTACCTATCAGAGTTCCAAGATTGGAAATACAGCAGCAAGAAGAAGCAGATGGTCCACCACAGAACCGGAAAACCAGAAGCTTGACAAAGTTATATGAACAAACTCCAATTCTTGACAAGCAACTTCAGTTTGCTCTCTTTTCCTATCAGCCCACATCCTTTAATGAAGCAATGAAGGATGCACAATGGGTAAAAGCCATGAATGAAGAGATTGATGCAATAGAGAAAAATCAGACTTGGGATCTTGTTGACATCCCTACAGACAAAACCAGTATTGGAGTCAAATGAGTCTATAAAACCAAATTGAATGAAAAAGGAGAACTTGAAAAGCACAAGGCAATGTTGGTTACCAAAGGTTATGCACAGAAGTATGGTATAGATTATGATGAAACCTTTGCTCCTGTAGCAAGGATGGATACCATCAGAGCTGTACTTTCCATTGCAGCACAAAATCAATGGCCTGTGTATCAAATGGATGTGAAATATGCCTTTCTTAATGGCATTCTTGAAGAATTTTATGTAGACCAGCCACCTGGTTATACTGTCAAGGGTCATGAAGACAAAGTGTATAAGCTGAAAAAGGCCTTGTATGGTCTAACAAGCTCCACGAGCTTGGTATAGTAGGATTGACTCCTACCTCATCAACAATGGTTTCAACAAAAGCAGCAATGAGCCCACTCTATATGTCAAAACAGAGCAAGGTAAAATATTGATGGTATGTCTTTATGTTGATGACATGATTTACACTGGTAATTTGATGCTTGAAGATTTTAGGATAGTCATGAAAAAAGAATTTGAAATGACTGATCTAGGACTCATGAAGTACTTCCTTGGCCTGGAAGTTACTCAAACTGATAAAGGTATTTTTATCTGCCAGCATAAGTATGCTACTGATATTTTACAGAGATTCAGAATGGATAAATGTAAACCAGTAGAAACCCCTATAGCTCTTCGCACCAAGTTAACCAAGAATGGTGATGAACCAACAGTAAACAATACACACTATAAACAATTGGTAGGCAATTTAATGTATTTGACTGCAACTAGACCTAATTTGATGTATGCTGTCAGTCTTATTTCCAGATTTATGGAGTCTCCCAAAAACTCTCACTGGAATGTTGGAAAAAAAATACTGAGATATGTTGCAGGCACACTTGGATATGGCCTCTGGTACACTCATACACCAGACAGTACTCTTACAGTGATTTTGCAGGTAGTCTTGATGATAGGAAAAACACATCTAGTTATGCTTTCCATTTGGGTACAAATCTGATCTCTTGGGCATCTTAGAAACAACCCATTGTGAGCATGTCTTCTGCAGAAGCAGAATATGTAGCAGCCACCACAACAGCTTTCCATGCAGCTTGGCTAAGAAGACTGTTGAAAGATATGGGACACACTCCAAAAGATCCCACTTCTATTTTCTGTAATAATAACTTTGCAATACAGTTGTCTAAACATAATGTATTTCATAGAAAAAGCAAACACATTGACACTCGCTATCACTTCATTCATGAGTTAGTCAATGAAAAACAAATTTCTTTACTGTTTTGTGGCTCTAAGGAGCAGTTGGCTGACATGTTCACCAAACCATTGGGAACATCTGCATTTGTATATCAGAGAGAGTGTTTAGGCATAGACAGTGCTGATAATCTACTACCAGTTGAGATTAAGGGGATGTGTTGAAGAGAGTAATCTCACCCGTAGTTAGGTAACCCACAACGGTATTTACCTAACTCCATTCTTCTCTTTATCAAACATTGCCTGAATTAGTTTGCAGTGAAATCAAAACAATATTTCCAACATCTAGAATTTTATGGAAAAATTCAACACCTCTTTTCTGAGCTTGTGCCTGTTCATTTATTGCCTAAAAACACTTTTCAACACCAAAAAGGTACATGAATAGGTGAAGGAGAGGAACCATAAGATGAGACAACCATTAAGAATATCATCAGTTACACGAGAGCAAGCAAGTGCAAATTCAATATAGTACAATACTCAATATCAATGCACTATCGACACTAGATTTAACAACCTAGTGGTTCACTTCTTAACATCCACCAATTTCTTAGTTGGATTCTTTGTCAATAATTACACATTTGATTTTCAAAATTGCAATTACAAATTTCAGTTCAATAGTTACAAAAACCATATTGTTTGTAACAATACCATGTACTGGAATCTAAGCCCATCACTTGTTGTTATCAATGCTTTCCAATAAGTACCAAAACCTAGGCACCATGGCGAAGTCCAAGCTGTTCAGGCTGAGACCCAAAAACAAGAGATTGCATCTAATTTTTTGAAAACATATAGTGCAGTTTTTCAGCACCTCTCTTGACGATTTTTTGAAAACATAAGATTGCTATTTGAAATCTTGGAAACCCTTGCAAAAGGCTTTTTAGAGATTGCAAAAAGAAACTATTCTGAAAAACACGCTATCGCCTTCGAAATTGTTCCAACAAAACACCTATATATTGATTGGAAGATAAATAGAAAAAAACATATATTGATCAAATATTTCCAAAATCTTAATATTGGCCATCTTCCAAATATAAAAGAACAATACAGTACTAAATTTCCTAACATTTCTTCATAATTTTGTCCTTCCACAAATCCATCTTGAAAATCTTCGGAAGAACTTGTAACGACGGCACCGTTTCTCTCCTATCTCCTTCAGTTCTCCTGCTAGGATTGGCTCACCCGCTACCGTCTCAACAACTCTTTCGGTCTCACAAGATAAATTGTCCCAAGAATCTCCAATTCGATCATTAATCACATCAAGGGATCGAGTCTCGCACTCAGTAGACTGGTCCTTTAATTCACATCCTATGAATTCATTCCTGCGATCTTCAAGTACCGAGTTGATAACATTTTCTTCTTTCTCATTTGAATGTATTCCCTTGATTTCACCCACTGTATTATCTCTCTTACATCCTCTGGTGTCATTCATGAAACCTTCAAATACCCACTTGATAACATTTTCTTCTTTCTCATTTGAACGTATTCCCTCTATTTCATACATTGTATTCTCTCTTCTGCATCTGACGCTATTCTTTATATCAATGTAGCGCTTTGGACGTTCAGTAAATAAATCACTTCTCTGGCTTCCCACCATTCTGCAAATTTCTTGGTCGCAGGAACCCGCCGAAGCAGATTCAAAATCATGCTTCTTCTCCACTTCTTGGTCGCAGGAGCCCGCCGAAGCAGATTCAAAATCATTCTTCTTCTCCACTGAATAGTAGTTCATGTGGCGGGATTGATTTTGACTTTCACTCTGACTCTCACCAGTTTGCTCTTGATGTCCCGTATCTTTATATTCAGGGGCTGTAACTGCTAATTGATCTGAAGATGACATTTCCATATTTCTAACATTCTTGGGCCTTATGATAAGCGAGCATACTTCATCCACAATCTTCTTCAGTGTCAATACTTTTTTCATCAAACTCTCTTTGGCCTCCACCATTGGATAAGAATTATCGGTATTCTGCATGTTTCACAACGATAAAATCTCATTTCAAAATAGTCTGATTTGCAATTCAATGTTCTTATAGGTTAGGTGTCTGTAATCATAATTTACCGGTGGTACCATATCCTAAATGAGAAAAAAATTCTATAAAAGTATTCTGGAAAAAGAAAAATGTGTACCTCTATGGCTTGCAATTCGCAAAAGCAGTCGGCGAGCTCCTCCTATAGTCTGAACCAACCAGTTTCAACCTCATCTTTTGCCATCACAACGCCCTTCTTTATGATTTCCAGTTTGTCCATGACTGCAGAAAAGATTTTGAGATTGTTTAAGCTTGTTGTTAACACTCCAAGTTCTTCTTCTGTTACACACTTTATTTTGTTTCCTGTGTAAGGCGCCATGGAATAGTAAAGTTTCCAACAGCAAAAGGTTGGTTTTTTTGGGTGTAGTTTCTAATTCTTGTGATATAAACACCTATCAAACGGGCTTTTATATCAATTTGGTATTAGTTGGTATTGGTATTGATTTTATGACTATATTTTAAAATTTAAAATAATCAATTCTAAAAAATATTTTTAAATTTAAAATAAACAAAAGAAAGAGAAAAGAAACTAACAACTTTAATTATCATTAGTTTTGTGAAGATAGTTGGATATTAAACAAAACCTAAAATATATAATTTTATATCCAATATTCATACTAGATTATTAGAGTTAATATAAGCACAAAACAAATACTATTTAATAAACAAGAAAAACAAAAAATGATATGAAAAAAAACAAATTGTTACTGCATGGATAATTGGTAATTAATGCATGGATAAGTGGTAGCTCATGCATGGATAATTGATAGTTAAAGTATGGATAATTGGTAGCTGCAAGTAGGTGATACATGGACAACATGTTTAACTAGAGAAAGGTGAATGATAATATGGAACTCAAGCATATACAAGAAGTAATTAATTATTAATTATTTATGATATTTAACTTAAGTGATTCTCCTAATAAACATATTGATTTTTAAAAAAGATAATGCAATTTTATTTATAGATTTATGTTGGGTATTTTTTCTTACAAATAATGAATCTCTTATATAAAAAGTTTTTATATTTTTATATCAATTTGGTATTTGTAAATAAATAAACATGAAATTATTATTATTATTAAAATTAGAATATATCTATGTTAATGAATCTCTTATATAAAAAGTTTTTATATTTTTATATCAATTTGGTATTTGTAAATAAATAAACATGAAATTATTATTATTAAAATTAGAATATATCTATGTTAATTAGTTAGTTTGTAATATTAAAATATGGTTATGTTATTATTATTAAAATTAAAATATGGCTATGCTGGTTGGTTAGTTTGTAATATTAAAATATAGTTATGTTAATTGGTTTGGTTGTAATATAAAATAAAATAATGATTATTAAATTAAAACATGATTAATTTTTTTTATTGCTTTTTCTTGTTTTATATTTTTTTATTTTCTTTAAATAATATTATTAGATAGTTGAGCTTGTGTTAAAATAAATTTATGTTTAAAATTTTAAGAATAAATGTTAATAAGATAAAGTAAATGTTAATAATATAATTGCAAAATGAACCATTACTATTCCTAATTGCAAAAATAGATTGAAATATCATTGACATTTAGTGCCAGAATGTTGTGAGATCTGTGGCTAAGTCAAATTCATGGAACGTGACAAAACGTGGCTAAGTCAAATTCATGGAACGTGACAAAACATTCCACTAACAATTGCGAATGCTTTAGTTTGATTTCTATTTAAACGTCTATAAATGAAGGGGCAAATGTTCTCCACATTGCAGAGTCTAAATTATTAAAACTTAAAGTGGTTGAATCTCTTATTGACTAAGGTTGAACATCTTACTACACAAAATTTTGGAGAATTTTTTGAAAACCTAAGGCTGTAATTTTGAAAACCCTAATAGCTTTTTTTGAGAGCTTGACTGTCTCCACCTACTACCAACCAAGTTTAACAAAAGTGGGAAGTATTTAGTTTTTTTTTTCTTTCTCCCCTTCGAACATTATGTCCTGAAAAAAAAATATTCAAACCCTACACACAAGCACTAGGTTTTAACAACCCTAACCAGGGTGAGGCCTTAAAATCGAACGATGGTGGCCTAGGTGGTGGAAAAGCACCTGCACAAACATTGTCAAATCACAAGTTTTATTTGGAAAATGATGGGAGTTTTATTATAAAGGTGGACACATCAAAGGCATGTGGATATGAGCCATCATTCGTAGACACATAGCTGCAGAACTTTAATACTCACTTTCCCTTTCGAGATGGCACTAACGAGGCTTCACCTATGAAGGAGTCACCGAGATGTGTAGTTTCTATCACTCAGTATAAGGAAAAGGCTTATGAAACTCACATTTCTCCACGGGTTGACATTGAACAGGAGTTCTCTGAGAAGGGTTTGTCTCTGTGCACATACCCTAATACTCGGCTGAAGGGGGCCATGGAAAGGCCATTTACTGGCTACAAATTTCAGAAGAAGGCTTCGTCTGGGATGTTATCTGGTCATCGCACCAAGGAAAAAATGTTATACAAATCCTATAAGGTGAAACAATATTTGGAAAGTTTAAATATTGGGTGGAATTTCACGATTAAAAGAGTTGAAAGCCTAGGAAGTCTAGAAATCGTCAGGCAAATGGAGTATGTAAGGTTAAACAGACAGGAGATGATCGACTGGGTCATCAAAACCTGGAATCCTATTTTTTATTACATACCCCAGGTTCTTTGGCTTTCGAGAGGGTGGTTTTGTTTTATATTCCTGGAGATTGATCATGTGCAGAGGGTCTAAGAAAATTAATGGTTTATTCAGGAGGGATCCTTTGTGCTATGGAAGTGGTCTGTTAGTTTTAACCCGGTTACCCAGGTGGTGAACAGAAGACAACTTTGGGTCCTTCTCCCTGGTCTACCTCTTCAATTCTGGACTAAAGAGATTCTAGAACATATTGCAAACCATCTGGGAACTTTTATTTTGGTTAACAAAGGTTCTCTACGCGGGGGTGATAGAAGAATGGCTTGAGGCTTGGTGGATCTGGAAAACTTGGAGGGGCTACTGAATTCTTTTCAGATCAATTGGGAAGACTACATTTTTAACCAACGTTTGGATTACAAAGGAATCCCTTTTAGATGTCTTATTTGTCATGAAATGGGTCATGTCAAGAGCGAATGTAAACTAGGGTTTTCTACTTCTTTTGTAAAAAAACCTATGTAGGAGGTCTTTGTCTTCAATGTCAACTACAATCCTACCCAACTCTTCAAGAAGCACTACATTACACTTGGAGAACACTCGGTCCCCAGGTATGTTGGATTGTGTCTCTCCTTTTGCATATGAAGACTTAACATATAAAGAGCTTATTTTCATTAAATATGTGGAGAAATATTTAGATCAACGACTTAAAAATCCTAGCTCTGTCATAGAGCCTATTCATGATCTTACAAAGAGATTGAGGTCTCCTTCACTCAAACCCACATTTGAATTTTTGGATTTGAATCCTTTGACCCCCACAAAGTCACGATTAGGTCTTTCATTTCCCCAAGGTACTAATACTGATGTAAAAGGCTGTTCATAGGAATTGGTATTACATCCGGACTGTTGTAATGCTGTAGAGGGTTGTTCGAAGGACATTCCCCCAAATTCTTGTTCAAAAGACACTAGCTTATCCCCTCTTCATGTTTACTCCAATGCCCATGTGGAAAATAATGAGGTTATCCCCATAGGTATCAAAATGTTACTATTTGTAGGAAGAACAAGAACAAATTATTTGTAGAATCTGCAGTTGAGGAAGGGGAAAAAGATCTGTTATTAGAAGCTAATTACACTCCTCTATCAGAAAGACTTCATTTAACTGAGGACAATGGTTATGCAGATAGGGAACTTAGAGCAAAAAAGAGCTTGACAAAGGTTACCCAATGATATGTATTTCTTGCAATATTAGGGGCTTGGGAGCCGACCCAAAATTTAAGGCTCTAAAAAAAATTCTTGAATAATAATGCAAATGTCTATTTTGTTCAAGAAACCATGGCTTCGAGATTTAAAGCTTGTGAATATTTTCTGAAAATACTAAATAATTGGGAATGTTGTGCTATTGACGCAGTGGGTCTTTCAGGAGGGTTGGTTGCATTTTGGAACCCTAGGACCTTCTCTTTCAAACCTTTTAGAGTTTGTGCATGGATTCTTTTGAAAGGTAATATTAGGGGAATTGATAATCAATTTAATCTGCTTAATGTTTATGATCCATACAAGGGAAAAGGGTGTTTTAGGATAGAATTGTATCAAGTGGTCTTTTAAATCTTGAGAACCTAATTTTAGCTGGTGATCTCAATTTGACCCTTCATTCTTTTGAGAATTGGGTAATAGTTGACCCTTTAGATCTCTTGGAGGACTAATTTTTAGACCTTTTTTATAATGCCTAGCTAGTTGATTTAGCTCCTTCTAAAATTACCATTACCTAGAGAAGTAAGAAAGTTGGGGTAAATGTTGGAAAAAGACTGGACCATTTTCTCTTAAAAGAATCTCTTTTTGATATGAGTTCTAGATACAAGTCTTGGGTTTTACATTATAACATTTCAGATCATTTTCCAATTTCTCTTCAATTGGATGTAAACCCACATAACACATACAAACCTTTCAAATTCGACCATTCATGGCTAAAAAATGATAATTTCTATTTGATGATTAAGAGGTTCTGGGAAAACTTTGATAATCCAGGGACTTCAAATGTGATGGATAACTTTTGTTTTAAACTAAAAGAACTAAACAAATAAGTTATACTATGGACAAAAAATAAATCCATTGAGAACAAAGCTACTTTGAAAAAAACAGAAAATGAAATTGTTGATATTCTCCTGTCTAATTCTACAAGGTATGATTCGGATGAAGTATTGAAAAAACTTTCATCTCTTCAACTCATCTAGGATGAAATTCTTTTGAAAAATGAAGAACTTTTAAGTCTCAAAAGCAAAGCTATTTCGCTATAGGTGGGTGACAGAAACACCAAATTTTTCCACAACTCTGCATCATTTCGTAGGAATTTAACTGCTATTTGGAATATCTCTGATGAAAATGGTTCAATGGCTCAATCACGGGATAATATAAAACTGT
Source organism: Pseudotsuga menziesii (assembly GCA_001517045.1). NCBI lineage: Eukaryota > Viridiplantae > Streptophyta > Pinopsida > Pinales > Pinaceae > Pseudotsuga > Pseudotsuga menziesii. The sequence continues at coordinate 10,158 of LPNX011191436.1, read as the reverse complement.
CTGCAGAAACACATTTTAAATATGTGTTCAAAGATCAATCGAAAGTTCTTATTGGCAATCAAAAGTTATGGAATATTATCCATCTTTTTTAACAAGAGAAGAGGGCTTGGACATATGTAGAGAAATTACTTTGAATGAAATTCAAACTATTTTGCATAAATTTGTTAAGGACAAGAGTCCTGGTCCAGATGGCTGGATAGTTGAGTTTTTCCTAGATTTCTTTGACATCTTAGGGAAATACTTACTAGATTTAGAAGAATTATATAGAAGAGAAGGATATATGTATGGATCCCTAAATGCTACTTTTATCACATTAATACCTAAAAAGGACAATCCAAAATCATTCTTTGATTTCAGGCCTATACCCCTTTGCAATCTGGTCTACAAAATGGTTACAAAGATAATTGTTGATAGACTAAAGCCTTTACTTTCCAAATTCATATCCAAAGAGCAGTTTAGTTTTTTAGATAACAAGAAAATTCTTGATGTTGTAGGGACCACCAAGGAATGGTTACAAACTGTTAAGTAAAAAAATCTTAGATCGGTGATCATGAAGCTTGATCTAGCTAAGGCTTATGACCAAGTCAACTGGGATTTTCTGAGATTGGTTCTTCTCGAAATTGACATTCATGTTAATGTTTTAAACTGGATAATGGCCTGTGTAACAACTACAAATTTTTCTATCTTGATAAATGGCTCTCTAACTTCATTCTTCAGGAGTATAAGAGGACTGAAGTAGGGCTTCCCTCTATCCTCGTTGTTATTTTTGCTAATGATTGAAGTGCTCAATAGACTAATAATTAAATATTGGGAGGGTGGTCTTTTTTCACGTATTAAATTCTCATAAAAAGTCTTGATATCTCATGTACTATTTGTGGACGATGTGATTCTTTTTGGAATTGCCAATATTTATGAATGGAAGATTATGCTTTCTATTTTGGATGTATTTTGCAATGCATCAGGTATGAATATCAACATTGAAAAATTATGCATTTATACTCATAATATTCAACATCATTGCAAAAACAAGTTAACAGATATTTTCCAGTATAAATTTGTGCAGTTGGAGAGTCGATTTAAATATTTGGGATTCTATATAAAACCCAACAACTACAGAGTGAAGGACTGGCATTGGATTATAAAAAATATTGATAAAAGGATTTCAAATTGGTCATACAGATTCCTAACTCTTCGTGGCAAGCTAAATTTTCTTAAATATACTCTACAAAGCATTCATGTATATCAATGCTCTCTGATAAAACTTCCAGCATCTGTCATCACCTCTATAAGGAAAAAGATATTTCATTTTATTTGGTTTGGATCATTTGGTGAAAGAAAATTCCATCTAGCTTCTTGGGACTTATTAGCTTCCCTAATGGACCATGGTGGTTGGGGTATAAAAAAATCGATCAGTTTTTAACTCTGCTCTATGCCTTAAATCTCTCTAGAGATGTCTTTTCTCTCAGAGTATGTGGAGTGATCTTATGAAGACTAAATATTTGAAGAATACACCTGTCAATATTTGGATAAGGAAATCTAAGTTCCATTTTGCAAATTCTTTAGTGTTTTAGAGTAGCATGATGAAAGTGATTCATTGGATGAAAAAAGGTATAAGATGGAATATAGGGAATGAGAAAAACATACTTATTGGGATTGATCCTTTTACAGGTGATATTGGATGTCCCTATTTTCCATCTAAAATTTTAGAGCATCTTGAATGGATTGATATGAAGACTATGAATGTTATGGTGAGGTCAAAATGGGCTATCCTTAAAGGTGGCTACTGGCTAAATTCCAAAAATCTGGGTCTAAGTGCCCAGTGGGAAAATAAATGGGAGTCTTTCACTAAAATTATGAAGGCTGCTGGTATAAAAATCAACAATGAAAAAGACACTCTGGTTTGGTCTAAAAATAAGAAAAATGGGGTGATGACAACTAAATTGGCTTATGATTTCATGGAAAAAAAAGTCAACAATCTGGAGACTTTCTGGTGGTCAAAAGGATTGTGGAAATGGAAAATTCCTACCAAATTAAGGTGTTTTTGGTGGTTATCTCTTAAGGAAAAAATCCTTACATGGAAAAATTGATTGAATAGAGGCTGGGAGGGACCTAGTTTTTGTTGTTTGTGTAGAAATGAAGGTGAATCTAGCATTCATTTATTTGTGGAATTTTTGTTTTGCTAGGAAGTCTCGAGAACTATCAAAGAGCTACTTGGCATTAGTTCTTTTTGGAGAACTGGCAGTTTAGAAAACTATTTTCAAAACTGGTTTTTTAAAGAGGATTCATATAAATTATTGCTTATCTTTGTCTCTTGGTCTATATGGATTTATAGGAACCTCACTGTTTTTCAAGATATTCAGCCAAATGCTCTTGCATGCATCATTAGAAGTATGAAGTTATTTAAGGAATATGAGAATCATGTTTGCAAAACGATTACTAAAAATATTTATAAGCCAGCAGAGGTTATTATTGGAGTAGTTGGATATTTCGATGGTGCATCCAAACTTGATAATTGTGGTTGTGGATTTGTCCTTAACCTAAGTAAGTATTACTCTTTACACATATATTTAGGTGGAGGTCTGGGGTCTAATAGAAAAAGATGAACTCATAAGCTTATATGGACTACTACTCATAGCTTCACTCCTTGGAGTTTCAAATATCATTATATATGGTGACTCTAAAATCATTATTGATTGGCAGAATGGATTATAAGCTGCAGGTAATTTCACATAATCATTGGATTCAGAAAATCCAACTGCTCAAAAATAAGTTTGTGAATATCACATTCATTCACATTTCTAGATGCTTTAATGTTTCAGCTATTTCACTCTCTAAAGAAGCACTTTCTCACATGTTTGGATCTGCAAGTATACATGAATATTTGGAAGGAAAGATGACTTTTGAAGTATTTTTTTATTTGAAGAATCTTATATTTAGAGCATATTTTTGAAGAAGTTAGATCACTTATTATATTCCTTTCTGATCAGCAGATGCAACTTTTTGTAAAAGTCTTGATTCTAGAATCAAAGAATGGTTATGTGATGTATATCTGAAGGATCATGTTCTGAAGAGTTTTGTAAGGGAATTACAAGAATGATGTAGCCTTTCCTTTATTTAATACAAATAGCAAGAAAGTTTTTTTTGTGAAAAAAAGATAATTTCAAATTCATTGCAAAATCCTATGCATTCCTTCACAGTGGCCTTTGAAAATTGTGAAACATAATCACCCAAATCGGTGGCAAGATCCTCCATATTCTCAAATACTCTCAATACATTGTTTCCCTTCTCATCATTATTATCGTTTACTCCCATTGTGATTCTCATGCTCATGTTCCATCTCCTTCCTCTTTACTATATATAAGTTTGATATTGGAAAACAACCCACCTGGAACTACCACAACAAAGGTTTTATGTTTCTTTTCCTATAGTTTTACAACTCCTCTCCTCCACCGCTACATCTCCCATGACAACTGCACCTACCACAAAACATCAACATGAGCTTCAAAGCTGGGCGACTAGTGGTAAAGAAAATTATACAAGTGCAATAGTGATTTCCATACATCTATTTGATTGTGGAAAAAGGGAAGGTTATCTATGTGACTAAAAAAAACGGTAGAATTCCTAGAATTACAGTACATAATTTTGATAGATCTGTGTAATCTAGCTTCATGTTTAAAACAACTCTAGATAAAAAAATCTCGCAAAATATTGTGGCACTTCATCATATCATGGAAATATACCATAGGAATCCAAGAATCTATCATATAAATGGTGTGCAATATAGGGGTTCTTGAAATATTGCACCTTTAACATCTTTTGTTTCGGTCCTTCTTTAAAATTAAACATTGAAATGGCATCTTCTTTTGATACCCTCTTCTCTACATCAACCCACTTGTCAGGACCCATCACCCGAGCCTTTCGCATTCACATCAAGTGAATAAAACAATCTGTTGTTGGCCCAATGTTTCTATAGGCACCAATAAACTTTCCTAAAGATTCCAAAAGTATTTGCAAACATTTTTGACTCTCAGTTGGGAGTTCCAAGCTAGCAAGATCATCCCTCAATTTTTTTATGGTGGGATGTGCATTATTCAAAGGTGACAGAAACAATATCATTTTCCCAAGGAAGAGCAACGGGTATATCTGAAGGATAAATGGTCATGGGCTGACAACCATGTGCTTGTTCGAAAGTATCCCTTCACCGACCTTGACCCTTTCGTCGAGCATTTTCATGACCTTCCTCTTGGTCCCTTGCAACATCCTCAACATCTCCACCCCTTCCATCATCACCCTCATTTTATCCAAATTCATCACCCTCATTTTCTGCAAATGCATCATCACCCTCGGCCTCTCTGAATGCATCATCGTAACCCTCAGTAGAACCAT
>LPNX011191428.1:0-13037 GCA_001517045.1 Pseudotsuga menziesii | reverse complement strand
TTTTACTGGTGGGGCCTTGGCCTTGAGCTCCTCACCGGTAAACCAGTACAGTTTCATTAGACTATTACAAAAATAATTAGGGAATATAAGGGGGATCTTACACATAACATAGAAAATACATAGAAAGGTAAAGGAAGCTTACAACACTTTGACCTAGTAAATAATGACAGACATATTCCACAAAAGATGAGTTAATGTCCATGATAGGTAGTATTTAACTAGCCTACAATTTTTATTTTTATTTTTTTGAATTTTTGGGAGATTAAACTATTCCTATTCTCAAAAGTTAAAATAGGACAAAGGGTGCTAGGCCTACACTATACCTTATATCTATGGTAATAAGGGGATATAATATATGAACATTTTAAAACTATATCATGAAGGTTTAAAACCTTGGATGTAACACTTTATGTTTAACCTATAATGTGGAGGGTTTTATGTTATGGCATATGTTTATGCCATTGAAACTATGGATAAATTCCTAGAAATTCGCAATGGTTGAGGGTTTAAGACTAAGGTGATGAGGTTCCATACAATGGTGAGAAGTATGAATCCATACTATGCAATTGTGGGTTTTGATTTGCATGGAAGTGGTGGATAGGGTGGCGCATTGAATGCACCTTGGGTTTCGTAAGTTATTTTCCTTAAGTGCTTCGTTAGGGTTTTGAGGTCATACTTTAGGTATTTGTTGCTATTGGTAGGGAGGTATATCACTCCAGGTTGGAGCTGCATGTCCATGCTACAAAAATAGCATGCTTTGAGCTCATTGACATGTATGCATTAATCGTTTGTTTGCACATTTTCATTTTTTATTTGGTTTATAGTTTGATTGGAATACTTCTGATCCAAAATCATTTCATTGTGCTTGTGAAAAGAGCATGGGAACTTTGCGTGTTGGGAGGCAGAGTTGTGGGGTTGAGCATACAACCAATTCCTGGTAAGCCCCGCAATGGAAATGGACTTGTTTCCATACATTACACTTATTGTTATTTATTAGGGGGTTTCGAAACTTGGTCTAGGGAATGTATAGTTTAAGACATTGGTTATTTGGGGTTTATTAAATCATTTTGTGCTTTTTGTATACACGAGTGTGTAGAACCTTTTCATGGCTCTATCATTTGTAAATTTGATGTCATGACTGGTTGAAGGATACTCGGTTGTGTGTGTATGGTTTACCATTTTCTATGAAATGGATTTGGTTTTTAATCAACTTGTGATGGAATATTCATTTGGGTAATATGGCTCTGTGTTTTAATAATGCATTTTATTTTTACAGTACCATTGCTCTGCAATGACACATATGATGCCATGACTTGATAATTGATTTGAATGGTGACAAAAGTGGTTGTGAATGGATATGTGTTGTATATGAGAAGGTATCTCTATTTGTTTATTGTTTGGTTGCATTTCTACAGGAATTCCTAAGATCATGGCCTAGGCTTATCATTTTGCGACGCAACCTGTGTATGTAATTTTGTTGGGAATGAGGGTATCTCTATTCCATAGTTGATATATAGTGTTTTTAAATAAAATTATGGGCAACCTAGAAGGAAAAACCCCACGCGAATGATACAACTGATAAAGTGTTGTTATTTTCGATGTGTACTTTGCAGGATTCGATCCTAGCTTCTTTAATTACTGTGACTTTGTTTAAATATTATAATAATTTGTTTGTTAATATGATTTTATGTGTTGGTTCTTGGGATTATACTAATGTGATGTTTTTGGGAATAGACTCTGTTTAGTTTGGATGTTTGTTTTTTTTTTATTGTAAGTTTTTAGATAGGTTTCACTCGTAGAATTTGTTTGGAAAAAATGAAAGGCCAACAGCCAATCCTTACATGATTCGATGGATGGGATGAGTGAAATAAAGTTTAGATGTGTTGGTAATTTTTAATAGTATGATTTGGAAATTCGTGGATAGGATCTTGACCTTTAGACCCTGGGTAATTTTGATAGTCATTTTATAATATTGTTTTATAATGTTTTGATGATGTTTTGTTTGATTTATATATAATGACGTTATGAGTATTTCTGTTTTGGAATGATTCATTTGATGGAAATATGCAATTTTCTAGCACTGTGATTTATTTTTAAGCTTTTTAATTAATTATTTAAGAGATTTGATCTCTGGTCATGATTATTTATAAGTATTCTTGTAATTGGTTTAATTAATATTTATTTAATGTTTAAGGAGAATATAAATAATGTTTAGTTTATCAAATAAACTTGTCTAGATTTATAAATCTATGGTATATTTAATTTATAATAAGGTCGTAGACCTCTGCAAGTTCTTTAGTAGAATATACTTAGGGTTTAGTTTCATCAAAATGATGGGCAGAGATCTAGTGATTAGTTTCTCTAGAAATCGGGGTTTTAATATCTAATTCAAACTGTTAACGTCATTCTTTCCAAGACTATTTAAATAAAATGTTAAGAGAATTTAAACTTAAAAATATACCTAAGAAATAAAGGCCGAGGTTCAAGTTTAAACAATAAAATAGCCTACAACATAAAAATCAACCCTAGAGATTATCTAAAACATTTTAGACCGATTTTCATATTTTAAACAAATGAAATCAAGTTGAAGCATGCATTCAAATTTGTAGATATTCATTTGAGAGCATAATATTATAAGTAAAAAAAATGTATAAACATGATTATGAAAACTAGAGAAGGTAAAAACCTCATATGTGCAACTTTTTAGCTTATTAATGGCTAGGAACCTTGCACACTTAAGCACACAAAATTAATAAAAAATGAGATATCTCTAACCTTAGGTCTACTAACCATATAACTTGGGAGCTACCACGTTCCTCCCAACCATGACCCAGAACCATTCTTTGTTTTAATCCGGATCCCCCTGATCTGGTTCCAACATGCAAGTAGTCAATAGCTCCTAAAGGTGAGGCTTCCCTTATTTGGAATATCAAGTTCTGTATGAAATTACTTTGATTTTGGAGATTCTCTCCAAAATTACTTATGTGAATATCATATCATATCAGATTAGATTGGATCCCCAAGCCTTTGCTTGGCTTGGGTGTTTATATACAATCTTTCAGAAAAAGGGAAGTTATTTCAAAACTTTAGTTAGATCAAGAAGCCATTATCTTCTTGAAAATAATTTTAATTGATTTATGTGAGGTTAATAAATATTTTGCTTAACTTAGGAACTCTTTTAGTAGTTCCTAATTTGACTCTTTAAGATTAAATATTTATTTAATCATTTTAGTAAACAATAATACATAGATTCTTTATTCATTTTTATAGCTAATATTATTTCTTTATATTTAATATATATACTTACTGTTTTATTCATTATATATATATATATATATATATATATTATTGTTAATATTTATTTAGGCATCATGTAACATGATATCATTTACATGGTGCTTTCATTAGCTTATAATCATTTCTTTTATCAAGTCCTTTAGCTATGGTTGGTCAAGTAATTTAGGCAGCTCTAAACCTCCTTGCATTTCGGATTACATCGTGTATCATGGTAGTTCTTTAGTAGTTGACAAGAAGTATAAATTAAAAATTTCATTTAATCGACATAAAAATAAGTAAGATAGAGATCAGTGCTTCTCATAATCGTTGTCACTCAACACAATTAATTTGAGTAACTCCTAGCACTATTCATAGCCCAAGATTAATGATAAAACCTAGGAGTTACACGTAGTGCAATTCCGGAGCCTATAACTCAATACTAATGATAGGGATACAATGGCCAATGATCCAATTATACAGAGATTATGCTCAACATCAATTTGGAATGCTCTAGGGCGTATTCCCAACACTTCCAATTCTTATAATTCATGTATTCCAAAGCTTATGCTCAACACAAAATATCATAACTCATGTGTTCCAGAGATTGTGCTCAACACAAAATATAATCACTCATGTGCTCTAAAGCTTGCGCTAAACAAAAAATCTCATCACTAATGTGCTTCAGGGTCCACTCCCAACAGATTATAGAACTCAATGGTGCATTCAGTATTCTGCACATCTTATCACAAAAATCATCTCAATTTATGTATTTAAGGTAAATCACATAATACACCTAGTGCATCATACTATGACAATAATTCTGTCCATCGGGGTCCATGCCCAACATATACAATCACATACATGATAAACAAAACATATGCATTGGCTTACGCCCAATATATATAACTAAGAAATGTAACTCATGTGCAATGGGGAATTAAGCCAAATATACAAACATAAACATTAAAGTAAATCATGTGCAATGGGATTCATGCCCATTTTTGTTAAGGACAAAATTCAGGATATTATATCCCTCCCGACTTAGAACAACACCGTCCCAATGTTGTAGGGACTAGGAATGAATTCATGCAATAAAGCAAGGTATGCCTCTCTCATGGTGGTTTCATTCTCCCAACTTAGCCTCATTCGATTCAAAGTGATTCCACTCACTTTCAATTGGACTATGGTGCGCCTCTTGAGTTGTACTTCTCTTTTTTCTAGAATATGAAGGGGTTCAGGTACAAATTCCCATTAAGGTTCCACTTGTAACAAGGATAAATAAATAACATGTTTAGTATCATATACATATTTCTTCAATAAAGATGCGTGGAAAACATTATGAACCTTGATGTGAGTAGGTAAGGATAATTCATATGCCACTGGCACTCTCTTAGCCAGTATAGCAATGGGTCTAGAAAATATTGGTGCCAGCTTTCCACATCTTCCCAAGCTTAATGAGCTTCTCTTCACTTCTACTTTTGAGTAAACATGTTCACCGATATGATAATATTTATCTTTTATTCTCTTATCCACATAAATATTCTAGACTTATTTTGCTTCTTTATGGTTTGGTTGAACTTTGGTGACTAAATTTTCCAAGTCCTTTAGTAAGTCTGACCCTAACATGAGCCGGTCCACTGTGCTATCCCAAGTAACTGGTGTTATACACTTTTTACCATAGAGTACATTGAATGGACTTATCTTGAAGGAGGTTTGGCATCTGTTGTTATACGCAAATTATTGTAAGTGGAGATAATCCTCCCACTTGGTGGGATTGTTCATAACATACATTCCAAGCATATCTTCCAAAATTTGGTTTACCTATGTTGTCTTCCCATCTGTCTGTGGGTGGTAAGAAGTACTAAAGTGTATTTGTGTCTCTAAACCGGAGAATAAATATATCCAAAAGTTTTTGGTGAACTTCGTGTCTCAATTTGAGATGATTTCCTTGGGTAGCCCATGCAATATGAATATCTCCTTTAAGAATATGTCAACAATGTGGACTGCCTTGTAGGTTTACTTAACTGGGATAAATTGTCCTGCTTTCGATAACTTGTCAACCACTATGAAAATGTAATCATTTTTATTCTTTCTCTTTGGTAGACCCGTAATAAAATCCATAATAATGAGGTCTGACTTCCATTTGGGAATGAGTAACAGTTTCAACAATCCTAAGGATGTTGGTGCTCATATTTGACTAGCTGAAATTCTTGACATTTTGAGATAAATAACACTATGTCGGCCTTTAACTTAGGCCACAAAAAGTGCTTCTTTACTTCTGATATCACATTTTGATATCCCGGATGCCCCAAGTATGGTTTCCCATGGAATTATGTTAGGGTGGTGGACCTGATGTCCCCTCCTTTTGGAACATACAATATCTCATTGAACCATTATAGTCCAACCTTGTCTACCTTATGCTCTTTTTGTTGTTGAAACAACCTGTCCTCTTGAATCTTCTTAAGGATTTCAACATATAAATGATCAACTTCATTTTTCGTTTTGATCCTATCATGAGAATCCAAATCGGTTTGGTTGAAGGTTACCTCATATAGCATATGAGCTCATTGATTAAAGCATCAACGATTTTATTCTCCTTTCCCTTTACATGCTTTAATTTGGAATGGTACTCACTAAGGAAGGCCAACCATCTGGAAAACCTGGCGTTTAGATATGGCTGATCGAACAAGTACTTTATACTCATGTTGTATGTCTTTAAAAGAAACTTCTTCTCCATGAGGTAGTTACTTCACATATTCAAGGAGTGGATAATGGCTTCTAGCTCAATATCGTGGGTGGGATAATTTTGTTTGTGTTCCTTTAATTTTTACGATTCATAACAGATTGTGTAATCTTTTTGCATGAGGACTCCTCCAATTCCTTCCTTGCTCGCATCTGTTCAAAAAACAAAATCCCTATCAGGATCCAGAATTCATAGTATTAGTGTAGTAGTAAGAATCCGCTTAAGATTCTGAAAATTTTCCTTGCCCTTGGTCGTGCATAAAAAAATGTTTTCCTTCTTTTGTAAGGTGGTCATGGGACAGTAAATCTTTGAAAATTTCTCAATAAACTTTCAATAGTAACTTGTTAATCCTAAAAATGACCTAAAGTCCGTGCCACACATAGGGGTAGGCCAATCCTCTATGGATTTAATCTTTTCAGGGTCGACGAATATCCCCTTCTGGGAGATGATGTGACCTAGGTACTGTATGTGTGGTTTGTAAAAATCATATTTACTAAAATTAGCATAAAGATGATGTTTCTGTAACACCCATAATACTATGAGGAGAATCTCCGCGTGTTCTTCTTTACTCTTTAAGTAAACTAGTATGTCATCTATAAATACCAATACAAACTTATCTAGGTATTTATTGAATATATTGTTCATCATGCACATAAAATTTGTTGGTGCATTGGTTAACCAAAAATGCATTAGCACAAACTCATAGTCTTTGTATCACATTCGAAATCTCATTTTATTTATATCTTCATCCTGGATTTGTAACTGATGGTACCCATGCTGTAGGTCAATATTTGAAAAAATATTTTCTCCTAAGACTCTATCAAACAAGTGATTGATCATAGGCATTGGGTAGTGATTCTTGGTGGTCATATTTTTAAGTTGGCGGTAATCAATGGACATATACATCCTATTGTCCATATTCTTTATATATATAACCCTTCTCAATTAACTCCTGTAACTACAACTTAAGCTCCACCAATTCTGGCGCGCTCATGCAGTATGGGGATTTTGAAGTCGGTACTGACCCTAGTGTAAGTTCTATGTAAATGTATAGGTCTCATTTTGGTGGTAATCTTGGTATTTCCTCGGGAAATACATCCATGAATTCCATGATAATTGGAGATTTCTCTATGTTCTCTTATCTCTCAGCTTATACATTATGGGTGTTTACTGCAAACAGTCTACAACCTATTAGTTGGATATAACCCTTCTCAATCAACTCAGCTAGGGGACACACTCGATCGAATATAACCCTTCTCAATCAAATCTTGTAACTAAAACTTGAGCTCCACCAATTCTGGTCCGCTCCTGCCGTATGGGGATTTTGAAGTCGGTATTGACCCTGGTGTAAGTTCTATGGAAATGTAAAGGTCTCGTTTAGGTGGTAATCTCAGTATTTCCTTAGGAAATACATGTGTAAAGTCCATGAGAACTGAAAATTCCTCTATGTTCTCTTATCTTTGAGCTTATATATCCTAGGTGTTTACTGCAAATAGTCTACAACCTCTCCTAATACACTTCTTCACTTGTAAGGAGGATATCTGTCCAACAGAAAACTTCTTAGGTATGCATTGAATATTTTCCCGATTACCTTGGTTCTCCATGCACAATATTGACTTGTTTAGACAATCGAGCATGACATGGTGTTTTTCCAAGCAGTGCATGCTCATAAGTACATGATATGATCCTAAGGGTAATATATTCAAATCTATTTTAGCGGGAAAATCATTCAATTTTACTTCACAATCTCTCATTATTTCTGAAACCTTTCTTTTAAAACCCATGACTAATTGCACCAGCCACGGTTTCTCATGTTTTACTTTATCTAGTTTACATGTTTCAACAATATTAGGTGATACATAGCTTCGTCAAGCACCGAGATGAATCAAAATATAAATAGATATGTTTGAAACATTACCTTCTATTTCGACCATAGTGGCCTAATGGTCTGCTTGTCGACCATCAAGTGTTGCGTAGATCTTCAATGTGCTAGCCATGTCCTCTATCATTGGGTATTCATGTAGATTGTGCAAGACTCCATTTGTATTTTTTTTTATAGTCTTTGGAATAATGGGACCCTTGGAATTTATTGCATCATTTTATTTGTAACAGGGAAGCATTGGCTCCTCTATTTGCTGTGAGTCTATTGATATTTGGTGCAGGAATATTTGGCTTTGTACCTATCTTGTTAAAGTTTCTATTGGATGGAAAAATTTTGTTCTATTTTCGATATAGCAGTTGTTTAAAATGAGGTTTGTGGTTGTCCAAGAAGGTCCTAGACCTCTCTTGAATTCTATTTATGTTTTCATGTCTTAGTGTTTCATGCTCATAACAAATCCTAGAGTTGTGTATGGTAGAGTCCAAATATTTGGGCATGTCAAACTCAACTCTCTCTCGAAAATTAGGAGGAAGACATCCCAAAAACCATTGTATCTTCAATTTTTCATCCTTTATGTAAGGAAGTTAGTGTAACATATCCACAAATTTATCACTGAAGCAATCCATGGTCATGCAGCCCATCCTTAATTCATGAAATTATTTAACTTTCCTGTCAAAGAATATTTGAGACATGTATTTCTCTTGAAATATTCTGTGAAATTTACTCCATCTTATTTCTTTTACCTCATCCTTTTTGGTACGCTTTAGGTGTCTCCACCATCTAGTTATTTTTCCATTTAAATTATAGATGACTAGATGGGATTTAATTTAAATAGAGAAGTATTGTACTTGGAAGTATTTTATCATACCTAGAATCTATTCTTCATCTTTCTCCCCGGTATTCATCTCTCCCTCATAGGTTGGGGATTTTATCTTTCAAACTTCTCCTTGGAGGCTGTCATCATTTTTCTTCCTCTTTCGGCAAGGAGAAAGTGAATTATCACTCGAAATACCATGATAACGTCTTTCTGGAATCTCAAGTGTGTGCTCTTATTTCCCCCCTTCCCTTAAGCTGCTGAATCGTTTGTGATGATTATTTTCTTTAGTTTTATTGGTGGAATGGGCAGGATTTCCATGAGGAATTCCTCCCGTAATGTTCCGAAGTAAAGCTTCATTGATTTCTTGCTTCTCTTTTCTTTCATTAATATTGTCGTCCTTAAAGCCTTGCAAGTCTACTTGCAGACTCTGTATGGTTTTCATCAGATCAGAATTTAATTCTACTATTACTTCTTCTTCCCATGTTGGGGAATCCATATTTTCTTATGGATTGTTGTATTATTCTGTATTCATGATCTGTATTGTTCTTTTAAATACTGTAATTAAAATATTTAGTAAGAAATTTTTTTTCTGTTACTTTAAACAAAAATTTCAAATACAGTTTTGAAATCCTTATTTCTACAATGAATGTTTGGTAGTACCCATTAGGTCTCTTAGTGTTTGAATCTGGGCTCTGATACCACTTGTAATGTCCCTAAAATTCATAAATACTTTTTTTTTTGTAGACTAATAAAATGTTAGATCTTAAGGACAACTTTATTTCTACTACAGAATAAAATCTTGTTTGAAGAACCGAACCTAAGTTCTGTATGATGCTTTCCTTTATGTGTTTTTGTAGGGTGATGATTATGTTTACACAATGTTGTTATATACTTTGATATGTTTATAAGATTACTTTTCCATTCTATAGTATTTACTCACATTTTCGATACTTACTTTGTTTTACGTCTTACTTTCGTTTTACGTGTATTTAATTTATTTATCATTCATTATGAAGAGGTTGATTTACCTCTGTCAAGGGGTGGAGTGGAAGGGTTCTGTCCATTAAAGGTCCACTTGGGAAGTTAAGGTTCCTATGCCACAGGATTTACTCAATTCATCATGAACTAATGCATGTGTTTATAATATCCTCAGTAGCTGATTTTCCCGATGAACTTAGTCTTGTGATCGTGGCAAAAACAACGTCCTAACATCTACAACAATCTACACCTAAACAACACTATTCCTATGCTCAAAAGTTAAAATAGGAGAAAGGGTCATAGGCCTAGACTATACCTTATATCTATGGTAAGAAGTGGTTATAATATATGCATGTTTTAAAACTATATGATGAAGGTTTAAAACCTTGGATATAAAACTTTATGCTTAGCCTATAGTGTGGAGGGGTTTATGTTATGGAATATGTTTATTCCATCGAAACAATGGCTAAATTCCTAGCAATTTGTAATGGTGGAGGGTTTAAGACTAAGGTGATGAGGTTTAATACAATGGTGAGAAGGGAAGCCACACTATGCAATTTTGGGTTTTTATTTTCATGGAAGTGGTGGAAAGGGTGGTGAATCGAATGCACTTTGGGTTTTGCAGGTTGTTTTCTTGAAGAATTTTGTTAGGGTTTTGGGGTCATACTTTTTGTCTTTGTTGCTGTTGGGAGGGACGTATCTCACTCCAGGTGGGATCCACACATCCATGAAGCACAACTCGCATGCTTTGAGCTCGTTGATAGGTGTGCATTAATCATTTGTTTGCACCTTTGCATCATTTTTTTGGTTTACAGTTTGATTGGAATACATATGATCCAAAATTGTTTCATTGCACAGGTGAGCAGACTATGGGTACTCTGCGTGATGTAAGGCAGAGTTGTGGGGTTGACTATGCAACCAATTCCTGGTAGGCCCTGCAATAGCAATGGGCCTGTGCCCATACATTAGGATTGCTATGTTTTATGAGGGGTTTTGAAACATGGTTTGGGGAATGTATTGCTTAAGCCATTCGTTGTTTGCTTTTTATTAAATCATTTTGTGCATTTTGTATACACGGCCGTGTAAATCCTTTCATGGATCTGTCATTTGTAAATTCCATCATGCCATGACTGGGTTAAGGATACTCGGCTTTGTGTGTAGGGTTTACCATTTTCTATGAAATGGATTTGGTATTTAATCGACTTGTGATGGAATCTTCGTTTGGGTAATATGGCTCTGTGTTTTAATAATATTTTTTCTTTAAAATTTACAGTGTGATTGCTCTGCAATGGAACATATGATTCCACGGATTGATAATTGATGCGAATGGTGACAAAACTTGTTGTGAATGGATGCATGTGGTAGATCATAAGGTATTTTTGTTTACTATTTGGTTGCGACCTTTCTATAGGAATCCCTAAGCTCATGGCCAACTCTTAGCATTTACAATGTAGACTTTAGATGTAATTTTGTTGGGAATGAGCGTAGCTCTATTCTATAGTTGACATACAATTTTTTTAAATAAAAATATGGGCAGCCTAGAAGGCGAAACCAAGTGTGAATGATACATCCGGTAAAGTGTTTGCATTTTTGTTGTGTACTTTACAAGATTCGATCCTGGGATATTTAATTATTGTGACTACATTTAAATATTATAATCCTTTGTTTGTTAATATGATTTTATGTTTTGGTCCTTGGGAAGCCACTAATGTGATGCATTTGGGTATAGAATCTATTTAGTTTGGATGTTTATTTTGATTTTACTCTAAGTTTTAAGATAGTTTTCACTGGTAGAATTTGTTTGAAAAAAATGAAAGGCCGTGAGCCAATCCTTACAGGATTCGATGGTTGGGTTGAGTGAAATAAAGTTTAGATTTGCTGGTAATTTTTAATAGTATGATTTGGAAAATCATGGATAGCATCTCGGCCTTCACACCTTGGCTAATTTTGATTGTCATTTTCTAATATTGGTTTACAATTTTTTTATGATGTTCTGTATGGTTTATATATAATGATGTTATGAGTATTTATGTTTTGGAATGATGTGTTTGCTGGAAATAACCAATCTTCTAGAACTGTGATTTATTTTCAAGGTTTTGAATTAATGAATTAAGAGATTCGATCTCTGGTGTAATTATTTATAAGTACGTTTGTAATTGGATTATTTAATTTTTAAGAAGAATTTAAATAATGTTTAGTTTATTAGTTCTACTTGTCTATATTTATAAATATCTCATAAATTTAATTTATAATAAGGTCGTAGACCTCTGCAAGTTCTTTAGGAGAATATACTTAGGGTTTAGTTTTATAAAAAAGATGGGAAGAGATCTAGTGATTAGTTTCTCTAGAAACTAGGGTTTTAATATCTAATTTAAAGTGTTCACATCATTCTTTCTAAAACTGTTTAAATACAATGTTAAGAGAATTTCAACTTAAAACCCTACCTAAGAATTCAAGGCTCACGTTTAACTTTAAACAATAAAATAAACTACAACATAAAAATTAACCCCGTAGATTATCTAAAACATTTCAGATTGAGTTTCATAATTTAAACAAATCAAATCAAGTTGAAGCATGCATTCAAATTTGCATGTCTTCAATGCATAGCATAATATTATTAGTAAAAAAAATTGTAAACATGATTAAGAAAACTAGAGAAGGTAAAAACCTCATACCTCCAACTTTTCAGCTTATTAATGGCTAGGAATCCTACACGCTTAAGCACACAAAATTATCAAAAACTAAGATATCTCTGACCTTAGATCTGTTAACGAGATAAGTTGGGAACTACCACATTCCTCCCAACCATGACACGGAACCATTCCTAGTTTTAGTTCGGATCTCCCCGAGTTGGTTACAACATGCAAGTAGTCTAGAGCTCCTAAAGGTGAGGCTTCCCTTATGCGGAATATTAGGATCTGTATGATATTTCTTTGCATTTGGAAATGCTCTCCAAAATTACTTAGGGAAATAATAATGATGAGATCATATTCAATTGGATCCCTAAGACTTTCTTGGCTCGGGTCTTTATAGACAATCTTTAGGAAAATCGGAAGTTGTTTCAAAAATTCAGTTAGATCAAGAATCCATTACATTCTTGAGAAAAATCTTTAATTGATTTATGTGAGATTAATAATTATTTTTCTTAAGATAGGAGCTCTTTTACTAGTTCCTAATTTGACTCTTTAGGATTTAATATTTATTTAATCATTTTAGTAAAGAATAATACATAGATTCTTTATTGATTATTTATAGTTATTATTATTTCTTTATATTTAATATATATACTTACTTTTTTATTCATATTATGTATAAACTATAAACTATATATATATATATATATA
>LPNX011191419.1:107108-120876 GCA_001517045.1 Pseudotsuga menziesii | reverse complement strand
GGTTTCCAAATGATTTTATGGCATTTATTATTTAGAGTTTTGACCAGTAAACCATTTCTCGGAGCTTATTATAGACGGGAGATGAAGCAGTCGTGGAATTCGCTTCTTACTAGAAACCTTGCCAAGCAAAGATCCGCACTTTAGACAAATAATGGTTTCCAAATGATTTTATGGCATTTATTATTTAGAGTTTTGACCAGTAAACCATTTCTCGGAGCTTATTATAGACGGGAGATGAAGCAGTCGTGGAATTTGCTTCTTACTAGAAACCTTGATCCTAACGAGACAGATGGCGACGGGAATACTCCCCTCAGTTGGTGCCTCCGGGCTAGTTCCTCTAATCAAGATACTAGGCATGTTGCTATAGTATTTGAAGACAATACATGGTTATATTTTTAAAAGCTAGAGTGTTGTGCTTAAAAAAGTGTCTGAGTCATTTTGAAAATGTGAAGCAACATTTTATGCTTATTACCGAGACACGACACTTCCGTTACGTTAGGGAACAGATTGGGCTTGAATCCGGTGCATATTGCAGCAAGTCTTGGCCATGTTCAAGCATTTGTTAACAAAGCATAATGATGATGATAATTAAGAATGTTTATTTAAACAAAATTTTTGTTTATTAAATGGTAAACACAAAATAGCACAATTGAAATTGAGACGTTATAAAATGTGAATAATAACAAGTATAAATAAACCGAGGCCAGCTATCAGATAGTATAAACAGCATATGCCCCGTAGGGTTTTCGGGAATGTAAAATGGAAATTTATGTAATCTGAACAGTAAAATTGGAGGAAAGGGAGTTACCCATAACGACATAAATACCCATTTCCCACACTGAAATTGCTCTTGCCTTGCACATAATTAACTACGCGTCCTCCTGCACCTTCAACCCAGCTGTGTGGCATATTATTAAGGGGCCAACACTTATTGACAACTCCAGGTTGAGATTTACATTGAGATGCGGATGCAGCTCATCTCGCGTAAGTCCACTTTCCGCATCTGAAACTTACTCGGATTTGGCGCAATGAAACACTAATCCTTCGACAAGCCCGTGTGAACGTGTAGTTTCAGGCTGTCTAACATTCCCTGTAGCCGAAGGATGATGGCAAGGATTCTTTTGAAAACAACGATGGGTCAGCCGATCGAACCCCATGGCGATAAGTTTTCCCCTGAGATGTGAGTTCTAGTAATGCTTTATCTCGTTATTAGTTCATCCTGGCAACAACCACATTGAAATAGAAATACTATGAACAAATGATTGAAAGCATTCGTTCAAAGATTTATACCTAGTTTTTGTCAGGTCTTGGAACAAATCATGCAACCAGATTGAGACCGTGAACTGCTAAGCTGTAAGCTGTATGGCTTTGCCGAAGTTATCACCATATCTTCGTCTACTGCAATGATGCATGAGCGGCATATTGCAATGATGCATGAGCCACAAACCAGTAAAATAAATGGCTCACACCAGAACGAACATGGCGGATGAACGTTGCCACCAGTTAGAAAAATCGACAGGTATATAAAGAGATGGAGATGGATAGTTTTTCCTGTATACATTCAGTTACTGAATTTTCCACCCGTCCATGCATCTCTTCCACCACGACGTATCTCCTCCACGACTCCTAACAAACTCCTTGGCGGCTAACAGACTCGTCGCGCGATCTGCTCTATCTCCTCCACGTCTCCTAACACGTCTCCTAACAGGATCGTCAACCGCTAAGGACTCCTCACGCCCCATCTCATCTCCTAACAAACTCCTAACTCTACGGCTAGTTAACCTAGTTAAAAGATCAGACGATTCACTTGGTGTGTTTTGCTGGATCTTGATAATAGCTCAAGCAAGACCATCCCAAAAAAATATCCCAAAAAATATTATTGATATAAAAGCCTATCGCAGTAGTTAAATGACAATTGGGTGAAGTTACATATAAAGAAAAAACGTATGTCGTATGGCCATGCATGTTGGTGCTGGATGATAAATGAAGAGGGCCTTTATAAACTACACCCTCTAGGTAGAATTATGAGTCAAATAATATAGCGAGTAGTTCAAATATGAGTATCATATGTGCATATATAATATAGGGTAAATGGTTCCACCTTCTGTTGGAAATTTACTATGTCCTCATCTATGTAAGATCTAAAATTTGTATATACAATATATATATTATGTTTTTCAAAGTACATATGCTTATATATAGATTTATATAGTAGTTAGAATATTAATAACAATAATTATAACTATGCCTTTGCTTTGTTGAAATATATGGGTTTTTTTTAGGGTTTTCAACCCTTTCATAAACATATCTATATTATTTTGTTTATAATTACAAATAAGGTTATTTGTTTCTAAATACAACAATCAACCATATATCAACACTTTAAATAATAATAATGGAAATTCTAACTTTATCTGGGTTTAGATTGAAAGTTCATTTCTTCACTATAAAATTTTAGTTCTTTAACCGTATTTATTTCCTATTTCCTGCAGGCTTGTAGATGCCATACTGATAATGAAAAAGGAAAAAGGCTTGGCATTGTGTTGGTGTTGTTCATATGCCAATTTATATCAAGGTTTTTGCTCCAAGTTCTTGTATACTTAAACATAGTAAAAATACAAGGTATTTTAGGTGTATGCAGGCCCTAAAGGTCTAAGTGTCCAAACCTGAATTTGATACCATCTGTAGTTCCCATCTGTTAGAGATGGGAAGTTAAGTTATTATCATTGTCTATTTGTATATTTCTAGCTCCTAAAGATTTGTTTTGTGAGAGTAATGATAAAATTATGTAATGTAATTTCTCATGAAATTTTCATTCAATCCATAATTCTAACAACATTAGGAATAAAATAAAATGAAAGACATTTTTCCTTTGTACTTTTTGTACTGAATTTTAGAGAGTTTTGATCAAGTAGAATACCTATTTTTTTGTAGATTGCAGTAGAATTCATTAGGCTCATGTAGCTACTCCTTGTTTGAAAACCTTATCATCCAAAATAGATAAACCACCGTGCCAACCAGCTCATCGTGATGGACCTAGGAAATCAACAAATTTCCTAGCCCCCAATCCCACAATTTGATATTCCAAATAGAAGCCTTCCATAGTTTAGGATCCCTCCATAGTTCAATTTCCCTCCCTGCTTTGAGTTTCCCACCTCCTCAATCTTCGGGTTAACCCCCTGCGTGGTATGCCTCTTTCTCCTCCAAATTCTTCATCCTATTCTTTCCCATAAATATTCCAGAAAACCAACACCCTTCTTCTCCGTGAGGCCTCACCTTATACCCATTTTCCTCCACCTTTATTCATCCTTACTCCACCGCCTTTCCTCTAATGTCTTGGGACTATAAGTTATTAATACCCTTACACTATTCAAGATATTTAATAATGATTTAATGTGGTTATCCGATTCATGGTTGTCTTGAGAAGTTAAATAATTTTAATGCTTAATGAAGTGGGTACTTTTGAGTTGAATTTTATATTATTTTATTAGTAGAATCATTATTACCTTCTTGTTTACAGAACTTTTCATTTAATGATTGCTCAATGCACCTCTTCAATATTCCAATGTTGTAGATAACCTAATAGTTATCTCAAACTTCATGGAGAGGATGTTTACTTTATTATTACTCAATCAGGTCTGATTTAATCATCATGTTTCAATTTTCAAAAATAAAGATTAATTAATAATTTTAAAGTGGATCACATAATAACATTAAGTCAAAGCATCATATTTAATTTGGTGAAACCTTTACTAATATTATATATAGTTTATGAGTCATGTAATATAATTTGGTGAGTTAAATAATTATTTTGATCATATTCAATGAACCTTAGGTGTAGCTCGCAATAGTTATAACATTATAAATTTTTATTATTAAACTAATTATAATCAATGGTAATATGTAATAAGAATAATTATTATTACTAATAATGGTAAATAATAATAGTAACATTTATTTGTTTAATTAATAATTAAAATGGTATAAACATGGTATTTCATATTAATGGACAAGGCACCCCTAATGGGATAATTAATCATGCTTAACAGTTAGACAAGACAATGCTTTATTGTTAATTTTCTTTCTACGACACCTCACATTAACGATACTTTCAAATGATGACACTTACATTAATCATTTATTACAATGTTTTAGATATATTGACTAACTCACTTATTTTACACATTAACAATTTAACAATTCATTACCTAAGTTGATTAGTGCATCCTTCACTAAGTTATCTATGACAATTTATACCACTGTTCAAGTGTTATACGATGTTGTACATTAATACTATTGTACATGTGCCGAGTGTGCATGAGTGGCTAGTGTATGCACAAGTCAGATATGCACTATAAACAAACACCATCCCACCTATGCATACATGCTAACTAATAATACTAGTAATTTCCCCATGCTAGAAGAGAAAGCATATATATTTTTAACACTCTGAGTTATTTAACAATTAATCCCTTTAATGATTTCATATCCTTATGTTTATGTAGGTTTACATTAGTTTAATTTATCAAGTACAAGGAAGGGTACCTACTACCACTAATTCAGTATTAAGGAATTCCCAACCCTCAATAGTACTAACTAACACGTCCTCCCATCCTAAACTATGTTCGCATCGTCCCTATCCTTCCTCTACTAGTATAGAAGTGGATGTTGGATTCATCGACATGACCACATAAGAACCTGAGAGAGATAGCATCAGCTGGACAATGGACCTAGCCTCTCCTAGTAGGCATACGATCATCGTCATCACAACAAGTTGGGGATCCTGTCTCGGCACAACCCTCCCACAACCTCAAGTATCATAATAACATAGGGTGGGAAATACATCTATCCATCTCAACATAAAAGGTCTATACCCTATCAAATTATTCTCTACTGCTATCAGGATTATTGGATTTTTTCATCGTATCATCATTTTTGGTTGCTAAGGTTTACTGCGTAGCAAGTCACTATTCCAGTTATCATATCAAGTATTCGACTATCACATAGCACCAATGTTGTGTGGATTAGTACTTCACAAATACACACGTATAATAAGTAATTTCACTTGATAATCAACTAATCACATCCTCATCCTCATCATTATTTCATGTAATAATTTAATTCATCATAGGTACACACGACGTATAATAATTCAATTGGTCACATTGTAACATGGTATCCATGTACCACATCATATACGTCACATTTGATAAATGAAAACATTTCAACATATATTATCATCGTAAAATATAGTAATCCCATGATAATCAACACATCGTAACCACATAAACATGATGGCATCATAAGCATAGTACAATTATAATTATAGTGTCATAATAAACATAGTCACATCACAATTTCAGTCTATCATGTCATAGATATAGTTCATTCAGTCAAGATGCGTCCAAAAAAAAACAAGAAAAATAAGTGGAGTGTGTCTAACTGATAAGTATGTTTAGTAAAAAATGGGGCATTACAGTGTCCTTCTGATATCCATAAGTAATTAAGAATTCTTAAATATTTTTTCCCTAACATGGGTATGACTGTTAACACTGACAAGAAAAAAATCATGATTATAAAGTCTAAGAAAGACACCTATGCAAATTTTATTTATGATAATATAAATCTAGAGGAAGTGACTTCTTACAAGTATCTCAAAATTGATATTCATCACAAGCTCAATTGGAACTATAGAATTGATAAAAGGATTAATGGAGGGTGGAAAGCTTATTTTGGTCTTGAAAATAACTGTAAATCAACCAATTTGGTCATGTGGGACAAAAA
The DNA here is from genome assembly GCA_001517045.1 of Pseudotsuga menziesii. Taxonomy (NCBI): domain Eukaryota; kingdom Viridiplantae; phylum Streptophyta; class Pinopsida; order Pinales; family Pinaceae; genus Pseudotsuga; species Pseudotsuga menziesii. The sequence continues at coordinate 115,092 of LPNX011191419.1, read as the reverse complement.
GAAGTTCCTTTTTGAAACTCTTGTCATCCCTGTTATCTTGTATGGTTGTGAAGTATGGGGGTGCAACATTTCTAGAGAATCTTGGAGGAAGATTGAGCAAATCCGGAATCGGTTTATAATTTATAACCTCAAAATTAAAAGTAATATGCCTTATCCTATTCTCCTCATATAAGTCGGTCTACCCCCCATCAAGAGCATTGCTATGACTAGGTACCTTATGTAAAAACATAAGATAAATAACATGGGAAACGAGGGAATTCCTATAATTGCTTTACACTCAAGTCAAAACCAACTACGCCTCAAGCCATGTTGGCATAAAGATACCATGGATTGGTTCAACCATTGGGGCATTAATGAAAACAACATTTTGCAGAACATTGACAATGTTGAAAATATTATTACTTCTAAGTTTAAAGAGAAATTTGGGTGTGAGAAAAATTCAGTGGTTAAGAGAAAATTAAGATACTATAAGGAGGTCATTAATCCTAACTTGGAAGATCATAAGTATCTCTCGGTAGTAACTAGCTCACGAAAGAAAATTAATATAGCCAATATTATAATGAACTCACATGAACTCCATAGCGAAATAGAGCGTTGGTATATTCCTAAAACTCCATGGGTGAAAAGGGTTTGCCATCTTTGTGAGTCTATGAGCATTGAGGATGAAAATCACTTCCTCTTAGAGTGCCTTTCTTACACCCACATTAGATATGAGTTTCATAGTATTTGCTACAATACAAACCTTTTATAGCCTCCTAACTTGCCAAAACTATAGTGAGCTTGGAAAGCTTCCTTGCAAGCTTTTTGAGAACATGAACAATATTTTAACGTAAACCAAGTATTTTCCTTCTTAAGATCTGATAGAACAAAGTTGGTCTCAGTGAACGTTCATCATCATCATCATCATCAATGTTTTCTTATACAATCTTTAAACTAATTTTTAAAAGCAAAATATACAATTTTTATATTTTATGCTCTTTTAAAGTCTGTAAAAATCTTTTTTTTTCTATTTTTTTTTAAAGTTTAATATAGTTTTTGAAATTAACTTTTAAAAATATAAAAATATTAATAAATATAATTCTAGTTTATAAATTTTTAAATTAATTTTAAATATCTTTTCATTTTGAAAAATATTTTTTCTTTTAAGTTTAATATAGTTTTTGAAATAAACTTTTAAACCTATAAAGATATTAATAAATATAATTATAGTCTATATTTTTAAAGTTAATTTTCAATATCTTTTCAAAAAATTATAGTTTATATTTTTAAAGTTAAATTTTGGGTCTCTCTCCACAATCCATCAGCAAAAGAAGGATAGGCTGACTCTCCATTGAAGGTCACATCTTTCTATCGAAGCAGAATTTGATTCTTGGAATTTTCAGTTTTTGTTGCAGGAAATTAGGTTTTTTACAAAAGAGGAGTTTTTGAGTGAGCTCTGCATTAGAGGAAATTTCAACTCAAAATGGGCCTTATAACTTTGATTCAAATTCCATGTCATCATGTGTTAGGTAATGCAATTGATTTAAATTTGAAATACTATATAGGTCTTAAACACCTTTTTAATATAAATTTGGGGATAGGTATCATAAAAGAAACTATTTTTTTTGTTTGTATTTTCGACATATCTCCCCGTGTTTTTACTCAAATTTTGATCAGAATAGCTCGTTGGATGAGGAATTAAATTTTGCATCCAACGAATACCCACTCGACATACTTTTGATGGACTCCACTACCCCAAAAACAAGAAATACCTGAAAAACGTGATGATGGTTTAGGTATTTCTTGTTTTTGGGGTAGTGGGGTCCATCAAAAGTATATCGAGTGGGTACTTGTTGGATGCGGAATTTAATTCCGCATACAACGAGCTCTTCCAATCAAAATTTGAGTAAAAACACGGGGAGATATGTCAAAAATACAAACAAAAAAATAGTTTTTTTTCTTTTCTTCCTCCAAAATTAATAAATATTATTTTATTATTTTAACTATTATTTTATTAATTCTTTTTAGGAGGCCCATTTTGAGTTGAAATTTCCTCTAATGCATAGGATTACTCTCCTCATAAAAATCAAAGTTTAGAGACCTCGGTCGAGATTTTTGGATGGGTGAAACTACGGGAAAGTCAAACTCTAGTTTGACCCCGAGCCTGAAAAACCCTAAAATACTGAAACTGATAGTTTTGGTAGATTTACTATATCTCGAGATTGGAGAAGTATCAGATGCCGAAACTTTCACAGGTTGAAGATAAATTCTCTATGTACACTGTGTCCAAGTTTCAGACTCATATTCGCTATATTCTAGCAGATATGATTCCTCCCAGTTAGGGTTCCAGCCTCTCGCATGATTCATCCCTAAACAAGACACCTGAGGAGAATTGTTATATCTCAGGATACGAAGGTCCAAATGATATTTCAAAAGATTTTTCAGAAAGGTCACAGAATCTGATTTTTGGGGTAATAATTTCAGACCTCAAAGATGAAACAGTGACATGTGGCAGTTTGTACAAGTTTTCTCTTCTGAACAGTACTAAAATGAGACACCTTGGGAAAACACGCATAAGTTCCAATTGGTAAAACAAATTATGCTATAACCTACAGTGTTGGAAATAGGACATGCGAGGATACCTCAGTATGAAATTTCAGATACAGAGGAGTAGTAATTTTAGAGATACCGTAGAAACAATATCAAAAATTCTACAGAAGAAACTGAAGAAAACTAGGGCATCTAATATTTTGCAATTCTGATCATAGTTTTGGGAAAATGAATATGTTGCTTAGCTTTCCTTAAGGAGGCACATATTTCTATCCAATCAGATATGAAATATTCCAAGTTTTAAAAATTAGGGTTTCTTTGACAAACCCTAGATCGGCTAGATCCCGAACCACGATGAACAATTCAAACTGGTAAGATCTAATCTTTTTCCATTTTCATCTGAGGTTCTCATTTCAAAATGACCTAACAACCTAGCTTGATGACAAGCTTGGTAAATCTAAAAGATTCTTGAGCATGGAAACATAGGATTTCACTAGTTCTTGAAGAAAATGAATTGGACACCTACATAAGCAGAGAGGTTCCAGTTCCAAAGGGAGATGAGGCTAAAGCCTTACACAAGAAGAAACTCGACTCATAATAAGAGAAGAGAAGATGGGCGCAAATAAACATCAAGCGCTCACAATTCAAAGAAGATCCCTCAAGCGATGAGGAATATGAAGAACTCAATTCTTGAAGAATCTCTTATCCATGTTATCATTTGGATAAGAAATGATGATGTCATGAATGAAGAAGATGATGAAGCAGAAGGATCAAGAAGGAGTCTACTCATGAAACAAATAAAAGATAAGTATTCAATTGTCATTTCATGATATTGTTTTATATTCAGTTGATGTGTTATGCATGATAGAATGTTTGCATTAATGATAGTATGCATGTGATGGGTAAGTAGCTCATGGTGCTATACACCTCTCCATTACTACTTATCTAGAATGAAACCTCCATGTTGACATATTGGATTAGTGCACAATATCAATGATATCATCTAGAAAGTTTCTGTGAGATAGGGATGAATGTTGTATTGGCTAAATAGTTGAATGATGCGTGGTTATGCATATGTTCTATGAAATGGTTCTAACCATGAAACTGGTGCATTTGAATTATAGGAAAGGTCTTGTACAACCGCCTACAAGAAAAGAAGTATGAGACTTGTTCCGAAGAACAAGTGATGACAATTCAAGATTCACTCCAATAAACATGAATCTGAAGCTCCAAGGGTCAGAGACATTGTGATGGAAGAAAGAGCTTTAGAGAGCAGTAAATCCACCTCAAAGGATGAATACCACCATGGGTACAGGAGATATCTCAAGATGCAGAAAAGAATGGAGATACTTCCAAACGAACGTAAGAGGCCTCAGACACACTCTAGTTGTGTAACACAGTTGGGTGACATCATTGATGCTAACCTTTCTGGCTATGAAAGAAGTTATGATCAAAGAGTAATAGTCGATCATTGGGAATGATGTCTACGATATGGTTTTGAGACTTTAAGGGAAGTCCGTAGTATATTCCATATGGATATACAAGAACAAGTCTACAAAGCAGGGTTTGTGGTTTTCCTTAGAAAGAATAGACTATGACATGACATACTCTATTGACCAGACCCACTAGAAGTATATATCAAGTAGAGAACCACCTATACATAATGAAAATGGAAGATAATGCTTCAGTTCAAGGGGAGTGACTATAGAATACCTCTGAGTTCAACATGGTACGACATGATGGAAAGCTTCCTGATGGATTAAGATTTTACCAAGAGTAAAGTGGGTTCCAACCTTCAAGGTTGAATGCAGAAGACTAGGATATGTTGATGACCTGACAAGACGAACTCATGGAAAATGCTATGATGAAAGAATACTAGAATGATGTTTGGGGTATAGTACTGAAACCAGAAAGCAAGAATGTGGTATCTTCCAAATGGATTTGTAAGATAAAATATGTTGCTGATAGAAGTAAGGAAAGACATGTGGCTAGAGGTTTCTCTCAGAAAGAGGGAATTAATTCTGAAGAGGCACTTTCTCCAGGAAGCAAGGTACACTTCCTTTAGAACTATCATGGTAATTGCTTCCATGATGAAGTGTTATATACACCAGATGGATGTAAAGACAAGCCTTCCTTAATGGTATGATTGAGGAAGATTTTTACATCGAATAGTCACAAGGATTTGAATTTGAAGATAGATGGACTCACATATGCAAATTGAAGAAGGCCCTGTATGGCCTGAAGTAAGCTCTTAGAGCTTGGTATGGAAGGATAGATAGTTTCCTAACGAGCTTGGGCTTTACCATGAGTAAAGATGACCCTAACCTTTACTTCAAGGTTATAGAAGATGAACCTGGCATACTATTACTGTATGTGGATGATCTATTTTTTATGCAGTGGAAATTTTGAAAAGATTTGATATGTTGGAATGTAAATCCATGGCCACACCCATGGATTCCAACTTGAATTTGTTAGCTGATGACTTGTCAAAGTTAGTGAATGTGACTCAATATAGACAGAATATTGGGTCGTTGATGTATCTAACAAATACCATACCAAAAATTTATTTTGCTATGAACACCTTATCTAGTTCAACCTAGACGTGTTCACCTAATAGCTGCAAAACATGTGACGAGATATCTGAAAGGGACTATATACTTTGGTCTATACTATGATGAAAACCACGATTACAGATTGTATGGCTATACAGATGCATATTGGGCTGGAAGTGTCTCAGACAGGAAAAGCACTTCAGGTGGATGCTTTTGTCTAGGGTCTGCTATGATTTCATGGTTTAGCAGGAAACGATCCAATATTGCTCTAAGCATGGCAGAAGTAGAATACATAGCAGCTTGCTCTACTAGTTGTGAAGCCATATGGCTTCAGAAGCTGATGTTAGGTCTCTTTGACTAGGAGATGGATACTACAGTGATTCTATGTGATAACCAGAGTTGTATAAAGATGACAGAGAACCCTGTGCTCCATCGAAGCACATAGAAATCCAACATTTCTACATTTGAGATAAGATACAGATGATGATGTTTCAGTATTCCCATACTGAAGATATAGATGATGTTTTGGCATTTACATACTGTATATGAAGATGATGGTGATTCAGTATTTCTATATTGAAGATATAGATGATGGCGCTTTCAGTATTTCTATACTGAAGATATAGATGATGATGCTTTCAGTATTTCTATATTGAAGATACATATGATGATGCTTTCAGTATTTCTATACTGAAGATATAGATGATGATGCTTTTAGTATTTCTATACTGAATATATAAATGATGATGCTTTTAGTATTCACATACTGGAGATACAAATGATGATAGTTCAATATTCACATATTGAAGATGTAGATGATGATGGTTTAGATGATGATTCAACACTGATGTGTTGACGAAGCCTCTGTCTTGGGTAAAGTTCAAACACCTTCGAGAAAAGATTGGTGTTTTTTGGAAAGACCTTCCTCGAAATGGGAGTAGTGATGTTGCAGTGGGATTGTATCATCCCTGGACACTTGTCCTAAAGTGATCCGGTGACTTTGGTCCTTGAGAATGAAGAGGGAATGTATCATCTCGGGACATTTGTCTAGAACGGATCCGGTGACTTTAGTCCTCGAGAATGTGAAGGGAATGTATCATCCTGGGGCATCTGTCAAGAATGGATCCAGTGACTTTGGTCCTCAAGAATGTGGTGGGATTGTATCATCCTTGAACTTCAGTTCATAACAGATCTAGTGGCTTTGGTACTCGAGAATGTGGTAGGATTGTATCATCCTTGAACTTCAGTTCAGAACAGATCCGGTGACTTCGATACTTGAGAATGTGGTAGGATTGTATCATCCTAGAAATTCAGTTAAGAATGGATCCAGTGACTTCGGTACTCGAGAACATGGTAGAATTGTATCATCCTTGAACTTCGGTTTAGAATGTATCCAGTAAATTCGGTGCTCGAGAGTGTGGTAGGATTGTATCATCCTTGAATTTTTTTTCAGAACGGATCCGGTGACTTCGGTACTTGAGAATGTGGTAGGATTGTATCATCCTTGAAATTTTGTTTAGAACGGATCTGGTGACTTCGATACTTGAGAACGTGGTAGGATTGCATAATCCTTGGACTTAGTCCTAAAGTGATGGGGAGTGATTATCCCGTAATTGAATCTGGTGACTTCGGTTGTCTAGAATGTGGTGGCATTACATCATCCCTGGACTTTAAGTCCAAAAGTGATCCGAAGACTTTCATCTTCGTATTATGGATTGTAGGTTGCTGCTGCTGATGATGATGTTCCTGATCGAAAGATCAGAGTGTGATGATGATGATGTTCCTGATCGAAAGATCAGAGTGTGATGATGATGATGTTACTGATCGAAAGATCATAATGTGATGATAATGATGTTACTGATCAAAAGATCATAATATGATGATGATGATTGTTGATCGAAAGATCAGAATGTGATGATGATGATGTTGCTAATCGAAAGAGCAAAGTATGATGATGATGATGATTGCTGATCGAAAGATCAGAATGTGATGATGATGATGTTGCTGATTGAATGTTCAGAATATGATGATGATGATGATGCCGATCAAAAGTTCATAGTATGATGATGATGATATTATTGATCGAAATATCAAATTATTGTTGTTGATGATGACGATGTTCAAAAATTCAAAGTATGATGATGATGTTGTTGATCAAAAGATCAAAGTATTGCTGATGACGATAATGATGGTGTCTGATCGAAAGATCAAAGCTAATGACGATGATGTTGTTTGATCGAAAGATCAAAGTATTGATGACTACGTTGCTGATGATGAGGATGTTGTTGATCAAGAGATCACAGTGTTGATGATGATGTTGCTGATGATGATGATGTTGCTGATTGAGAGATCAAATTATTGTTGATGATGTTGCTCAAATTATTGTTGATGATGATGATTGCTGATTGAAAATATTAAAATGCTAATGCAGTCGATCGAGTGGTCAAAGTGTTGCTGCTACTGAATTCTGAAGATGAATGCTATATGTTGAAGATGATGAAAAGCTTCCAATGATTTATAGATGTATCACCATGATGATGATGTTAATGATTCCCTCCTTCTCTTACTGATGTTGTTGTTGATGTTGTTGTAGAATACCCTTCTCGTTAAGGGGGAGTATTGAATTATTGTAACTTCAAAGAATATTCTAAATATATTTTTTGGTCCTCGATGTTCTTATCGGGAGAATTAATTGTATTACTTTATACCCCGATCTTCCTATCGAGAGAATTACCTAAAGTCATGAGGAAGTCCCCTCCATTGTAAGTTGGGTCATTAGTACCCAAGTTATGGTTACTCGAGCCTACATAACTGAATTAGGATTACTCGATCCTACATAACTGAGTCTAATATTAAGTGAACGAAAGAATATAAATAGAGGTGTGGGGCCCCTAATTTGAGAC
>LPNX011191419.1:84166-102031 GCA_001517045.1 Pseudotsuga menziesii | reverse complement strand
CAATATTCCCCTTAATACCCTCAATACTTGTCCTTTGATTGATCTCTATACTACCTCCCCTTCTTGCAAGCTTATTCCTACTAGACACACTCTAGCTTCATCTATAGGAGGAGGGGCTTGAGGTTGACGTGTGAAGAAATATCACTCATCAACTCCTGGCCTAGAGTTTTAGTGGAAGCTAGGAAGTTAAAGTGAGCTATCTCTACCAAATCCCATCCTGCATTCAAAGAGAAATTGCTCAAGCAAAACACTATGCAAAAGTTAAGCAAGATTGTACTTAGGACAAGGATATTGAGATAAATATGTTTCCTTGGGTTTCCAAACCAAGAACCTCTCGAACTTAATCCATCAAGTACCACATGGTTGTCACATTCTATTGGAATATTAAATCTCTCATTAACAACATTGTATTATACACCAAAGAAGAAAGAACAGGTTGGTTCTTGAAATGGAGGAACTTCATAATCAAAACAGGGAAATCTAACAATAAAACAAGAACCTGGAAGAAAAACTCAACATTCTACTCAAGGCCACCTTTAGATTAGAGTTTGCACCAACAGATCCTCAACCATCGACTGAGAGGTAGGTTCCCATGATCCCTATTTCAGATGATGATAATGGTTCTTAGTTTAGTTATTTTTATTTGAAATCTTAGGCTTACTCAAGTGATAGTATACCATCTTTAAACCTTTTATAGTACTATATTGATAATTCCCTTTCATCGAACCACAAATACTCTCACACTCTATATTATTTTTTATGATAATATAGTTCCTACATAACTTACCAAAAAAAACTATAAATACTATTATTATAATTGTTCTTCTATTTATATATAAATATAAAATTAGAAGTTTAATATGACTTCTATAATCATTCATTTATTTATATATCTAATTACAAATATTTAATAATAGACACGAGTGGAAGGAAAATTTAAGTGTCCAACCCCTTTTTCACTATGGAGCTCATGACAGATTGCTCTTATTTTAGTAGTGCTGATTTTCCTTTTTAGGACACTTAAAATAGAGTGTTCTTTTACTAGAGTTTGAAGCAATATTAGGAATCATCTTTTCCCTCATTTTGTTTAACTTATTCGTGTACATTAAGTACTTAATCATAAACATGCTCTTAATGGGGGAAAGTCTAGCTTCTATGCGAAGGATAGGGTAGGGTCTATTGTCTTTAATTTTGGTATTATAGATAATAAGTTAAATAGGGTGCATTGTCTTTTTGTTTCGCTCTATCATTCTCCACGATTCTCTAAAATACTACAACCCCAAACTTCACAACCATATAAAAAATAAAAAATACAAGTTGAACAACAATTTTTTCTTATTTTTAAAATTGTTCGAATTCTTTACATTATTGAATTTGTGATTCTAAAAATATCAAATAGTGATTTTAATGATTGAAATGATAAAAATCACAAATGTTTTAGCAAAATACCAATATCATAAATAGAAGTAGCCTAAACATTCTTTTATTTGGATTTTTTCCAATAAATTGCATTGTTTATCGTTGAAATTCTAGTTTTGAATGATTAAATGGCTTCAAAGACTAAATATTTTTAAGGATTTAAAAGTTATCATTGATTTGGTCTCTAGGAAGGCTCGGTTGGAAGTGTTAGCTTTGGAAGGATGGAAACACATAATCAAATTGCTGCGAGATTCTCTTTTAGACTTATCTCTTTCTCATATCTATACATGAAATTCAACTCTTTGGTAGTCTCCCTTTTAAAAGATGCTCAAGAGTTCATGAATGTCCTCTCTCCTACAATGAATTGCTAAATCAAGAATTAATTTCTGAAGGAACTTAGAAGGTTTATTAATATGATGTTCTCATTGGCTTCATGGAAGATTTTGAGAGGTATCTATTTTTTGTTATGAGTTGGATGTTTAACTTGTTATCTAAGTATGTTGGTACGGTAGGGATGCTTCTGATCAATTTGATAAAGTTCCAATTCTTTTGGGATAAGGTTGTTTCGTATTGTAATGTAAGGGAAATACTTTCTAAATGATGAAAGATGAAGTATATGGTTTTTTTTTTGGGATAAAAGGAAGCCCTGAAATACCCTTATTGCATGTTTTTTTTCCAATCTCAAAAATAAATATCTTTAGTTCCAACTATTTCAACAAATTTTCTAAATTTAATTCGATTCCATATAAAATAGTTGGAAAATATTAACTTAAAATATGCAAATGGTAGCTCCATAGAAAAAAAATAGTCGTGGATGATTCCTAAAACATATTGGGATGAAAAAAAATTTCATCTTTGTGATGCTAAGAGGGTTGAAAATGAAAATCAATTTATCATATAATGTCATGCTTACACCAACATTAAAGTATAATTTCAAAATATTTTTACTATAATAATCTTACTAACCTTTTAACCTATCCAAAATATGTTGATCTAATAATTCTTACCTTGAAGCTTTCCAAACGTAGAAGTAAATTTCTAAACTAAGTGATTCATTATCATTTTAGAAGTTCAATAAATCAAAGTTGGCCAATGCATGTTAATAACCATCATCATTATTATTTAAAACATGAGCTATTACACCATTTTGCACTAAAAGTACTAAATAATCTACATTTATAGTAATAACAAAATCATAAATTATTACATTTATTAAATCCACATTATTTGACATGTGTTCAAAACATAGATATGAAAATTGATTTTAATACTTAAAATGTAGCAATAAAGCAATAAGAACATAATTATATGACTAGAAAAGGTAATGATAACTAAAAATAATATTATTATGATATTTTTTCATGTATTACAAAGAACAAATTGTTTATGTTTTTTAGTTTTTTTAATAATTTAAAACAATAAATATAATTACATCATAAGGCATTTCACAAGTGGGAAAGACTCCCCAAATTTCACCATTTTTTCATTCTCGATCGTTTGATCACTTTACTGATAATTTTGAGTAGCTAGTATGTTGATGCTTGGAACCACACTCCACCTACCACCTTGCCTCACCTTCCTTTGTCGAATCTTACACCTACTGCCCCTCACGTGGGATTCACCCTTTTTATCAATACCTTATCATGTTCATTCATAAAGGGGGGTGGGGGGGGTTTAAATTGTGAAAATAACGTCAATATGTTGTAGGTATTGGGGGGTTAGGGAGTAAGGTATGGGGATTTATATTTGTTGGTGGGTATAAATAGGGTTATCTAGTAAAAATAGGGAATATCTCATAATAATAGGGTTTTTTTAATTGGAAATATGTATTGGGAGGGGGGTTCAAACACAACTCTTTTCATAGGTATTTATCAATATCTAGTGAAATTAGGAGTATTCTTTAATATCCCATGAATGAAGGAATTATGTCACAGTTTTATTGAGTGAAGACCCCGTGGCCTCCCTACCTCACCTTTGTTCATCAAAACCTCCAACTTCTTCCCTGCTTAAACTTTACAACATTGACAAGATCGGCGATTTGGCCCTAAAGGTGTTGTTGGTGGTGATACTACGAGGAGGTTTCCCCAAGGATTTGTTGCACCGCATTGAGTTTGTGGATCTTTGGTGATGGAGGCATCGTGGAAGGGGTAAGTGAATATAGAGGGACATACAAAGTCATGATGGTTAGTGAGAGTAGCCAAGAAGAGGGGATATTTGAAATCTATGATTCCACCAGCAAGTCATGGAGAATTGAAAGACATCTAACACATGATATTCATATTGACAACAAAGAGATAGTTTTCTTCTCAATATCCTTCTATTGTTTGGTAAGTATCCTTTATCAATAGGGAATTATGGGTTTTAATATCCGAGAGGTGACTTACGTATTTTCTCCATTACTAGATATGGATGACCGTAACAACATGTCACCCTACTTGCTTGCTTGTGGACCATGGGTTCAAGTTGTTGGGTACATATTTGGGAATAATTAGGAGCTTTCATAGGTTATTGTATGGGGGTTTTGAAAAAATAAGGTGAATTCCTATTCCTCCACTTGCTCTTTTTCATCATCATGGTGGAACGATATTGCAAGAATGCCTCCGTCCCTATTTGAGAATTCAAAAAAAAAATCAACTGCAATAAGTGGTGCATAGGAGTTGGGGATTGCACAAGCTTCATAATGTCTGGACATAAGAATAGGAAATTTAGGAAGGTGGAAGAGTTGGTAGTTTACAGTGTAACTTCCAAATACACGGAGTTGGCTTCCCAATATTCCTCTAAGAAGCCCTACAAGTACATTGTAAAGCCATGAAATTGTCATGGCCTTTTAACCGAGGATTAAAATGAAGGTTGGATGAATCTTGTAATGCCTTTTTCTTTCACATCACTACCTTGAACATTTTGGACATTATGGTTTTCTTATTTCAGCCAGCGAGGATTTATATTACAAGGGTGAAACTATGCATAATCCAAAATAACATATGTGGGAATAAATATATCTTATGCGGTTTTTCCAAAACAAACTCTCACAATCTTTCAAGCTGTGAAAACTTGCATTCTGAATATCGTTAGTTTCTTGTTGAGTTGTAGTCATGGAATGGATGATCCAAAGGAATGGGATGAGATTCTGTCATGGGATTCCCACACCATATTTTACCATAACTTTCTGATATGCACTCAATTCTTATGAGTACTTTGTAAACGTAGCCACGACTTTAAATTAATATATCAATTGTTATATGTACCTTCATTTTGGGATTCCTTTAGCTCACATATGGAAACAAGTATGATCGACACCGATGTGGTCTAAGAATTTTGCACCTTGATTTCATGCTAAGGCTTATCAACTCCTTAAAGTTCATTTTCAACTCATGATGTGATCCTTGATATCATCAACTGGAATTGTTGTGTCTTATCTTGGGGTAATAAAAAAATCACTTCGGCTATGGTTTTCTCCTTTGGATTGACTCACCCTTGATATTGTGTTGTGAAAATGTAAACTTTACTTCTGCTAGTGTAGCATGCCAAACTCTTCATGAAGTTTTGTCACCCTAATTTTAATTACACACTACCTTGTGTCACCAAGAATATATTTGTCCCCCTATGCGCACTATGTGATTTCATGGGTGAACATTGTAGAAATAGAGTATTATGTTGTGATTGAATTATATAGAAATAGATCATTTTATTGTAAGTAAATTCTATAGCGACATCTAGCATTTTGTTGTAGGTGAATGCAGTAGCATTTTTCCTTTCATTATGTATGTTGTAGAAACAAAGCATTTAGTGTGAATGAAAAATGGACTATTCATTTTTTTATTGATAATTATTGTAGGATTATTTTGTTTTTTCTCCTCTACACCACCAATTCGTTGAGTGTGTCATTGTGTCAATGAGTAAGAGACCAAACCAAAAGAGAAGAAAGGGATGAAAGGCTAAATATACATGAGATAATTTATAGAAAGTTGGGGCAGTTTAAGAAAACATGCTCAGGTTATAGTTTTGATGACCTTTCTTGAAATTTGGCTTTGAAATGCTCTTGCAATATCGTGATGTTTTTCATCAGTTCGTGTAGTGGTGCATACCATATTATTAATAAGTTTGTATAGACAATTACAAAAGGAGGCTTGAGCATGTAATAAGGTAACCACATCTCATCTATTTCCAATCAAAAGGAGGTTTGAGCATGTAACAACTCCACTAGGATATGTTCATGTTTCCTCTCCATCACCTCAGCTTACAAATTCTAAATATGATCGATCGCTAGACTTGAGGACATTTCAATGTGGATTTGTAGGTAAACTATTTTTTGTAAACATGATTGATATATAAGGTGGTAAATTTATGTTTTATTGGTAGACAAAGAAGATTGTTTAAGGAACTCATTTTGTAAGAAAAAAAACAATAAATTTGATAGCACATCAATTTATTTAAGGTTTTAAAATTCCTTTTCCCTTTCCAACTATTGTTTTTCTTCCTGCACACTAGTATAACTCCCAAATATATTAACAAATATTGTATTATAATGTTGCACATGCTTCATAGTGTCTAGACATAGGAATAGGAAATTTAGGAAGGAAACAAAGGGTGTGGTTTACAATGCAATTGCAAATACATGGAGTTGGATTCCCAATCATTCTTTAGAAAGAATCACAAGTACATCGATAGGTTATGTCATGGCATTCGAACCGAGGCTTGACATGAAGGTTGGATGAACCTTCATATTCCCTTTCCTTCCACATCAATAGCTTGAACATTGAATATTATGATTTTCTTATTTAGATGTTCATGTTTCTATCTAGAAGATATATTGTATCATAATGTTCTTCAACTCTAATTCGAGACATATTTTAGTCGAAAGTGCAAATAAACACATCTTTGATAAAACACAGCTTCAGGACTTGTAATATGAATTTATTCTTTCCTAGATGTATTAATAAATTGCATACAGGTTCTTGATAAGATAGTGTGGATGGGATTTGGAAAAATGGTTTAGATTAATCAATTTTGCTTCAAGGATTTAGATTATAATAGATATTTTACCAAGCATTTCTATGTTTTGTTATGCCAATAATCATATCATTTCAATATCACTATCTTCAATCAATTTATTTGAATATATCATGCATAGCTTGTTATTGTTTATGTTTAATACCTAGAATAGAATGCTTGAAGTTTTGGACTACACCCATAAATAAAATAGTTGTCTTGATGAAGTGCAATGATTTTTGTTAGGTTGATGCATATTGTTTATTATCCCCAAGTTGTTTTCCTCCTGTAAAAAACTATGTTTTTCCCATAAAAGAATATGCAATAGAGTAATTTGGGGTTGAATTGCAAAAATATGTTATGGAATCCTTTGGAATTCAATCAAATACCATTAACTTACTATAACAAAAATAAATAAATAATAATAATAATAATAAAACAAAACTAACCCAAATCCTGTTAGCTAGAAGTAAAACAAAACAACAGAAAATAACAAAATGCATTCATTAATTCTCCTCTACAAAAATTGTACATACCTAAAAGCAGATCATCTTACTTGTCTTCTTATACTCCCCATATTCCTACCAAAAACCTCAACCATATTTTCCCCTAAAATAGAATAGATGAAGAAATAACTGTAATATTTCTAATGAGTCACGGGTGGGATCTAGTGGTCTAGTACAAAAATTCACTGAGAAATAATCAAATATAGACAGGAAATTAAAGAGACATGAAGAAAATACATGCAAAAAACTACTGGAAAATCACACCACTGGTATATTATTTCATTCATTATAATGTTGTACAATTAGTATACAATATATAGAATCTCTCAAAAGAGAAATTTGAATGCCTTGGAGCAATTCGAGTGACTCACAATGAAGTAGGATTAACTAACATAGAATCCATATCCAATAAGAACTAGTGAGTAATTATGCCATGAGTCGGTTAACTAAAAGTGGTTAGATCATGAGGGATACACTGTTATGCCGCACACATATTTTCCAGGGTGCGAGCAATGAAGCGCAGGCTGAACCGACACTTTTCCAGTTGAAGACAATGCTCAGCTCTGGGAGATGCACAGAGGTGAAAGGGAGTGTACAGGAGGTGTAGCTATGCGTGCCCTAGATGTGAGGAGGTGCTGATAGTGCAACGTGATGAAGGAGGAGATATGCTCATTTTCCCATGAAGTTGGAATATTTCAGCAAGAGAGTAGCATTAGTCTGGCCTGCTCCTACTTACTCAGTAGATTCCAGCAAGATGAAGAAAACCTCCAGTGAGAGAGAGAGCCTATGGGGAAGGCTAGCTCTTTGTATGGGAGGCGATCACGGATGGATTGAAAGACCAGATGCTGCCATGAATGAGGCGCTCTAGTTGTTTCATGTTAAACCCTAAAAACAAGACAAATAATCAAAAAGGGAAACGCAGAGAGAGAGAGAGACGTGTTTCAACAAAAAAACAAAGAAGACCTTTTTTATTAGGGAGCATCCTCTTATATAATGAGGATCTTTCTTATTTGCATAAATAAACATAATTAATTAATAAACCTAATTTATCATTTTTCCATCTTCTCCATGTTGCCCAATTCCTCTCTGTTTAGATTTGGAAGCATCATGACTTCCATGAGAAGGTAAGGAAACATTTTGTGCAAGAATTTAGCTGTGATCCACTTTGCCTGAGCTGGGGTTTGTCCTTGACGAGCCACGAGATAAGAAGTGTATACACGGTGCCTTGTAGAACGGGTCTGGGTGTCCAAGAGAGTGTCTTTGGCCAAGGGGAGTTGGAAGTCTGGAATGTTGTCAACTAGATGAGTAATGATGACTGGTTCCTCCAGTAGAGGGGGCTCAAACAACTTCAGATGATTGACATTAATGACATTGTGGATTCCCAGTTATGGTGGAAGATCCAATCTGTAAGCATTTTCTCCAATTTTGTCAAGGATACTATAAGGGCCATATCTTATTGGCAGGAGCTTGTGATGCTGGCCTTTGAAGCGTTTTTTATCCAAGTGTAACCAAACTTTATCTCTAGGTTGAAATGTCAATAACTTCCTTTGTTTGTTATGGCATTGCTTGGCCCGATCTTACGCTACTTTGAGTGTTGTTGTGACTGTAGTGTGGCATTGTGAAATTTGTTGTAGAAATCATTGGTTTGAGATTTGTTCCTTATGTTGGTGCATGGTACGTTGAGGAGCTAAAGTGAGTGGGAGCTCTGCTAGAGATGCTGGTTGGAAGCCCAAGTAGACTTTAAAAGGAGAAAACCTGGTAGAGGAATGTGTGGCCTTGTTGTAGCTATGCTAGAGTATGTGCAAATAATTGTCCCATTGTTTGCTGCATCCAAAGTGAGTTCTAAGAGCATGAACCAAGACTCTATTCACCACTTATGTTTGGCCATCTGTTTGAGGATGGAATGCTATGGAAAAATTGAGTTTGCACCCTAGCAGCGCCCAGATTGTCTTCCAAAATGTGATTAGGAAGAGAGAACCTCTATCTAATATGATAGTGTTTGGTCGGCCAAAATGTGGCCAAACATGCCGGAAGTATAACTCTGTTGTTTGTGCTGCTATTGTAGTTTTTGTGCATGGAGTAAAAAGTGCCATTTTGCTGAAGTGACATACCACTACCCAGATTGCATCATGTTTCTTTTAGGTGGTTGGGAGTCCACTGAGAAAGTCCATGGAGATTGACTCCCAAGGCCATGAAGGAAGAGACAATGGCTGATATAAGCCGTGTTTCCTATTGGATGGTTTGTATTGGGAGCATAATTCAGAAGCTCAGATAAATTTCTCAACTTGGGGCTGCATGGAAGGCCAATGGAAATGGTGTTGCAGATTTTGGATGGTCTTTGTGGTACCGAAGTGGTCACCATAGGCTGATGCATGTGCCTCCCTGATGAGCAAGAGGCGTTCCTGTGAGTGTGGAACACATAAAAAATTGAATTTATAAATCCAACCATCCTAAATAGTGTAGTCTAGGAAGGGTGTCTGATTGATCTCTGTGGTTATGTGCAAGGCTATCCAAATCTTTTGAAAGTCTGGGTCACTAGCATATTGGTCCTTCCATGTGTCATAGTTGGTACAACGCACCTCTAGAATGGAGAGGATTGTAGTAGGTGGCCAACTGAGCAAATCAGCCATCTTATTCAAAGTGCCTTTCTTATATCGGATGACCAAGTGAAACTGTTGAATGTAGGAGGCCCATTTAAGGTGCCTTTGTTCCTAAATCTTTGACTGTGAATTGATGAAAATCAAAGGATGGTGATCTGTATGAAAGATGGTTTCTTTACCAAGAAAATAATGTCTCCATTGCTTGAGGGCTTGAACTAGGCTATAAAACTATTTGTCATAGGTTCTATAGTTCATCTTGGCCTAGGAAAGAGTTTTAGAGTGATAAGCAATGGGGTGGCCTCCCTATTTAAGCATAGCCCCAATAACATATTGTGAGGCATCGAACTCAATCTCAAAAGGTTGAGAGAGATCTGGAAAATGTAAAACCGGTGATGAGCATAAGGATTCCTTGAATTGAGTAACATGACTAGTGTCTTCATTAGTCCAATTAAATGTTGAAGAACTATTAGAAAGCTAATGTAAAGGATGAGCAATCTGAGAAAAGTGCAGAATGAACTTACGATAGAAATTTATACCACCTAGAAAGATTTTGAGCTCACTCGCCGAAGAAGGGAGTGGCCATTGCTTCAATGCTTTGATACAGGTTGGATCCGGTTGAATACCTTCCGAATTGACCACAAATCCTAGATATGGAACTGTATTCTGACCAAAATATGACTTCTTTTCTTTTACCTGCAACTTGTTGGCTCGAAGGATTTGGAGAATTTGTCGGACATGCTACATGTGTGCATCCCGTGTATGGCTGAAGATGAGAATGTCATCTAAGTAGATGACCACCATGCGGCCCAAATGTGGTCTAAAAATGTCATTGATGAGCCTCATAAATGTTACTGGAGCATTGGTGAGGCTGAAGGGATGACTTTCCATTCATAAAGACCAAATTTGGTCTTAAATGTTGTCTTCCATACTTCATTTGGGTTCATTCAAACCTGATGGTAACTAGCTGTCAGATCTAGTTTGGTGAACCATTTCGCTCCTTGGAGGGTGTCGAGTAACTCCTCAATTCGGGGTAGTGGGTAACGATTTTTTACAATAGCTTTATTGAGGACTCGGTAATCAGTGACAAGGCCCATGTCTGGGGTATCTCGTTTGGGAATAACAAATGTAGGAGACACGTAAGGAGAAGAAGAGGTTTGGATATGACTGGAATTAATGAGTTTTGTCAATTGTTTTTCCATTTCCTCTTTTTCTATGGGGGTCAACTAGTAATTGGGGGAATTAGGAAAGGCAGATTCGAGGATGAGATGGATTGAATGGTCTATGTTCTTGGAGGGGGGGAGGCTCATAGGAGGTTGAAACACATCGGAAAATTCTTTGAGTAGGGGAGTCATGGATTTAGGAACAGGATGAGTGGTATTGTTTGGTGTTACAGGGTGCACCAAACAAAGAGATATACACTGATTAAGTTGGACATGTGGGGTTTTCTCGGTAGTAGAAGGGGTTTTTGGTGTTGTTGTTGTTAATATATAGGTGTGGCCATCTTTTGAAAGCTTATATTGGTGATCTTTGGCTAGATAGATAGCATTTCTTTTTTATTGGTAGGGTATTCCTAATACTAAATCTGAACAATACAAGGGGGAAACATCACAGAGAAAATTGTCTTTGAATTGGACTATAGCAAAGGTGACAAGGAATCACTCAGATACTAGGAGATGGGGACCATCCTTCTGAACCCATCCGAGCTAATAGGGGTGTGGCTGCAGAGTAGTAACGAGGTTAAGGTGGTTGACTAGGGATTGAGATACCAAATTCTTTTGGCTGCCATTGTCCATAATCAGTAAGGCTAAAGAATTTTTTATTTGGAAATTATGAGTGAAAAGTGGTTTGGTTGAGGAGTTTGAATCATCCTGGGTCATTAGGATCAAAGAGGGATCCACTTCGGTGGGATTGTCTAGAGCGACTTCTTCAGTGTCGTTTGCTGGTGGAGTATTAATGAGCTCTGTGAGTAAGGCTTTGTTGGTCTTTATATTTTGGAGGGTTTGACAATCTAAGGAGTTATGTGAGGTAGCCTTATGGAATGAACACCAAGGTTTTCTTGTATTTGTATGGCTAACGGGATTTTGAGGTCGAGTAGGTGGAAAACGAGCTAAAGAATAGGAGATGGTTGTCTGAGAGGGAGAGGCATGAGGGTTGGGGTAGTATTGAGGAGTACGACCCCTAGGAGAAATCTTCCTTTCGATAGCCAATGCTCTCTGAAAAACTTTATCTAATGTTGGATTTTCGAACATCTCTACCTCTCTATGGAACTGCATCAATAAACCAACGATAAATTTAAGAATGAGTACCTCTTCTGGGTCTGGAATGTGGAGTTGTAGGCACAATTTTCAAAAGAATTCAATGTAACCTTGAATGATTTATGAAGGAAGTTGTTTGATTTGATGCCATCTCATCTATATATATTGTAAATACCCTGGTGGGTAGAATTGAGTTCTCAATGCGTCAAAAAGTTGAGCCCATGTTCTGATGGGTGTGGAGGATGAAGTTCCTGGAGTAGTTCCAAGTTCAACCATGAATGTGGTCTTTTCTTTCTCAGTGTCCCACCAGATTTGTGCAAGGCCTTCAAGTTGTAAGGAGGCAATTTGAAGCTTTCTCTCCTCAGTGAGTCTTGTGCATGTGTTAAAGTAGGTGGAGATGCTATGGATCCATGAATCAACAGCTTCTCCATTGGTTTTCTCAGCAAAATTAGGGAGTTGTATTATAGTGTCCAATCAGAATGGGTCTGGATTGGTTTGTTGTTGCATCCTCAACAACTCATTGAGTACAGAAGCAAGATCTTGGACTGGATTTGAAGTATTGGAATCCTATTCTACTTCCAAGGGATCTCTTCAAGGAGGCATGGTGAGGCCAACTAAATATCACAACCAACATATGTGGTAAAAAAAACCTGAAATAGAGAAAATGAGCTGTAGGTCTAGAGGGATAGATATGTATTGTTTTATATCTGTGAAACTCCTCTCTATTGTAGCTGAGATATGTGCACCTTTGGGGCTATGAGATCTGTGTATTCACTTGCATTCATTAACCTGGAGGCTGGTGAAATCTGGAATGTTTCATTAAAAATACCCCCAAAATTTTTTGTTGGAGCCCATATTCAAGATATTAAGGCTCTGATACCATTTGATCTATCAGACACATATTTTCTAGGGTGCAATCAATGAAGCACAAGCTAAACTGGAACTATTCCAGCTGAAGACAATGCTCAGCTCTGGGAGATGCATAAAGGTGAAAGGGAGTGCGCAGGAGGTGTAGCTACGCGTGCCCTGGATGTGAGGAGGTTCTAACAATGCAGCGTGATGAAGGAGGAGATATGCTCATTTTCCCATGAAGTTGGAATATTTCAGCAAGAGTGTAGCATCAGTCTGGCTTGCTCCTTCTTGCTCAGCAGATTTCGACAAGATGAAGAAAACCTCCAGTGAGAGAGAGACCCTATGGGGAAGGATAGCTCTCTGTATGGGAGGCGATCACAGAAAGATTGAAATACTAGAGGATTCCATGAATGAGGCTCTCTGGCTGCTTCACGCTAAACCCTAAAAACAAGACAAATAAGCAAAAAGGGAAACGCAGAGAGAGAGAGACGTGTTTCAGCAAAAAAACAAATAAGACCTTTTTTTATTAGGGAGCGTCCTCTTATATAATGAGGAGATTTCTTATTTGCATAAATAAACATAATTAATTAATAAACCTAATTTAGCCTTTTTCCATCTTCTCCACGTTGCCCATACACTAGGGATAAAAAATAGGGAGAGGGAGGCACATGATATGACTTATAGTTGTAAATTAGATTATGATAACTCAGTCTCATGAAATCAAAGAAAGAGAGTGAGTTAACTAGGTGATACTTGAGACAAGGCACCTTAATTATAGGGAATTGACTCATATACTCCTAAATCCATGCATGAGAGCGCATGAACTCCTAAAATATAAGATTGAGGAACATGAGTGGATAATGGATTCCAATAATGACACGAATTAATCACTAGGGGTCAATATCATAGTATAGGTGGTGGGGAGATCAAATGTTGTGCATGGAAACAAATATTGATGTATGGATATAGTCTATATGGATTCAAATGTTACAACAATAACTTATCCTAACTTTGTTGGAATAATAGAGCATGGGGTAATGCATCTATACCCCCAATCTATCAACTAAAACTGACCTCGCCTAAAATTAATTTAGGGAGATGCATGCGAAAGAAGGAAGAACTTGGAGCAGAGGGGTTATTTTTTTTTCATGGAAGGAGATCACATGAGAAGATAGGAGGAATTTGAATAAAATGGGTTATTTTTATGTCTTGTGGATATTTCCAGATGATGATGCATTCAATCTTTGGTGCATTCTTAATTGGGAATCCATGTGAATTTCATTGAACTCATATTGGGGGCTTATATCTAGACATTTATTTACCTAAGAAATAGGACAAGTTGGATATTCCAGATGTATCTTGAATCCAACACTGAATTCATGGAAATGTAATTCATATGTCTCTAATTTGCTGAGAGATTATAGCATGTAAAAAATGCAATATTTAATCACATCTATTGTCAATGATTCCTATATCATTCTAACCTCATGAGAGTTGTCATTGTGTTTAGTACCCCCCTTTCCCAAATCCCAAGTAAGAAGTTCAAAATATTCCACAATAGTTCGTAACAATGATACAATTATAAGCATAATACCCCTGGTATGAGTGATTCCATGATTCCAAGCATCTAGAGGACATACTTGGCTTCAACCCATATTGGGATTGAACTCCATTTCAAAGCGAATGAATCAACAAAGTGCCTTAATATCTTACTATCACCAGATGCCAATTATTCCACAACTTGCTACATGTCAAGAAAAGGCTTATCAACTTTAGTATCACCTCCTTCGTCACCCTTTTTTCTTTCTTGGTATCAGATGACAGTTTTAGTAGAGGTTGAAATTACACCTGCAACATTTTCTATTTCAAGAGAGTGCCCAAGATATTTTCTTAGGTAAAATATTATAGTGAGTAGTTTCAAAGTATGAAGAATAAATCATTCACCAAAATATAAATATCATTCAACAACAATTTTTACATATCAATATACTTAAAGAAAAAATTTATCCAGTTGCAAGGCCTAGCTATTGAAACTGATAATTAGCAAACAAACCCTTAATAATTTTCACACTTCTCAAATGAAAATGATTTCTAGAGACCTCCAGACTCATCTAGAATCTTGTTCAATCTCTTTGATTTCTCAGATTTATCTTCCAAGCATCCATTGGATTGTAATAATGGAATTTTCTTCCACACAAATGCAAAAACAACCTCTAGGAACAAAATTGCTAGTGACGAACTCTAGTTTCACCATTAGTAATGCACCGCATGATACCCCAAAATTTGTTATAATTGGCCCATATTTTGAGATAGAATCTCCCTTAACCAATGCTTGAGAAAGTAAATATATCCATTCAAGAACATAGAATTCCTTGCCTAACAGTCCAATCGTGAATGCCACTCCAAAAAATCATTTAGCCATAAAGTGGGAATTCAAATTCAATTCATTCAATATTAGTTTTACAATTTTCGAAATCCAAGATTTTGGGAGTTGAATTCTTCATGGAAGAACCACCTATGGAAGAATCTTCTCTGTAAAAGTCGATTGTTTAGATTCTTAGTTGTTGCTAAATATTCATTTAAACATATATTTTAAATTATTTTCTCTGGATTACTGGTTGTTTTGTTTTTGTTTTCACTGCAACTCAATACATTAGCTTCCACATCATTTTAAGGATGATAATTCATTCAAAAAATCCATATGAATGCAACGACAATTATGTTTTCTGATTTTCTTGTTTAGTTTTGGAATGCCAAACTGTAATCGCCAATAATGTGAATAATCTAATTTTTTGAGAATATTGTATCAAATTCTCATGTTTTCACTTTTAGTTTTTGGTTCTCCTTCCAATAGCTTTATTTTCCTCCGCATTTTTCATCACTCACCTTCCCCTTCAATATGGTGTTCTTTTAGTGCACCCCAAGGTGCAATTGCTAGTTATAAAAATAAAAAATATTTATAGCAGTAGTGTATTTATTTTATGTTTTGGACTTTAAATCTATGAATAAATTGAGCATTCTCAAATACTTCATGGAAACCAGATTATGATATTTCCATAGATAATATATGTGTTTCTAATATTTTTTAACAAATTTTTGACCAAACTCAAGATCAATTTTAACATATCAAAAAGATTTAAAAGAAGCACTCCTAAATCACCCTAGTTATGATGAGTTAAAAATTTAGGAAATTTATTATTGTAGCAATCCATAAAATTGAGATTACATGTTTTTCCTCAAAACCAATAACTTATACATGTGTTTTCTTATGAAGCAAGATTACAACTCAAAACCTTTACATGTGAATATTGACAATACTAAAATCCATTTTCTAGCACCACATGTTATACTTATTGTATTATGTGATGTTAAAGTGTTGTTAATATTATTAAAAATTCCATATGCCATCATATATGTAAAGAGAAATGGTGTATTCTATGTTGGGATCTCTAATAAAGTGTTGTTGTTGTTTTGTTTTTTCCCATAGGAAAAAAAAGTCACAATTCATTATATGTAAAATGAAACACCTTGCTCACTAGTCATATAGTGCATTACAAAAATTTATTCAAACAAAATGGATATGCTATAGATAATTAATCCATTATAAAAACGAATGGTAAAAAACAGAAAATTTTGAACCATATTGTACATAGCTTGTACTATATGTATTTAAAGGAATCTGTGATAAAAACCATATATAATTGTTGTGTATTGTCACCAAAGATGTTGTTGGAACTGTACTTTTTGACTCATAGATACATGAATGTTCTTTTCATGTAGTTGAATGTTCATCTAAGATGGGGACCTGAATCATGCTCAGTAATTGTATCATTTTATTTCTCCCATTGATGCCAAATGCCATCACCCACCTAAACCATGCTTGGACAGTCGATCTACTATTGTATTTATTTCTCTATAGATGTGTTGAAATCTTATTTCCTAGAAAATACCTGCAATTCTATACAATTATTCATATAAAGGCTTCAATAGAATATTGTTTGGAGGCCTCTTCAACTTCATCCATTCAACAACTAGCTTTGGATCCCCAAAATCCCATAGTTTATGAAACCCCTTTGGAATGAGCTAAAATCATGACTAATTTTAATGCCATCATCTCAACATGATTATTTCTACTCCTCCCTATGCCTACAAAAAAAAATGATCCAATGTGAATCAAATACATGTATAATACCCCATTCACCACATGTACCTAGCAATCCTTGTGAAGCACCATCAAAATATGACCAACAACCATATTTGTCTATAATATCCTCAACAATCCTTCTCACCTTTAGAGGACCATCATCTTGAGGAAAATAAATAAGAATCAGCATAATTTTAGAAGCATATACGTCTTGATCAATGTAAATATAATTAAAAAATGGATTTCTTTCTAGCCATCCAAGCCCCCCTGGATCATAAGGGCAGGTAGATCAAAAACATCTTTATATGCCTCATTGTTTATCCAATCCTATAAGGCCTCTTGTATCCCCAAAACATTTCAAATAAAATGAATAAATTTTACCTGTGTGGTACAAAACCACATTTTGGAGATGTAAGAATATTGAATAAACAAATGCTTTATATTATCACTGTTAGATTTGCAAAGAGGGCATATGTCTGGTCCAAAACCATATTTCCAGATTAGATTATCCCACATGAGTACCTTATGTGAAAGAGCCAACCACATAAAAAACTTGGACTTCAAAGTAATTTTGAATTTTTAAATCTCCAAGGTCCACCAAGAAGCCTCAAGTATATCTTATTCTTCACAAATGGCCCTAATAACCCAAACTAGGAGTATAGAAACCACTTACAAAATTCCTAGTCCAAATCAAATTATTCTCTTTGTCTACCCGTTAGATATGATAGTCATGCAAAGCGTTAATGAACAGTTCCTATAAAATTCTATCACCATCCACAAATCCCAAATCCTCAAATTTTGGCCAAGATTATCTCAAAGGAGAAGTGTGTAGGACATCCCCAACATGTTCCCCAAAAACAAACAAACAAAGAAACAAACAAACTTATTCTAATTCTCTGCCATGCTGACATATCCAAGAAAATTTTAGTTATAAAAGTTTGCACTATAATTAAATGAACTTTTTAATATTTATTTTGTAAATAATCCAATTCAATTATTTTTTTTTATAGTATTCAAACAATCAAAATTAATTACAAAGTTTTACAATATATATTACAAATTTACAAATAATGATTAATTTATAAATTAGACAATTTAAC
>LPNX011191419.1:59297-82350 GCA_001517045.1 Pseudotsuga menziesii | reverse complement strand
ATTTTCATTATCATTATTATGAATTGTAGAATCACTTTAATAAATTATGTTCTAAATCTTGTAGATTTTTATCTGATTAGTTCATGTCTATGATTATCTCATATTCCGATTTGAAATGACATTGGTAATATTAAGTTTCTTTGGCATGGTATATTAGTTAGAACTAATTTAAGTTTTGAATTAGAATTATATTTTCATGCTTGAAAGCTACAATTTAACAACTGCTAAATATATGTGTTTTAGAAGCTATTGAATCTATGTATTTCCAACTATTGAACATTTTGTCATAAATTATTTATTTCATATTAGTTATTTAAATTGCATATCATTAATTTGTGATTCTCTCTTGTTGAGTTAGCTATTTCAAACACACCAGGAGTTATGTTAAGCCCCCTATGTGGGCTAGTCACTCTGTAGTTGGTCATATTCAGAAAATCAGGCCAACAAATGGCGCTAGGAGAGCCATGAGGTAAAACAAATTATTTTTTTAATATTTTTATTAGTTATTCATTAACCATTTATCCTCCCGCTCTTATATTTCAGTGAATTATATCTTAATCTTCTATGTTGATATACACACATCATAGGATTGCTCAGATGGTAATATAACCAATTTGAGTCATTTTTAAATTATGTTTTATTAATTACGGCTCATTCCCATATCCCTACATGGGAGTCTAACATGACATTGAGTCTACAAGGTCCATTACATGATCTCCCATGAAGGGTAGTTTCTTTCTTGCCAAAATTTAACGGTGAAGGGAATATAACAGCTCTTGAACATGTTAGAAAATATGAGTTTGTCTTACATTTACTTCACATTCAATATGAAGATGTTGTATGCACGCTTTTCCCCTTCACATTTGAAGGTAAGGTATCAAATTAGTACTTATATGTTCTTCCTATTAACACTATTCATGGTTGGTTTGATTTTAAAAGAATTTTTCGAGATGCTTATTATATTTATAATGGGACTGGTATATATCTTGAGTTGGATGAAATACAAGTCAAAGAAGGTGAATCTATACATGATTTCAACACACGCTTCTGACAGGTTTATCATCGACTCAAAGACAATAAAAAACCTTCAGGTGATATTCTATATGAGTGGTATGTACATTCTTTACCTAGATATTTATCTATGTTTGTTTTGCAAAAAGGTATAAAAGATTTTGACAGAGCATGCGAGCACGCACAAGCTTTAGAGAAGGATTTTAAGAGGTATTCCTTAGATCTAGTTTTTTCTTTATTTTTCAGTAATGATGATGATGAAAATAATGATGAATAAGATAATGACTATGATATTTATAGGTTGAAAGAGAAAGTTAAGATGTTTCATAATGAAATTCTATCTTTGCATAGTAAAAAAAGTAAAGCAATCATGCATAATGAAGAAAAAATTACAGCTATACATACAACATTAATAGGTCAACAAGAAATCCATAACGCAGTTGTAAGTTCATTATTTATCTTGTTGAATAGGGGTGGAAGGAGGGGGAGCGGTTCTCTTTAACCCCAATGGAATGCAGGAAATAGTTTACTCATGGGAACTTGGTAAAGAAACTAACAATTTGCTGAAGCTCTTGCCCTTTGGAAAGGCCTCTGCCAAGCTCGAATATAGGAAATCTCTGAAATCATGGTGATTGGGGATTCAAAATTAATCATTCAATCCTTGACAACCAGATTCCCCCCATCTCAAATAAAGATCTGACAATTGATCAAAAAAATTCAGAGCCTCTCTAAATCCTTCAGAAAGATCGATTCCTTCCATGTATTAAGAAGTCTAAATGACAAAACATATTTGGTGGAAAAAATCGCCTATTCCTTGAGTAAAAGAACGTTAGTTTTCAATGGGACTAGATACTTATGTCAAATTTCATAGGACCATAGGCAAGGGAGTAAGGGGCTTGTCAAATGGCTTGCCCATTTGGAGCCTAGCTACCCCACCTCCCATTATGGTGGCTCGTGGAGAAATGATATCCCTCATGTTGGTGCATGGTCTACTGCATGCGACCATTAAAACAGGATTTCAAATTACCGTCTGTATCACCTAGACATCAGGAATGATCATGATAAGAGAAACTATCTACAATTCTTATTTTCTTGGGTGTACTTTTTTGTTCCATCTCCAGCATGTGGCTTGTGTGATGGATTATACCGAGATTTTGAGATTATTGATCTCTAAGGGAGATTTTTCAAGAGGTTATGTGAATGAAATGCCTGCAATTTTTATTGTATATTGGTTGTACAGTGGAAGTTTTGATGTAATATTCTAGTTCGGGACTCCTTTAGGCTCCATGGACCCTACTTCCTTAGACCCTACTCTTTTGATAGTTGTTGAGCTGAGATAAATCCGAAGGAAAATCAAGAGGCACAAAATTTACCTACAGCAAATTGATGTCAAAGGTGGGAGGCATATGGAAATATTGGATAGAGTCATGTCCTAGTTGCGTGAAGAATTCACGGAATCCATCTCTTGGTCAGAATGCGCGATGACAGGAATGCTTGCCGAGATGGATTTTTTTTTTGATAAGTTGCATCTTCAAGTGGAAAAGATGGCAGCGGAGAAAGGAGCGACTACTGCAAATTTAGACTCTTTATCTCAGAAAGGCGATGACCAAGGAGAGTAAATCACGACCCCCTTGGGGGTTTCTTGTTTTTGTGACATTTTGTTATTTCTTCCATGGTTGTCTCATATGGTGTAAGGGTAGCAGTAAGCTACGTATATTACTATTTCTATTTATGTGTAAGGGAAGTAATTATCTAAGTATAGGTAGTAGTAAGATCAATCTTTTATGTTTTCTATAAACTATCTCCAAAGGACAACTTTGAACTATGTAGATCTCTTTTGAGTGGTTATAACACTGCTCTATTTAGACAAAAAATAACTGTTCTTGTAAAAAAAACATAGTTGTAAGTTCATTGCGAAATCATGATTATTATTTTCCTTTTCCTAGAATTGAATATAAGGAATGCCTTACGACAAATTCTCATTGTTTTGAATCCACGTCTAAAACCCCTGAAGAAGATCATAATTCAAGATATTTCGATCTATTAGCCTAAAAGCATACATCATTTAATAATTTTGATCAACCTTGTAGAAAATATGAAACTAATTTACAAACTAATGTGCTTACTTTAGATAATATTGTTCACTCAAAATGGAATCAAGCTCATTTTATGATTCATCTTGTAACATCCCCCTCCCACCTTGAAGACCTAAGAGTGACTACGACCCGTAAAAATAGAAATGAATCATAATTGCATCCATGAGGAATAGGAAACCCTCACCACAAGGAGATTTATCCCACTGCAGGTTGATCAAGGGTACTTACATAATCGTGGAGAACATTATATAACATATAATGTTACATATAAGCATGGAGCGTTAAAAACCTCATACATGTATGTACCATATGTGGAACCATATATATACATATATATTAATGGAGAATAGTATATATATGATTGGAGACATATATATATTCGAGATATATATATTTTTTTACACATAAAGACAAAACCTCATACATGTATGTACTATATGTGGAACCATATATATATAATATTGGAGATGTATATATATATATAAATTTGTGATATATATATTATATGTAGAACATGTAATGTTGTAGCATTACAGGGGGAAGCAAATCACATGCGTACATATATTATATGTAGAACATACATCCCCCTCCCACCTTGAAGACCTAAGAGCGACTACGACCTGTAAAAATAGAAATGAATCATAATTGCGTCCATGAGGAATAGAAAACCCTCACCACAAGGAGATTTCTCCCACCGCAGGTTGATTAAGGGTACTTACATAATCGTGGAGAACATTATATAACATATAATGTTACATATAATCATGGAGCGTTAAAAACCTCATACATGTATGTACCATATGTGGAACCATATATATACATATATATTAATGGAGAATAGTATATATATGATTGGAGACATATATATATTCGAGATATATATATTTTGTTACACATAAAGACAAAACCTCATACATGTATGTACTATATGTGGAACCATATATATATAATATTGGAGATGTATATATATATATATATATATATATATATATATTTGTGATATATATATTATATATGGTACGTGTAATGTTGCAACATTACAGGGGGAAGCAAATCACATGCGTACATATATTATATGTAGAACATTAATATAATATTGTAGCACTACTTAGTGAAACTAATTCCTCCCATATATATATATATATATATATATTAGTGGAAGCTATAGAAAAAGGAATTTTATATACATACATTGTGAGAATCATATATATGAGTAAAAAGTTCATATATGAGTAAAATGTAAAAGAAAGACAACTCACCATTTCATTTCTGCAAGCGTTGCAAAAATAGTTCCTCGATAACATGATAATTAATGGCATCAATGAAAATGCAATGTTAATAAGAGAGGTGCAATCATAATCATAATGGAAGTAAAATATTGGAAAAAAAAATGATGTATAACCTTGCATGGCGTGTGAATGGTCAACCTCTTGTCACATGAAGCATGCATCATGGCATAGTTGAAATTCCTTATATCACTATGCCCTGATTTTTGGTGGAGCAAAACATCAATGCTAGTTGAGCTTCCCTATATTACAACATTTAAAACTGTGGAGGCGTTATTGAAATTCCTGGACTTGCGTCGATTATTGAGGAGGCGTTATTGCTGATTTTTATGCTAATATATGTTGATCATGAATGCCCTATTTTATGGTCACCAATTATGGAGGCGTTACCAGGGATGCAGGTCCATTGATTATGGAAGTAGGAGTTACCAAGTTATATATCGGGGAAAGGAGGAGCGACGGGGGAAGAGAGAAAATCCCTCTACGTTATGATAAGTGCTCAATCCCTGAAGCTATTGGGATTCCCTATGTTTTTATCGAGAGGTTTGTGAATCTCTTTGTTTTGACTTGAGTTATACCTCCCTGAGTTTGGTCGAATAAATATATCTCTGGGTGTGAAGATGAGGGGAAGAAGAGAATGTTTCAACGAGTGATTCCACCAGCCGTCTTTCGATACTGGTGTAAATTGCATCTCATACTATTACATAAGGATCGTTGTGCCTACACCAAGGGTTAATATATCATTCCAGGATGCGACCTACAAACTGGAGATCGATGAGTTGTGAAACATCCAGTTTGACCTTCATGACTGCGTTTTCATAAAGGTACAAATCACATTTTTTTCAGGACGACCCACCCCCGTTTCCGTCCTGGATTTTGTTGCACAATGGCCAATGCATTT
Source organism: Pseudotsuga menziesii (assembly GCA_001517045.1). NCBI lineage: Eukaryota > Viridiplantae > Streptophyta > Pinopsida > Pinales > Pinaceae > Pseudotsuga > Pseudotsuga menziesii. The sequence continues at coordinate 77,056 of LPNX011191419.1, read as the reverse complement.
GAGGTTGGATTACTAACTTTTGAAACCATGTTTTGTAAATTATGACGGCTTGGGTTCATTTTGTATTTTCCTTTGGCAGATCTAGAATACAGATCGAGATGCGATTTGTATCGGGCTCTGTGCCTTATAGGATAGCGATCTAGCCTTCCCGTAATTTAATTCTAGATTCTTTCTCCATTTGCCGATCTGGATGAAACCCTATATGCGATTTGTATCGGACTTGGTGTCTGATTAGAGCATCAACCTAAAATTCCACGTTTGCATGCAGACCTAGGAATAAACCGTAGTTTTCGATTTGGCCAAGAGATCAAAAATTGAACTATGTATGGATCTGGATTTTCATGGTTTGCATTTGAATTTCAGTACGGGTTTAAGAGTAAAACTTAAATAAATTACCCCATTTCGAGCAAGATGAACCCAACCATGTAATTTTGATAGAAGGTAATAGCTTAGCCGGTTGGCTAACAGAAGTGACTGGTATAGAGGAGCTGCTTTTCTTTGATTGAGACTCACTACATAACAGTAAGGTGGCTCATATTAAGTAATGCCCTAAATTTATTAATAATATTTTGGGTCAATATATATACATTGCTAGCCGTGTCACTAAGTTAAAGTTATATTTTATTGTATAGAATTTTTCTTTGGCGAAAAGGAAATTTATACCGCTCTCGTCTCAAATTGTTTATGATATGCGAGACGATAATCTAGACTTTGATAATCGAGTCAGCTGATAGTCTATCGTATTTTTTTCTTCCTTTACAAGGAGGGACAACCCGTGGAACTGATTCCTGTATTATTTGGTTGCTTACATATATCCGAATGTTTGACCTGGCTAGTTTGTCTTAGCGGCATATTAACCTTTTTTTTAAAGCTAGGTATTCATATTTGTTTGTTAAGGCATTTTGTTAGTTTTGTCATCTTGGTGAAAGATCTTATAGGAATTTAGGAGCTTTCACAATGTGTTTTCGAAAGGGAATTCCCTTGGAGAGAGAGAGTCTTAGATTTCACTCTCATGCTTGACAGAGGGAGCCAAATGTTAAACATAGAAGAAAACCTACCTTATTGCTAGGATTGAATGAAAGCTAAAGATCCCTTGGTATGATATATATGTTTTTCTTTACAGTATAATCTTAGGATTCTTGCAGCAGTGTTAACCTTTATGAGTTGAATCATTTGCGTAATCCGAGTGTGGCTCGGGTGTGTGTAAGATTTGTATTAGCATACTAGTATATACACGGAAGGGAAATTAAGGTGCCGCTATTAAACAAAACCTTTAGAAGCCTTATAAATATGAGGGAAGGTTCCAACCTGGAGTCTGTTACAAACTTTATGTTATTTCCTAAAGGTCCCAGCATCGATCTATTTGATTTATTACCAAGAATTTGTAGCTTTATTTCTGAGGTACTCTCAGTGAGAGAGTCTGCAAAAATGATAGAAAGAAAGGATGGCAACGTTTATGTTGCGGAATTGTAACTTATTAATGAAATAAATGTCACAGGATGTGACTTTTTGGTGGACGTAACCCAAGGATTGGGTGAACCACGTACTCTAGTGTGTTTTTTTTATGTGTGCATCCATTGTTGTGTGTCTTCGTTCGAATATTGTGTTAATAATGACTTGTGTAGGACTTTCATTAAATGGTATCTTATATGCTGTATTTGATTATTCTTTTATGCATCAAGATCCTTCCTTATGAGGCTAATTACTCTGTTAATGGAATGATGGATTTTGGATTTAAAGTATTTTGCGAATTCACTACCATGCAAACCTTGATTATAATACAACTGAGTTGTAGAACACTCTATTTACATTTGTAAGGTTAAAAATACCGTATTTACATTGATATTTACACTAAAGGAATGTCACCATTGTTGAGTAAAGTTGTGTTACAAGAATAAGCGACATGATTTATGCCCCAATTTATTTTAATTGAGGTATTAGGGTGTTCGTTACAGCATAGTAAATCATTTTCAGGACACTATGATGATGGCGTGTTGTGGTTATGAATAATAACTAAGGGGATTACATTAAAGAAATTTTTAAAAGGATTGTTCTTTTTTTTTAATCCATGTGGTTGGGACATACTTGCCATGAAATGCCATTGTAAGGTTTGCCACTAACAGGTTTGTCTCAATTGTAGTAACAACAAAACAACATATTTACCCTTTATTCACACATAACAACATTGAGGTACAAGGGGTATCTTACACATCTTTTACTAGAGATGAAACCTGTTTAAAATTTGATCCCCTAAATAATAAAAATATTCCTGATTCAAATCATAAATCTAAAGTGCATATTGAAAATTCAACATTTGATAGAAAAATAGATCTTGGTTCAATTAATAAATCTAATTCCAACATCTTGATATTGAATCAAATGATGAGCTATCCTAAATCCAATTTATCGATTTCAAACCAAAATGATAGTTATGTTTTATATGAATGTGTGAGTAATGACAAGTTATTGAATGAATTTATATACTCACCTACTACCGAGACATTGGGTACTAATTTTGAATATCAAACAAAAAAATTTCATATACCTAAAACTCAAGATTGTGTAGAATTAAAATCTCATGTTTTACAAGGACACAAACATAATAGCGATAACCTTCTGACCATAGAACAATTTTTAGAAGATGGTGAGGGGATATTTTTGGGAAATAATTCCTCTTTTGATTTAGAATATTTCTATAACTACCCAATATACTCACAATAATTTTATACAGAACAAATTTCTTCTGAATCTTCATTTCCTTCCAATGATGAATACATAACAAGTACTCTTGCGGATGAATTAATCGAAATTATGTCTCAATTTGATGATCTTTATTAAAGATGTATTTGTTTACAAGAGAATATTCATAAGGAAAATATTGCATGCCATACATTAAAGAGATCAGAACAAATTTCAAACTCACCTTTTGTAAATCAAGTTTCAGATGAAGAATTAATCAAAGATCAAATCTCTTCACATGAATTTCCTAGTTTTTATCAATCTATCACATCGAAAGAAGGGATGGTAACAATGAATGATGTCATGCATGATTTTACCGTAACAGAAGAATCATTATAATATGCTTATAATTATTGTACATATCATGATCCAATATAAGCTTGGTTAGAAGATTCATTTCATATAGGATTCCCTATAAATAATAAGTTTCTGATCTTGCACTTGTCGGAGATAGTTCTAGATTTCTATATATTTTGTCATTTTTGTTTTTTACTTGCGATATAGTTGTGATTTTTGGTTTGAGTTTACATGTATGGTTACATTGGCTATATGATTTCACTTGATTTTTATATCGTTTGACCCCCCTTGTACATATGTACATATCTATATTTAGATTTAGTTTCATTAATTTGTTTTCTTTTATCACAAGTAAGATGCTTTATTTTCAGTAATGTGCAATTATCAAGCAACGTATCAATCTTAAGATGAGGATGATCTAGTGTTCGAGAACTACACATTATTATATTCCTGTTTTAATTATTTATTTTCTTTCTTATGGTTTTGTATATTAATCATCTCATTTTAAGCCTTGTTTTCAACTATTAAGACTTAATTACAAATTGTTTATGTATGATGATTTGAAGTTTTAAAGCAAGAATATTTGAAGAGAGTAATTTATAAAAATGATGTTAATAATTTTTTCTTACGTAAAAACTTTATGAACATAACTCACTCATATTTTAATTGTCATCATAAACTGCATCATTTAGAATTTGTTTTGCTTCATTTTTTCTTCTTCTTCATAATATTGAATAAAGGGATCTACTTTATTCAAACTTATCCATTTGAACTTTATCACAACCTTAAGAAAAGGAGAAATTTTATAATTGAAACCATTTTTGCAATAATAAGTCTCACAATTCGACATTATGACGAACTTATTAAATTCTGTATATTTTATCATATATTTTTCATGTATGCATATTATATCACTATATCCCCTTTTCAATCTTTCATTTGACCTTTTAATGAAATTACTAAGAGTTCAATCCTTTGTATTACCGTATCGTGGTTAATTTAAATATTGGGATATTTGTCGTCCTTCTTTATGCATGCCATTATTTCATGCTTTTTAATTTATTTTGTATAGCTCGTCTCATATAAGATGACCATGTCTTGATTTTTGAATTTTGATTTTATATACAATCTTAGACAGTCAATTGAAGTTTCGATAGTTTAAAAAAAAAAATTGCTTATCATTTAAAATTTACCATCTTTGTGAATACTTAATTCTTCTTTCCTTTAGAATTGTGATACATACTTTTTGGTAGAAATTTTGGTTTGATCAGGTCCTATCTTGTATATAAGTTTTTGAATGTTTTGATTAAATTAGTGATTTTTATTTTGCAATTTTAATTTTCAAGTTTATTTGATTGATTGGTTTTAGTAGTGAATTTGATATTTTGAGCTTTCTGATTTTTCTCTTTATTTTTAGTTTCCTTGAAGAAAGGGATATTGTAAATGAATAAAACTGTAATGGCACATTGTTTGGTGTTGATATGTTTCTCTACTAATAAACTTGATATATTTTAAAAGGGATTGTTGTAAGAGGCTACTTGTTGTATCAAATAGTCTTACTGTGACAAAATCACTCATAGCCTTGAAATATTTCTTATGAACTTAGTCAATCATGCAGTTGAACTCTTGATTATTATTCTTGGATTTTATTTTGAGAATGATATCCTTAGCGAGACAAGTTAGTATGCAAAGAAGTTTTTCTCACATAAACTTTTCAATCAGTTGCATTAGCCATCATTAGTCCTTCCATGCTATTTAAGGAGTTTTATCTTGGTTATTTTCCCCATCCATTAGAGTAAACTTATTAGTAAACAAATAAAAAAATTTGTTTGAAGAATAGTAGGTCTTTAAAAAGAGTTGAACTAATCATGATCATCAGCTTTATCGGGGATAACTTCATTTCTAATCGGGAGGGTGATGACTCTTGGTCATAAGATCAAGGGATCTAAGGTCTCATCATGAGGGAGAATGTTTATCTCTGGCATTTCTCATGAATGATGCTGTCGATATCTAGTTACCACAAGAGGATAGTAGTCTTGAATCAAAGATCTAATTAATTAAAAAACAAAATAAGAGAATAGAAAACAAATTTTAAGTTTCAATTATTTATGTCTATTGGATGGGAAATTTAATCTTGATATCTTCTGAGCGTATGGAGATCATATCTTTATGCTGATGTTTTTTTGGTTATCTTTAGCTGTTGAGAAATCATTCTTAACGAGGTTTATTTGTTGTGCATATTTTTCAAATTCATTCATCTTTATGAAGTCTTTGAATAGTAGTTGGGATAATTCAATTGATTGTGACAACACTTCAAGTTCAAACTTTACTATATAGGCTAGTGATTTGAAAATTTCATGTGGTGTGAAGTTTTATACTTCGATAATCCCTTATTAGTATTTCCTATATCTATAATCTTCGGGCAAACATACAGATATAACTGGTTCATCCAACATGTCACCATTTGTTGGAACCTTCAACAACTCCCCCTTCATTTTGTAAAAAATAAAGCCCCCCCCCCCCCCCCCCCCCCTCACCATGTAAATTTTATATATTAGTTTCATTTTTGTTTCCTTTAGTTTTTCCTTTTTGACTTGAGAGTGCAATTAAAGGGTTTCCTTCCCTATATCATTTACTTTTTTGCTGCTTGCTCTCATAAGGAATGTATAATTTGGGTGATCTTTGTCATTTGAAATTTTGGCCCTTTGGGATGTTCAACAATGATTGTTTCTTCTTATTGGAACTTTTATGAATCAATTTTATACCTTATGCAAGAATTGGATTGATATCATGCTTCGACAACTTTTTCAAATCCTTGACTTTCACTTTATCAATGAGTAAGTGGGCATCTTAGTGGGTTGGTTGTATTTAAGTGGTTACTTATTTTAAATGTTTTTAATTTAATCCTAAAAAGAGTGTATATGAAAAAATGGAATCATATCTTTAATTTTTATTTTAGATGATTCATCGTATTTTCTAAGCTTTTAATCTTTTCTCAATAATTTTGCTTTCGTGTAATTTCATGATTCCATGCAAAATTAAAGAAATTTAATTATTTAAGCTTATTTATATTTGTTACACACCTTTATAGGATATTCTTTCAATATCTAAGATGATTGGTTACTTTTCTAATTGAGCAGAATACCATTATATCTATTTTGTTCTAGGTATTATTGCTATTTGTTCAGGTACGACATTGATTTGATTAAAAATAATAATTGAATTAAATAAATTCTTAACTTTATTATTTTAAATTATTTTTTTACATTGAATTACATTAATATAATTACATGTCAAGATTTTAAATTTTAGAATTTTTTACAAATGAAGATTACTTTTATAAATCTATTTTTATTATATAAGTTAACTTATATTCTCGTGATGCATAAGAGCTATTCCCAAAATTTATCATTATCTAAGAGAAAAATTTGAGTGGGTTACACATTCAAAATCTAAAGGTGACCATGTATTGTACATATCACGATCCAATAGAAGCTTGGTTAGAAGATTCATTTCATATAACATTCCATATAAATAATAATTTTCTGATCTTGCACTTATTGGAGATAGTTCTAAATAGTTTTGATCTTAATTTCTATATTTTTTCATTTTCATTTTTTACTTGTGATATACCTGTTCTTGTTGGTTTGAGTTTACATGTTTGGTTACATTGGCTATATGAATTCACCTGAATTTTATTTCATCTAACCCCCCTTGTACATATGTGCATATCTAGCTTTAGATTTAGTTTTGTTAATTTGTTTTCGTTTATCACAAGTAGGATGATTTATTTTTAGTAATATCCAATTATCAAGCAACATATCAATCTTAGGATGAGGACGAGCTAGTGTTTGAAAAATACACATTATTATATTCCTCTTTTAATTATTTATCGCCTTTCTTATGGTTTTATATATTAATTATCTCATTTGAAGCCTTGTTTTCAACTATTAAGACTTAATTACAAATTGTTTATGTATGATGATTTGAAGTTTTAAAGCAAGAATTTTTGAAGAGAGTAATTTATAAAAATCATGTTCATAATGTTTTCTTACATAAAAAATTTACAAACATAACTCACTCATATTTTAATTGTCATCATAAACCGCATCATTCAGAATTCGTGTTGCTTCATTTTTTATTTTCTTCTTAATAATATTGAATAAAGGGATCTCGTTTATTCAAACTTATCCATTTGAACATTATCACAAACTCAAGAAAAGGAGAAATTTTATAATTGAAACATTTTCAATAATAAGTCTAAAAATTCGACATTATGACGAACTTATTAAATTTTGTATATTTTATCAAATCTTTTTCCTATATGCATATTATATTACTATCTCCATTTTTCTATCATTCATTTGAAATTTTAATGAAATTACTAAGAGTTCAATCCTTTGTATTACCATATCGTGGTCAATTTAAATATTGGTATATCTATCGTCCTTCTTTATGCATGCCATTATTTCATGGTTTTTATCTTATTTTGTATATAAGCTCATCTCATAGAATATGATCTTGGCTTGATTTTTGAATTTTGAGTTTATTTACCTTCTTCGATAGTCAACTGAAGTTTCGATAGATTTAAAAAAAATTGCTTATCGTTTAAAATTTTTCATCTTTGTGAATACTTAATTCTTCTTTCCTTTTGAATTGTGATACATACTTTTTGGTTGAAATTTCGGTTTGATCAGGTACTATCTTATATAATTTTTTGAATGTTATGATTAAATTAATGACTTTTATTTTTCATTTTTCATTTTCAAGTTTGTTTGATTGATTGGTTTTAGTAGTGAATTTGATATTTTGAGTTTTTTAATTTTTCTCTTTATCTTTAGTTTTCTTGTTGTAAATAAATAATACTATAATGACACATTGTTTGGTGTTGATATGGTTCTCTACTAATAAAACTGATATCTTCTAAAAGGAACTATTGTAAGAGGCTACTTGTTGTATCAAATAGTCTTACTGTGACAAAATCACTCATATCCTTGAAAGATTTCTTATGGACTTAGCCAATTAGTCGGTTGAACTCTTGATTATTATTATTGGATTTTATTTTGAGAATGATATCCTCTACTAGACAAGTTAGCCTACCAAGACGTTTTTCTCTATGAAACTTTTCAATCAGTTGCATTAGCCATCATTAGGCCTTCCATGCTATTTAAGGAGTTTTATCATGGTTATTTACCCCATACATTAGAGTGAACTTGTTAGTAAACAAATATAAAAATTTGGTTGAAGAATATGAGGTGTCTAAAAAGAGTTGACGTAATCATGATCATTAGCGCTGTCGAGGATAACTTCATTTATAATCGCGAGGGTGATGGCTGCTGGTCATAAGATCAAGGGACGAGAGATCTCATCACAAGATGACCTATTTATCTATGGAGTTTCTCATGAATTATGCTATCGATATATGGTTACTAGGCCAAGATATTAGTCTTGAATCAAAGATATAATTAAGTAGAAAACATAAAAAGAGAAGAGAAAAATTATTTTTATGTTTAGTTATTTATGTCTATTGGATGGTAAATTTAATCTTGATATCTTCTTAGGGTATGGATGTCATCTATTTATGTTGATGTTTATTTGATTATTTTTAGCTGTTGAGAAAGAATTCTTGATGAGGTTTATTTGTTGGGCATATTTTTCAAAGTCATTCATATTTATGAAGTCTCTAAATAATAGTTGGGATAATTCAATTGATTGTGATACCACTTTAAGTTCAAACTTTACTATATAGGATAGTGATGTGAAAATGCCATGCGTTGTGAAATTTTATGCTTCAAGAAGCCCTTATTAGTACTTCCTATATCTATAATCTTCGTGTAAACATACAGAGATAACCGGTTCATCCAACATGTCTCCATTTGTTGGCACATTCAACAACTCCCCCTTCATTTTGTGAAAAATAAATCCCCCCCATGTAAATTTTGTATATAAGTTTCATTTCGGTTTCCTTTAGTTTGTCTTGCTTGACTTGGGAGTGCAATTAAAGGTATTCCTTCTCTAGATCCTTTACTTTTGTGTTGCTTGTTCTCATAAAGAATGCATAATTTGGGTGATCTTTGTCATTTGACTTTTTGGCCCTTTGGGATGTTCAACAATGATCGTTTCTTCTTATCGGAACTTTTATGAATCAATTTATACCTTAATTTGCAAGGATTTGATTGATATCATGTTTCGACAACTTTGTCAAATCCTTGACTTTCACTTTATCAATGAGTAAGTGGGCATCTTAGTGGGTTGGTTTTATTTAAGTGGTTGCTTGTTTTAAAGGCTTTTAATTTCTCCTAAAAAGAGTGTATTTGGAAAAATGGAATCATATCTTTAATTTTGATTTTAGATGGTTCATCGTATTTTCGAAGCTTTTAAATGTTTCTCAATAATTTTGTTTTTGTGTAATTTCATGATTCCATGCAAAATTAAAGAAATTTAATTAAAATATTATTTATATTTGGTCCACACCTTTATAGGATATTCTTTCAAGATTTCAGACGATTGGTTACTTTTCCAATTGAGCAGAATACCATTATATTTATTTTGTTCTCGGTATTATTGTTATTTGTTCAGGTACAACATTGATTTGATTAAACAAAACAATTGAATTAAATAAATTCTTGACTTTATTATTTTAAAAGATATTTTTACATTAAATTACATTAATATAATTACAAGTCAATTTTTTAAATTTTAAAACTTTTTACAAATGAAGACTACTTTTATAAAGCTATTTTATTATATAAGTTAACTGAAGTTTCGATAGATTTTAAATTTTTTTGTTTATCATTTAAAATTTGTCATCTTTGTGAATACTTAATTATTATTTCCTTTTGATTTGTGATACATACTTTTTGGTTGAAATTTTGGTTTGATCAGGTCCTATCTTGTATATAAGTTTTTGAATGTTTTGATCAAATTAGTGATTTTTATTTTGCATTTTTAATTTTAAGGTTTGTGTGATTTATTGGTTTCAATAGTGAATTTGATATTTTTCAAGCTTTGTAATTTTCCTCTTTATTTTTAGTTTGCTTGAAGTAAGGGGGTATTGTAAATAAATAATACTGTAATGGAACATTGTTCGGTGTTGATATGTTTCTCTACTCATAAACCTGATACCTTTTAAAAGGAATTGTTGTAAGAGGCTACTTGTTGTATCAAATAGTATTGCTGTGACGAAGGCACTCATAGCCTTAAAATATTTCTTATGAACTTAGCTAATCAGTCAGTTGAACTCTTGATTATTATTCTTGGATTTTCTTTTGAGGATGATATCCTTAACTAGACAAGTTAGCCTTCCAAGAAGTTTTTCTCTCAGAAACTTTTCAATTAGCTGCATTAGTCATCATTAGCACTTCCATGCTATTTAAGGAGGTTTATCTTGGTTATTTTCCCAATCCATTAGAGTAAACTTGTTATTAAACAAATATAAAACTGGTTGAAGAATAGGAGGTCTCTGAAAAGCGTCGACCTAATCATGATCATCAACCCTATCAGGGATAACTTCATTTCTAATCGCGAGGGTGATGGCTATTGGTCATAAGGTCAAGGGACAGGAGGTCTCATCGTGAGCTAGCCTATAAATCTCTGGCATTTCTCATGAATGATGTTGTCGATATCTAGTTACCAAGCCAGGATAGTAGTTTTAAATCAAAGATCTAATTATTTAAAATACAAAAAAAAAGAGAAGAGAATTTTTTTTTTATGTTTCAGTTATTTGTGTCTATTTGATGGGAAATTTAATATTGATATATTCTTAGGTTATGGAGGACATATATTTATGCTGATGTTTATTAGATTATCTTTAGTTGTTGAGAAATAATTCTTGATGATGTTTATTTGTTGTGCATATTTTTCAAAGTCATTCATGTTTATGAAGTCTCTGAATAATAGTTCGAATAATTAATTTGATTATGACAACACTTTAAGTTCAAACTTTACTATATAGGCTAGTGATGTGACAATGTCATGTGGTGTGAAATTTTATGCTTCGAGAAGCCCTTATTAGTATTTACTATATCTATAATATTCGAGTAAACATACAGAGATAATTGGTTCATCCAACATGTTGCCATTTGTTGGCACCTTCAACAACTCCCCCTTCATTTTGTAAAAAGTAAATCCCCCCCCCCCCCCCAACATGTAAATTTTGTATAAAAGTTTCATTTCGGTTTCCTTTAGTTTTTCTTGTTTGACTTGAGAGTGCGATTAAAGGGTTCCTTCTCTAGCTCATTTACTTTTGCACTGCTTTCCATCATAAGGAATGTATAATTTGGGTGATCTTTTTCATTTGATTTTTTGGCCCTCTGGGAGGTTCAACAATGATTGTTTCTTTTTATTGGAGATTTTATGAATGAATTTTACACCTTAATTTGCAAGAATTGGATTGATATCATGCTTCGACAACTTTGTCAAATCCTTGACTTTCACTTTATCAATGAGTAAGGGGGCATATTAGTGGGTTTGTTTTATTTCAGTGGTTGCTTATTTTAAAGGTTTTTAATTTCATCTTGAAAAGAGTGTATCTGTAAAAATGGAATCATATCTTTAATTTTAATTTTAGATGATTCATTGTATTTTCTAAGCTTTTAAACTTTTCTCAATAATTTTGCTTTTATGTAATTTCATGATTCCATGCAAAATTAAAGAAATTTAATTAAAAGCTTATTTCTATTTGGTCCACACCTTTATAGGATATTCTTTCAAGTTTTAAGATGATTGGTTAGTTTTCTAATTGAGCAGAATACCATTATATTTATTTTGTTCTCGATATTATTGTTATTTGTTCAGGTACAACATTGATTTGATTAAAAATAATAATTGAATTAAATAAATTCTTGACTTTATTATTTTAAATGATGTTTTTACATTAAATTACATTAATATAATTACAAGTCAAGATTTTAAATTTTAGAACTTTTTACAAATGAAGATTACTTTTATAAAGTTGTTTTATTATATAAGATAACTTATATTCTCGTGATGCATAAGAGCTCTCCCCAAACTTTATCATTATCTAAGAGAAAATTTTGAGTGGGTTACACATTGAGAATCTAAAGGTGACCATGTATTGTACATATCACAATCCAATAGAAGCTTGGTTAGAAGATTCATTTACATATAAGATTCCCTGTTAATAATAATTTTTTGATCTTGCACTTGTTGGAGATAGTTATAGATAGTTTTGATTTTGATTTCAATATTTTTTATTTTCTTTTTTTGCTTGAGATATACTTGTGCTCGTTGGTTTGAGTTTACGTGTCTAGTTACATTGGCTAGATATGATTTCACCTGATTTTTATTTTATTTGACCCCCTTTGTACATATGTACATATCTAGATTTAGATTTAGTTTTGTTAATTTGTTTTCTTTTATCACAAGTAGGATGCTTTATTTTCAGTAATGTGCAATTAGCAAGAAACATATCAATCTTAGGATGAGGATGAGCTAGTGTTCGAGAAATACACACTATTATATTCCTCTTTTAATTATTTATTGTCTTGCTTATGGTTTTATATATTAATCATCTCATTTTAAGCCTTCTTTTCAACTATTAAGACTTAATTACAAATTCTTTATGTATGATGATTTGAAGTTTTAAAGCAAGAATATTTGAAGAGACTAATTTATAAAAATGTTGTTCATAATGTTTTCTTACGTAAAAACTTTCCGAACATAACTCACTCATATTTTAATTGTCATCATAAACTACATCATTTATAATTTTTTTTGCTTAAATTTTTATTTTCTTCTTAATAATATTGAATAAAGGGATCTTGTTTATTCAAACTTATCCATTTGAACTTTATCATAACTTCAAGAAACTGAGAAAATTTATAATTGAAACATTTTTGCAATAATAAGTCTCAAAATTCGACATTATAACGAACTTATTAAATTTTGTATATTTTATCATATCTATTTTCTATATGCATATTATATCACTATCTCTATTTTTGTATCTTTCGTTTGACCTTTTAATGAAATTACTAAGAGTTCAATCCTTTGTATTACCATATCGTAGTCAATTTAAATATTGGGATATTTGTCGTCCTTCTTTATGCATGATTCATGGTTTTTACATTATTTTGTGCAGCTCGTTTCATGGAGTATGACCGCGTCTTAATTTTAAAATTTCGAGTTTATTTAACTTCTTCGACAGTCAACTGATGTTTCAATAGATTTTAAATTTTTTTGCTTATGATTTAAAATTTTCCATCTTTTTGAATACTTAATTATTCTTTCCTTTTGAATTTTGATACATACTTTTTGGTTGAAATTTTGGTTTGATCAAGTCCCATCTTGTATATAATTTTTTGAATGTTTTGATTAAATTAGTGATTTTTATTTTGCATTTTGAATTTTCAAGTTTGTTTGATTGATTGGTTTCAATAGTGAATTTGATATTTTGACCTTTCTGATTTTCCTATTTATTTTTAGTTTGCTTGAAGTAAGGGAGTATTACAAATAAATAATACTATAATGGCACATTGTTTGGTGTTGATATGTTTCTCTACTGATAAACCTGATATATTTTAAACGTGAATCTTGTAAGAGGATGCTTGTTGTATCAAATAGTCATCATGTGAGGAAATCACTCATAGCCTTGAAAATTTTCTTATGAACTTAGCCAATAAGTCAGTTGAACTCGTGACTATTATCCTTGGATTTTATTTTGAGAATGATATCCTAAGTTAGACAAGTTAGGATTCCAAGAAGTTGTTCTCTCAGAAACTTTTCAATCAGTTGCATTAGCCATCATTAGGCCTTTCATGCTATTTAAGGAGTTTTATCTTGGTGATTTTCCCCATCCATTAGAGTAAAATTGTTAGTAAACAAATATAAAAACTTTGGTTGACGAATAGGAGGTCTCTGAAAAGAGTCGACCTAATCATGCTCATCAGCCATGTCGGGGATAACTTCATTTATAATCGCAAGAGTGATGGATCTTGGTCATAAGATCGAGCAACTAGAGGTATCATCACGAGCCGACCTGTCTATCTCTGGAATTTCTTGTGAATGATGATGTTGATATCTGGTTACCAGGCCAGGATAGTAGTCTTGAATCAAAGATTTAATTAATTAAAAAACAAAAAAAGAGAAGAGAATGTTTTTTTTATGTTTCAGTTATTTGTGTCTATTGGATGGGAAATTTAATCTTGATATCTTCTTAGGGTATGGAGGTCATATATTTATGTTGATGTTTATTTGATTATATTTAGTTGTTGAGAAAGAATTCTTGATGAGGTTTATTTGTTGTGCATATTTTTCAAAGTCATTCATGTTTATGAAGTCTCTGAATAATAATTGGGATAATTCAATTGATTGTGACAACACTTTAACTTCAAACTTTACTATATAGGATAGTGATGTGAAAATTTCATGTGGTGTGAAATTTTATGCTTCAATAAGCCCTTACTAGTATTTCCTATATATATAATCTTTGAGTAAACATATAGAGATAATTGGATTTTCCAATATGTCTCCATTTGTTGGCACCTGAACAACAAATCCCCCTTAATTTGTAAAAAATAAATCCCCCCATGTAAATTTTGTATATAAGTTTCGTTTTGGTTTCCTTTAGTTTTTCTTGTTTGACTTGGGAGTGCACTAAAAGAGTTTCCTTCTCTAGATCCTTTACTTTTGCACCACTTGCTCTCATAATAATTTGGGTGATCTTTGTCATTCGACTCTTTGGCTTGGGATGTTCAACAATGATCGTTTATTCTTAATGGAACTTTTATGAATCAATTTTATACCTTAATTTGCAAGAATTGGATTGATATCATGCTTTGACAACTTTGTCAAATCCTTGAATTTCACTTTATTAAGTGGGAATATTTGTGGGTTAGTTTTATTTAAGTGGTTGCTTATTTTAAAAGTTTTTAATTTCATCGTGAAAAGAGTGTATCTTGAAAAATAGAATCATATCTTTAATTTTGATTTGAGATGATTCATCATATTTTCTAAGCTTTTAAACTTTTCTCAATTATTTTGCTTTTGTGTAATTTCATGATTCCATGCAAAATTAAAGAAATTTAATTAAAATCTTATTTATATTTGGTCCACACCTTTATAGGATATTCTTTCAATATTTAAGATGATTGGTTACTTTTCCAATTGAGAAGAATACCATTATACTTATGTTGTTCTTGATATTATTTTTATTTGTTCGAGTACAACATTGATTTGATTAAAAAAATCTAATTGAATTAAATAAGTTATTGAATTTATTATTTGAAATGATGTTTTTATATTAAATTACATTAATATAATTACAAGTCAAGATTTTAAATTTTAGAACTTTTACAAATGAAGATTACTTTTATAAAGTTATTCTTTTATATAAGTTAACTTATATTCTCGTGATGCATAAGATCTATTCCCAAACTTTGTCATTATCTAAGAGAAAGAATTGAGTGGGTTACACATGGAGAGTCTAAAGGTGACCATGTATTTAACAACCCAAGCTAGTCAGCTAAAAATTGAATCGTGTCTATTGGCAGTTTGAAACTAATTCAATATTGGGATGTCGATTTGTCATTGAGCCTTTAAGTAAAAGCTCATGGATTCAATATTGGGATATCAACCAACTATTTGTGAAAAAGAAGTTGAGCTATCATATAGATATTTTTCAATGAATTTATTCAACAAACTATACTCTTATAGAACCGTAATAATAGATTACTCCTAGATATGCTCGCTGAAGTTATTGTATCATTCAAAGATCGCTGCTATATTTCCATCAAAATTAGAATAAATAGGGGGAACTCTGATCTTCTTATTATCTTACCATTCGGGATATTGATGTACTTACCATTGAATTTATTCTTGTCACGTTCACAATCTTGACAGTTATACAATGAATTGAGAGCAGTGAACTACCGAAATGAATTAATACTTCATATTGGGTGGAAGGATATTCTAAATCATATTTTGTGAAGGAAGAAGCAAAATTTAGTGATGAAATAAAAGTCTTTCATTTTTATTTTGGGTTTTCCATTTCATTATATATTCGATAAATCAATATCTTTTTTTCTTACAGGTTTAAAAGTATATGTGCTATGATTTTGAAGGATGATATTATTTAGAAGCCATCTCAACAAACCAAACAAAGCTAAGGTGAATTTTCCAAATGGTATTTCCACGCAAAAAGGGATCTATGCACCAGTGGGAAGATATGTTTTTTCATGTAGGATTGCGGGAAAACTAAGAATAAACTTTCCAAACACTTGAAAACCCACTTCCAAAATTGGGTTATTTAGCTTACACCTCAGTGGTTTCCTAAAGAAATGAAGGATCTTGGAGATATTCGAGGTTGTGGCTGGTTTTGTGAAAATTTGTTGAACAAACTAGAGTTTTGGGGATTTGGTTATATCCTTCCCCACTGTCTTATTTATGTATAAATTAGACCTCAGAGGTATGGGAGAGGTTGGGGGGGTGATTTCTCCAAAGAGTTGAAGATTTTTTGTTCTTTTAATTTAGTTTTTTGTTTCTAATTTTTTTATGACAAAATGGAGAATACTCCACAGAATTGGAGAAAACTGTGTTCTTCTCAGAACTTATGTGCTTGTTCCCTTGGTAAGATCTGAAGGGAGGTTCTGAATTATAATTGAGGATGATCTTTATCAGTTTTTGCTCCATGTATAGACCATAGGGAAGTTTTCTTCAACTTTTGTTTGTAATGACACAATGAACTCGTAGTATTTTGAAAGAATTTGATTTTTATTGGATTGATATTCTCTTTGTTCTTTTCCAAACCTATATATATATATATGCATTCATATGTATTCTTGTATCTTATGATCATGTGAATAAACAATTTATATTCACCTTTCAAATTAAGTGTTATTTCTAAATTTGTTTCAAGGGTTATACATTGCATGTGATGATTAATTTTCATTTTCATTATTATGAATTGTATAATTACTTTAATAGATTATGTTCTAAATCTTGTAGATTTTTCTCTGATTAGTTCATGTCTATGATTATCTCATATTCACTTTTGAAATGACATTCGTAATATTAATTTGCTCCTACATGATAGAATAGTTAGAACTAGTTTAAACTTTAAATTATAATTATAATTTCATGCTTGAAAGCTACAATTTAGCAGCTGCTAAATCTATGTATTTTCGGCTATTGAAAATTGTGTCATAAATTAGTTATTTATTTCATATCAGTTATTTAAATTGCATATCATTAAGTTGTGAGACTCTCTTGTTGAGAGAAAACCCATATAGGCAGTGGGACCTTTGTTCCTGCGAGAGTTAGCTATTTCAAACACACTGGGAGTTGTGTTAAGCGCCTTGTGTGGGCTAGTTCTCCATAGTTCTCCATAGTCAAAAAATTTGGCCAACCATACCATATACATTACAAATTTATACATAATTGCTATTTATAAATAACACTTGCATTCAACTATCTATTTTTATATTATTCAAACAAATAAATACGTATCACTAACTTATATAAATATTCAAAATATAACTATAAATATAAATTATTTAATTAGTTTCACTTCAACTAAATAAATAGTTGTTGAATATAAATTGTCAAGATAATTAAAGGAACTCATTTTTAATTTATTAAGAGTTTAGATGTGGTGATAAAGTGCTTATATTATTTGAATGTATTTTTCTTATAAACATTACTACATTGTGAAATTGTTTAATAAATACTAACATATATCCATCTTAAAAGGGGATCTACCAAGC